>RXID01014327.1:338472-375180 GCA_005019695.1 Trichopus zeylanicus subsp. travancoricus
CTCTACGGATAGAGGAATACATAGAGTTGAACATAGTAAAATAAGAAATTCAAAGATTTTGTTGAAATTGTTCGTTTGGAAATTTCCCAAAAAGCTAATTATAGATTCTTCTCTCCATCAGAACAATAGGGCCGTTGTGCTCATTACTAAACTTGTTGAAGAGATGAAAAAGAACCAAGGTCTATCTTTTTGATCAGAGGTTGAATTGATCATCAGAAGAAGAATTAGGCCAAAAATTAGGATACATTCTAGGAAAATGAAACTTCCATGGAAGAGAAGCAAATGAAAGGCTTTCATAAAAATTCTTGTAGAAACAAAAATGAAGTTTTCATTCTGTACATGTCAGATCATGAATTAGTAACTACATCCAATCTTCTAAAAAGTCCCAATTATTTTGAACTTTCTATTTTTGGAATGGGATATTTACAGAATCCCTATGAATAAATAGGATCAAACCTTATTCCATGATATTTCCATAAGATTCCTTTTTCTTATTCTTAAGCAAGCCCCCAAGAGGGCTTAGTTGATCCATGATTTATTTTCATCTTTCTTTTCCTTTTTGTTTGTTTGGAGAAAGATATTGATCAATTCCAATTCTTTCTTCTTATATTGATTCTTTTTTTATCAAGATGTACAGATCCATGGACTATTCTTGTTCATGGATTAATGAAATTGTGCAAAAGCTCTATTTTCCTTTGCCATTCTATGAGTCTCTTCCTTTTGGTGTATGGCATCACCACTCCCTTTGGCAGCATCTACTAATTCAAAACTTCATTTGAAAGCCATATTTCAACTCGGACATTTTTCAGGATGCCCCTAATAACCAACAAATGGCAAGTGCTTTTCCTTGTGTAGATCCTATTTCAATAGGAACTTGATGGGTCGATCTGCCTTGCACGTCTTGCTTTTACTAGTATATCGGGAGTTACTCCACGTATTGCTTGATGTAAAATAGATAGTGGATTTGGTTCTATCTTTTGTTGAATATTTTTCATGATTTGATAGATAATTTGATAAGCTCAAGGATGCCTTCGGCATCTAGAGGTCACAGACTGACCATAGACCCTGTTCAATAAGTGGAATGCATTAGCTGTCCGCTCTCCAGTTGGGTAGTAAGGGTCATAGAAGGGAAATCACTCGTTCTTAAAACCAACATCCTTAAGACCAAAGAGTCGGGCAGAAAAAGGGGGAGAGCTCTCTGTTCTTGTTCTCCTATAGCTGGATTCTCCAGAACCACAAGAATCCTTAGAATGGGATTCCAACTCAACACCTTTTAAGAAGAGTTGCTCTTTGGAGGGCATAGTATGATGAAAGTTGTAAGCTGTGTTCAAGGGGGAGTTATTGTCTATCATTGGCCTCTATGGTAGAATCAGTCGGGGAGGTGAGAGGCAGTGGTTTACCTTGTGACAGATGTCAGCGGTTCGAGTCCGCTTATCTCCATCACATGAACTTAGCTGATACTATGATAGCACCCAATTTTTCTGATATGGTAGTTCAATCTATGATTTCTCATTCATGGATGTTGATAAGATCCTTCCATTTAGCATTAGCAGTATCTTAGGATGGCATAGCCTTAATGTTAATGGCGAGGTTCAAACAAGGAAAGGCTTACGGTGGATACCTAGGCACCCTGAGATGAGGAAGGGTGTAGCAAGGGATGAAATGCTTTGGGGAGTTGAAAATAAGCATAGATCCGGAGATTCCCAAATAGGTTAACCTTTCAAACTACTGTTGAATCCATGGGCAGGCAAGAGACAACCTAGCGAACTAAAACATCTTAGTAGCTAGAGGAAAAGAAAGCAAAAGTGATTCCCATAGTAGCGGCGAGCAAAATGGGAGCAGCCTTAACCATGAAAACTGGGTTGTGGGAGAGCAATACAAGCAAAGTGCTACTAGGTGAAGCAATGGAGTACTGCACCCTAGATGGTGAGAGTCCAGTAGCCGAAAGCATCACTAGCTTATGCTTTGACCCGAGTAGCATGGGGAACATGGAATCCTGTGTGAATCAGCAAGGACCACCTTGCAAGGCTAAATACTCCTGGGTGACTGATAGCGAAGTAGTACCATGAGGGAAAGGTGAAAAGAACCCCCATCAGGGAGTGAAATAGAACATGAAACCATGAGCTCCCAAGCAGTGGGAGGAGAATGTCATCTCTGACCACGTGCCTATGGAAAAATTTGCTGGCGACTCATAAGCAGTGGCTTGGTTAAGGGAACCCACCAGAGTCATAGCGAAAGTGAGTCTTCAAAGGGTGATTGTCACTACTTATGGACCTGAACCTGGGTGATCTATCCATTACTAGGATGAAGCTTGGGTGAAGTTAAGTGGAGGTCCAAACTGACTGATGTTGAAGAATCAGCGGATGAGTTATGGTTAGGAATGAAATGCCACTCGAACCCAGAGCTAGCTGGTTCTCCCAAAAATGTGTTGAGGTGCAGTAGTTGACTGAACATCTAGGGGTAAAGCACTATTTTAGTGCGGGCCACGAGAGCGGTACCAAATCAAGGCAAACTCTAAATACTAGATATGACCCCAGAATAACAAGGGTCAAGGTCGACCAGTAAGATGATGGGGGATAAGCTTCATCATCAAGAGGGAAACAGCCCGGATCATCAACTAAGGCCCCTAAATGACTACTCAATGATAAAGGAAGTAGGGGTCTAGAGATAGCCAGGAGGTTTGCCTAAAAGTAACCACCCTTGAAAGAGTGCATAATAGCTCACTGATTGAGTGCTCTTGCACCGAAGATGAATGGGGCTAAGCGATCTGCCAAAGCTGTGGGATGTAAAAATGCATCAGTAGGGGAGCATTCTGCCTTAGAGGGAAGCACCCGAGCAAGTAGGTGTGGATGAAGGGGAAGCGAGAATGTCAACTTGAGTAATGCAAACATTGGTGAGAATCCAACGCCCCGAAAACCTAAGGGTTCCTCCACAATGTCCATCCACAGAGGGTGAGTTAGGGCCTAAGATTAGGCTGAAAGCATAATCAATGGACAACAGGTGAATATTCCTGTACTACCCCTTGTTGGTCATGAGGGAAGGAGGAGGCTAGGTTAGCCAAAAGATGGTTATTGGTTCAAGGATGAAAGGTGACTTTGCTTTTTCAGGGTAAGAAGGGGTAGAGGAAATGCCTCGAGCCAATGTCCGAGTACCAAGCCCTATGGCGCTGAAGTAACCCATGCCATACTCCCAGGAAAAACTCGAACAACCTTTAACAAAAGGGTATCTATACTCGAAATTGACACAGGTGGGTAGGTCGAGAATACCTAGGGGTGCGAGACAACTCTCTCTAAGGAACTCAGCAAAATAGCCCCATAACTTCGACAGAAGGGGTGCCTCCTCACAAAGGGGGTTGTAGTGACCAGGGTTGGGTGGCTGTTTACCAAAAACATAGGTCTCTACAAGTCATAAGACCATGTATGGGGGCTAACACCTACCCAGTGCTGGAAGGTCAAGGAAGTTGGTGACCTGATGACAAGGTAGCTAGTGACCGAAGCCCTGGTGAATGATGGCCGTAACTATAATGGTCCTAAGGTAGAGAAATTCCTTGTTGGGTAAGTTTTGACCCGCATAAAAGGTGTAATGATCTGGGCACTATCTCGGAGAGAGGCTCAGTGAAATAGACATGTCTGTGAAGATGCAGACTACCTGCACCTGGATAGAAAGACCCTATGAAGCTTTACTATTCATTGGGATTGGCTTTGGGCCTTTCTTGCATAGCTTAGGTGGAGGGCAAAGAAGGCCTCCTTCCAAGGGGCCCTAGCCATCAATGAGATACCACTCTAGAAGAGTTTGAATTCTAACCTTGTGTCAGGACCTACGGGCCAAGGGACAATCTCAGGTAGATAGTTTCTATGGGGCATAGGCCACCCAAAGGGTAATGGAGGCATGCAAAGGTTTCCTCAGGTCGAACGGAGATTGGCCCTCGAGTGCAAAGGTAGAAGGGAGCTTGATTGCAAGACCCACCTGTCGAGCAGGGACGAAAGTTGGCCTTAGTGATCCGACAGTGCTGAGTGGAAGGGTCATCGCTCAATGGATAAAAGTTACTCTAGGGATAACAGGCTGATCTTCCCCAAGAGTTCACATTGATGGGAAGGTTTGGCACCTCGATGTCGACTCTTCACCACCTGGGGCTGTAGTGTGTTCCAAGGGTTGGACTATTCGCCCATTAAAGTGGTACATGAGCTGGGTTAGAACATCATGAGATAGTTCAGTCCATATTTGGTGTAGGAGTTAGAGCATTGAGAGGACCTTTCCCTAGTATGATAGGATCGGGAAGGATGCACCTCTAGTGTACCAGTTATCATGCCCATGATAAATGCTGGGTAGCCAAGTGCGGAGCGGATAACTGCTGAAAGCATCTAAGTAGTAAGCCCACCCCAAGATGAGTGCTCTCCTATTCTAACTTCCCCAAAGCCTCCAGTAGCACAGCTGAGACAATGATGGGTTCTCTTCCCCTGTGGGGATGGAGTGACAAATGTATTGAGAATCCAAGATAAGGTCACAGCGAGACGAGCCTTTTATCATTATGATAGGTTTCAAGTGGAAGTGCAATGATGTATGCAGCTGAGGCATCCTAACAGACTGAGAGATTTGAACCTTGTTCCTACACGACCTGACCAATTCAATTAGGCACTCACCATCCATTTTCATTGTTCAACTATTTGACAACATGAAAAACCAAAAAAAAGCTCCGCCCTTCTCTATCTATCCAAGGGATGGAAGGGTAGAGTCCTTTGGTGTCCCTTCCAGTCAAGAAGTCAACAATTGGAGCCTCACAATCACTAGCCAATATGCTTTTCTCTCATCCTTTCTTCATTCATGATTCGATATTTTGGTGTTCTAGGCATAGAGGAACCACACCAATCCATCCTGAACTTGGTGGTTAAACTCTACTGCGGTGATGATACTATGGGGGAGGTCCTATAGAAAAATAGCTCGATGCTAGAATGATAATAATAAAAAGCTTAATACCACTTATTTTACTTTTTAAGTAGGAAAAAGATCAAAATCAAAATGCGAAGGTCATCTTATTCAAAACCCCAATTATGACATCTCTTCTCTCCCACTTCACACCTTGGAACACACTATTCTTATAGTCTTTTATAGAGAGAAAAGTGCTTTCACATCTTCTTAACTCAAAATAGCTTAGGAGAGGAATAGGCCAAGGAGGCAAGAAGAAATGTAAGGAACGAGAATTCTTGAAACTAGCATATTGGAAGACAAATCGGCCAAAATAACCATGAGCAACTATGATATTATAAGTTTTTTCCTCTTGACCAAACCTGTAACCTTCATTAGCAGATTCATTTTCAATGGTTTCCCTAATCAAACTAGAGGTTACCAAAGAACCATGCATAGCACTAAATAGGGAGCCGCCAAATACACCAGCTACACCTAACATGTGAAATGGATGCATAAGGATATTGTGTTCTGCCTGGAATACAATCATAAAATTGAAAGTACCAAAAATTCCTAAAGGCATACCATCAAAAAAACTTCCTTTCCCAATAGGGTAGATCAAGAAAATAGTAGTAGCAACAGCAACAGGAGCTGAATATACAACAGCAATCCAAGGATGCATACCCAAATGAAAACTAAGTGCCCACTCACGACCCATATAACAAGCTACACCAAGTAAGAAGTGTAGAACAATTAGCTCATAAGGACCACCATTGTATAACCACTCATCAACAGATGCAGCTTCCCATATCAGATAAAAATGCAAACTGATAGCTGCAGAAGTAGGAATAATGGCACCAGAGATAATATTGTTTCCATAAAGTAGAGACCCAAAGATAGGTTCGCTAATACCATCAATATCTACCGGAGGAGCAGTGATGAAGGTGATAATAAATACAGAAGTTGCGGCCAATAAGGTAGGGATTATCAAAACACCAAACCACCCAATGTAAAGATGGTTTTTAGTGTTGGTTATCCAATTGCAGAAATGACCCCATAGGCTTGTACTTCCGCATCTCTCTAAAACTGTAGTCATGATAAGATCTTGGTTTATCCTATTTTCAAGGACTCCCAAGCACATGTATTAACTCTAGTTATCTAAAATCTAGATATAGATAATACGAAGGCTTGTTATTTAAGAGTATAATATGCACTATATGTTAATGTCAACCAATCTCTGTACCGTAGATTTTTATTTATCTAAATAAATCGACCAAAACAATTTCTAAATCAAATAAATCAAATAATTTGAATTTTTGAATTCTAATTGAAAAAAAACTTTTTTCCTTTCTGTATGGGTTGCCCGGGACTTGAACCCGGAACTAGTCAGATGGAGTAGATAATTTTTCCTTCTTGTTGTAATAGATGAAAAAATCCTCTCCCCAAACCGTGCTTGCATTTTTCATTGCACACGACTTTCCTATGTATAGATATACAACTTAGACCCCGAAAAAAATTTGGAATAGTTGGTTGATTCAACCACTACAATATTCCATGAGCATTTCAAAATGCAAATTCATAAATTTCTCTTGATCATTTATCAAATTTCCATTTTATTTTCATAAATGGAATTTGCATTATATAAGATCTCATGATCAATCACGAAAAATCCCATAAGTCATTGCTACAGATAATATCTAAATACCAAATCCGTCCTGTATATAATTGAAAAGGGGCTTTTGGTAAGATTAAAGAAAGAATTTGTTCTTCTTCCGTAAAGAATTCTTCCAATAATCCTGAACCTAATCTTTGCAAGAAAAGCACGTGCTGTACTTTTATGTTTATGAGCCAAAGTTCTAGCACACGAAAGCCGAAATATATACTTTATTCGATACAAACTCTGCTTTTTTGAGGATCCACTGTGGTAAAGAGAAAGATTTCTACATATCTAACTAAATTGATGAATAATATCCAAATCTGATAAATCAAACCAGATTGGCTTACTAATAGGATGCACAAATATAGTACAAAATTTTGCTTTAGACAACGATTGAATAAGAGGAATAACTGAAACCATAGTATCGAATTTCTTAGTAAGAGTATCTATTAAAAATGCATTTTCTAGCATTTGATTCCTTACCACCAAAAGACTTATTAGTACACT
The DNA here is from genome assembly GCA_005019695.1 of Trichopus zeylanicus subsp. travancoricus. Taxonomy (NCBI): domain Eukaryota; kingdom Viridiplantae; phylum Streptophyta; class Magnoliopsida; order Dioscoreales; family Dioscoreaceae; genus Trichopus; species Trichopus zeylanicus. The sequence continues at coordinate 345,539 of RXID01014327.1, forward strand.
TAAAAGATAACCCAAAAAATAAAAAGAATAATTTAATAATTGGTTTATATGAATCCTATGCTGTTGAGACCAAAATTGAAAATAATAATGCCAAAAATTGACAAAGTAAGATCTCCATTTCTTCATCATAAGATGAGTTCCCTTTGAAGCTAGAATTGCTTTTTCTTGTTATCGAACATAATGCATGAAATGATCCTTAAAGAACCACAAGGTCTTCTGAAAATGAAAATAATTAGAACATGCTACTGTAAAAAACTATTCTATTTTTCCATAGAAATGCGTTCACTCAAGAAAAGCCCCATAAGATGTTGATAGTAAATAAGAGGATTGTTTACGAAAAAAACTAATATAAATTCACATTCAGAGACATAAGAATTATATAGGAATTGAAAAAATCTTTGATTTTCTTTTGAATTTGAAATTGAAATGATGCAAATAGATTTTTTTGGAGTAATGAAACTATTCCAATTATAATATTCGTGAAGAAAGAATCGCAATAAATGCAAAGAAGAAACATCTTGGGTCCAACATTGAAGGATTTGAACCAAGATTTTGAGATGGGTGGGATGGGATATTAATATTTCTGACCCAAAATTCAAATGTGAAAATTTTTCCTCTAAAAGGAAAATATTGAATGAATAGATCGGAAATTTTGAGACTTAGGTATTTCTTTTTGTTCAAGGGAAGACCCTAATTGCAGCAAGAATGGAATTTCCATAATGACTGCAAAACCTTCTAATATCATTTGGGAATAAAAAAAATTGTTGTGCCTAATGCTTTGATTTTGGCTCAAATCATCAACTAAATAAATCAAATAATTTTGTTGATACATTCAAATAATTACTTGTTTCACAAGTACTAAACTAGATTTATTATCATAATCCAAAATTTCTACAAAAATCAAACCATTTAAACCATGATCATAAGCAAGTGTATAAATATACTCCTGAAAGAGAAGCAAATATAGGAAGTGCCTTTGCCTAGATCCATCATTTTCTAAATAGCCTTGTAATTCTTCCATTTTCATTTCTACTTGAACAGGAAATGAGGGGCATTTCTTGGGTTATCAAATTATACATAGCGCAATATGGTCAGAACAGGATATATATTATGTATATAGTAATAGTAATAAAATATATACTTGGAGACAAGGAGAGTCCAATCAACAGATCTTTTTCTCTACTTTTCTATCCAATGGGTTTATGTTTTTATGTTCGTTAAAATTACAAGAGTGTAAAAATCCTTTATTTTTGCAACCTAATAGCTCTTTTGACTTTGGAATAAAGTCTCTTTACTAGTATACAATTTCTTCTACACATTTGTATCCAACCCATAATTCTACTATAATTAGAATAAAGAATAGATAGGATTAAAAAAAAAAAGGAATCATTTACACGAGAATCCTTTCCCCCATCAGGTATTAATTAATTTTTAACATCTAATTAGATCAGATAATTAATTATTCAAATTAAGAATATAAGCTCATTGCTTTTTGTTTTACCCAAATTGGGACCATAAGACTCTATCCATTTATCCACTAGACCTAAATAATAAACCCAAAATTCCATTTTTATTTTTTTTAATTTAAATTCCAAATTTCTTTTTTTTATTATGACATGCTATTTTCCCCAGTCATTACCTTTCAGGATCAGTCCTGGTCTTATAGACTCTACCAATAGTCTAGATGAATTTGGTGCTTCATCCAAATGTGTAAAAGATCATAGTCGCACTTAAAAGCCAAGTACTCTACCGTTGAGTTAGCAACCCGGATAAATATGCTATATAGATACGATCGAAATAAAAAAAAAGATCAATTGAATTGCAAAGCATGATCCTGACAAAAAACAAAACATTGAACTAAAAAAAGAATATTGAATTACAAAGCATGATCCAAATACAATTTCCCATTTTTCAATTTTAAATTTTTCTATCCCAGCTTTATAAACTTTAATCTTAAGACCGGCAAGAAAATTAGTACTAAAAACTCCTTACTCTTTAATCTCCACACAAAATATATTTAATTTGGAATTAGTATACCCCATTTATTTATTTTGGGAGGATTTTGGTTTGGAAAGGACATAGAGAGATCTTTCTTTGCATTTCGACTCAAAATGCATCGTGTGATAATTTACATTTCCTAATACTAAATATAGGGGCTTCTCTATATAATTAACTTAAACTTAAATAGTTATCTTCAATTTCAATCAATTTCAATATAAATATGAGTAATAGGAGCATATAATATACTTTTTTTTTATCTACATTTAAGACTTGATTATGTTTGTGAGAAACCAAATAGAAGAAAAAAATTATCATTCTGAGAATTTTTCTTACAAGTCAGGAACAATCTGATCTGGGGCGGAAGGATTCGAACCTCCAAGTAACGGGACCAAAACCCGCTGCCTTACCGCTTGGCCATGCCCCATTTTGATATCCGTTCAACACTACTAAACACTAATAATGTAATTATATTAGTTAATAGTCAATTCCAACACAAATACATAGGATAGCCATCGTTACTAGGATTTGACACATATGATATAGAATAAAAAGATTCATTAATCATTACGTATAATTCAATTAAGATATTGTAGGAAAGTAGAATTACTTAATATTCTTTATTCTCATTTTGTTTTGGAATAGGAGAAATATTTTTAATTTGGAAGAGTTGGAAGAAAAAAGGAATTATTTGATCTACTTTTTTTATTTCGCTTCTTAAAATTTCAAAAATAACTCAATCAAAATCAAATATCAAATTATATCATCCGCAAGAACAAAATGTTTGTTATGCTTAATATCTTTAGTTTAATTTGTATCTATCTTAATTCTGTCTTTTATTCGAGTAGTTTTTTCTTTGCCAAATTACCCGAGGCTTATGCCCTTTTCAACCCAATCATAGACGTTATGCCCATCATACCTATACTCTTTTATCTTTTAGCCTTTGTTTGGCAAGCTGCTGTAAGTTTTAGATAAAATCATTAATACTCTCCTAAATCCTAAATTCCTGATTCATTCAAAAAAAAGATTTGAAAAATGGATAGGATCCGATATGCCTTATATTTTTTATTATTTTATTACTAAAAAAATAACTAATCTATTCCCCTTTCAAAAAAAATGATTTTATTTTGGAGATTGTGTAATGCTTACTCTCAAAATATTCGTTTACACAGTGGTGATATTCTTTGTTTCCCTCTTCATATTCAAATTCTTATCTAATGATCCAAGGCATAATCCTTGGCATGAGAAATGAAAACAACAAAACAAAGGATCTAGATTTTTTTGGAATTCAAAACTCAAGAGATCAGAAAGAAGAAGCAGGGAGAGAGGGACTCGAACCCTCGGTATGAATAACTTGTACAACAGAATAGCAATCTGCCACTTTAGTCCACTCAGCCATCTCTCCCAGTTCAAATCAAAATTGTAAATTTTTTATGTGATATGTGAAGTAAAAGTCAATAAAAACTCTAGTTTTAAGGATTCAAGGATTCTATGATATAGAAAAAATATACAATATCCACAAGCAATTAAATTTCAATAATGATTTGAAACAGATATTCCCATCCCCATAGAAAGAATGCCTTACTTCTTTGAAGAGGTACGACAGTGTATTCCCCCAGTCCAGTTAAATATTGGCCAGACCAGTACTTCTTTTAATTCAATCAATCATTCATAGATCAATTAATTCCATTTAATTTATATAAAAAATTTCATTTTATTTATATAAACAAAAACATAAAACATATTAATTATATGTTGTTTATATAATTAAATAATATCTCAATAATATTAATATAATATCTCAAAAATTTAAATTCTAATATATGTAAATGTGAATATATGTAACAATATCTCAAAACACACATATTTTGAATAGAAATATAATTAATTGAACCCCCCACCCAAAAAAAGCCAAACTTTATTTTATTTATTTAAATTTAAAATAAATTTTAGATCCGATTTAACCAAATTCATAAGATCTATTAGTTGAGAAGCAAAAAGAAAAAAGAACCATATATGCAGAATTCATCATTTTTATGGTTTGGCTTCAATGAATTCTTCGGACCGGGGCTGCTAGTCCAATAATGACTTACTAGCAAAGAAAAAGTATAACCCCTTCTTTCTGGTATTTAAATAAGCTTTCTGCTATCACCAGCTTTTTTTCAAATCCCCGGTTAGCATACGTGTAAACACTAGAATTTTCACGATTATGATGCAATTTTGTTTTAATTGCATCTCACTTCTTTTATTTTGTCTTCAACAAATGGTTATTTATATATCATAATATATATGGTAGCAGGTATAGTTTAGTGGTAAAAGTGCAATTCATTCTATTAACCCCTTAAATAGTTAAAGAGTCTTTCAGTATTTTTATTCAAAATAAAAAACTACAAAACTTTATTTTGAAAATTTAAAAGGTTTAATCCTTTACCTCTCAATGGCATATTTGAGGAAATATATACATTCTCACGATTTGTATCCAAAATTCCATAAAAAAAATGGATTATGGAGTTGCAAAGCATAATTTTTTTTTATTTTGAATTGGATCAACTCTTCCAATTGAATAAGTATGAATATAAGTATGAATAAAAGATCTATGGATAAAGATCCAAAAGTTTATTTCCAATCATAACTAGATCTTCAATTTTTTTGTTGTAAAAGGAAAATTGAAGCTAATTAGCCAGAGAACGAGGGTTTTGGTTTACTAGAATCATCGGCATATTGTTTCAGCTCGGTGGAAAAAGCAAAATTATTTTCCCTAGGATCCCGCGAGTAGAAATAGGGAATGAAGTAACTAGACTAGATAGATTTGGTATAATCTCCCTACTCTAGATCTAGAGGGATCATCTAGAAAGCGAGTATTCTTGGATGCATTCAGATAGACAAGCTGACAAAGATGTTATGGATCTAATTTTATTAGGACTTCCTTCATACATTGAAACTTTTTTATTTATGTTTTTGGTTTAAGATCTTAGATTTGGAAATACATCAATTTTCCATAAAGGAGCCGAATGAAACCAAAATTTCATGTTTGTTTTTGAATTAGAGACGTTAAAAATGATCAACCAACGTCGACTATATAACTCCTAGACTTCCAAGCTAACGATGCGGGTTTGATTCTTGCTACCTGCTCCATATTTCTTATACATATACATACATCATAAAATGGAATATGCATCATTTTTTGTTTTTAGGGAATAAAAATTCATTTATTTATGTGTAATCAGATTTTATCAAAACAAAAGGTGAAAACTGTGAAAGAAGAAAATGGGAATGAAAAAGCATCCATTGTCTAATAGATAGGATAGAGGACTTCTAAACCTTTGGTATATGTTCAAATCCTATTGGACGTGTTTTCTTTTTTTCAACTATTCATTTTTTTTTTAATGGCCATGTCAAGAAACCCATTTCCTTTCTAATGATTCGGATCAAGTATATATATATATATATTTATCAACAATTAGTCTTGTACTAAGACTAAGAATAAGAATGAGAAATTTATGTTTGTTCTGGAAGTAGAAAGAACTCATTCTGTTCTTGAATAGTTCCCATCAAAAGGATTTCTACTTCTTCAGTGAATGTCTTGGTAGAAGATATAATTTCTTGGAATTTAGGTTCATTCTTTTTTAAGTAAGTACTTATCTAAACAAGAAATTTCTTTACCTGCCCAATTTCTAATGGATCAAGATATTCATTCACCCCAGTATAAATAGTAGCTATTTGTTCTTCTACCACAAGAGGATCTGATTAAGATTGTTTGAGAAACTCACATAATCATTGACCTCTTGCCAATTGATTCTGAGTAGCTTTATTGAGATCAGAAGTGATTGTGCAAAGGCTTCTAATTCTGCAAATTGATCTAGTTCCAATTTTTATTTGCTGGCTACTTGTTTCATAGCTTTAATTTGAGCCACAGATCCCACTCTAGAAATAGAAATACCCACATTAATAGCAGGTCAGATTCCAGCATTGAATAGATCTGTGGAGAAAAATATTTGTCCATCTGTAATGTAAATTACATTAGTGGGGATATAAGCTGAAACGTCCCTGATTGAGTCTCAACTATTGGTAAAGAGGTCATACTTCCTTCACCTAAACAAGAACTTGATTTAGCAGCTCTTTCCAAATGGTGTGAATGCAAATAAAAAACATTTCCCAGATAAGCTTCACGACCAGGGGGCCTTCTTAATAGAAGTGACATTTGGTGATAAGCTTGTGCTTGTTTGGAGAGACCATTAGAAATTATTAAAGTATGTTGTTCATGGTGGATAAAATATTCAGCTAGAGCTTCTCCTGTATAAGGTGTGAGATATTATAATGTAGCAGGTGAATCCGCTGTTTTGGCTACCACAATAGTGTATTCCATCGCCCCTCGCTCCTGAAAGATAGTCAGTACCTGAGCCACAGAAGATGCTTTTTGACCAATAGCTACATAAACATATATTACATTTTGCCCCTTTTGGTTGAGAATAGTATCTGTGGCTACTACCGTTTTGCTGGTCTACCTGTCCCCAATAATTAATTCTCATTGACTGTGTCCTATAGGGATCATGGAATCAATAGCAATAAGTCCCATTTGAAGAGGCTCATATACGGAGTGTCTTGAAATAATACCTGGGGCAGGAGATTCAATTAAGCGAGATTCAGAAGCTGAAATTTCCCCCCTCCCATCAATAGGTTTAGCCAAAGCATTTATAACATGATCCAAATAAGCCTATCTGATAGGTAACTGGGCAATTTTTCCTGTTGCTTTTTCAGAACTTCCCTCTTGTATCATCAAACCGTCACCCATTAATACAATGCCAACATTATTGGATTTCAAATTCAAAGCAATGCCTATTGTACCCTCTTCAAATTCTACCAATCCACCTACATGACTTCATCAGGACCATGAATACGAGCAATACCGTCGCTTACTTGAAGTATAGTGCCAGTATTCACAATCTTTACTTCTCTATTATATTGTTTGATATGTTCACAAATAATATTACTAATTTCATCGGCTCGAAGGGTTACCATTAGTGTCTCTTTATTCTTTTTCAGAAGCAAAAAAAAATACATAAAGTTTCAACTAAAGCAAAAGTAGAAAGATTAATCGGTTATTTCTTCCATCACTGCGAGGATATGAATATTAGCACTGATGATACGGAAATGTAAATCACTATTCAAATAACTATTCAGAGTTCCTAGAGCTCCGTGTAAGGCTTGCTGGAAAACTCATTGTCGTACCTAATTAATCACTCTTTGTTGTTCAAAAAGAAGGGTTTCCTTTTTGTAATTTTCTAATCTTTCCAAACTATCATAAGTAGAACTAATCAAATTTACTTTTTCTCATTCTATCTTAGAGTATCCGTTAATTCGATACTCATCTGCTTCAATTTCCACTTTCCATAAGCAAGTTTGGGCTTTTTCAAGCTGCTCAATGGCCCCTTTACGCAATTCTTCTGAATTTTGAATAGTACTCAAGATCCTCTGTTTTCAATTATCTAATAAATCATTTAATGAAAGTAGATTATCTTACTATATAATATAATTTTATGATTTCCATGATCTCTTCCTAAACCAAACATGAATCTTTTGGTTCATTTGGCTTTCACATTCAATTATTTGTTTTATAAACATATAGACATTTCCATATCATTTAATGTAATGAGCCTGCCCCATCTCTTCTTCATTGAAACTGATACAAGACCAGAATGTTCTATTCTAGTAAAAGGACTCTTTCGACCAAACAAAAATCTATAATTTTAGCAAAGTTGTTTCTTTATTTAATTTGTTCTTTATTAAATTTCAAATACAAATATATATAAAATACAAATATATATCTATAATAGATATTTCATTTTAATATATTTGAAATAAATATTATTTGTTATTTGAAATTGAAATATTTTATTTTAATATAATTTAAATTTGTTTATGCCCTTTCTATAAATCCAAAAATGTCTTCATTTTTTTATACATAGGTCATCGATTCGGCATTGGATAAAAAGAGGCAAGGTGCCTATTTTTTTCTAATACATTTTTTTTATAGTAACTAGTAAATAGTTGAAATAGTTTTATCGATATGAGTGTCTTATATCGGATAAATTACTAACTATTCATTTTAAAATGAAAATCATTTCGGTACTAACACTAAGATAGTGGTAGAAAGAATACCCATGTTATGCCTGGACTTCAAACAGTTTGGCTTTAACCATGTTAATGGTCTCACATTATTGGTTGATAGAAAATCAAAGTTGATTTACCAATGAATCACGAAATGCTATGGTTCTTACATATATTATATAATTTCTGAATGGAATTTATTCATAAGTAATTCGTCGAGATTGTCCACCTTTCTTTCTTATTTTTTATTGTATTTATAAATACAATAAAAAATAAGAAATAGAAATCTATTATATTAAAGTACTGCCGGTTGGATCCAACCCATTTTTGAAATAGACAACTCGCACACACTCCCTTTCCAAAAAAAATCAATACACCAAGCACTATACTTAGATTTATTATATTTGTTGCTAAAATATCAGTATTAAACCCGAAACTTTCGGTTAATGGTTAGTGTTCAAAAGAAACAAAAGAATAGGTTACATTTTTTATATGCTTCATATAATATAGATAGGATTAAGAAAGAACCAGAATTCTTTTTCTATCATCTCACTTGTCTTTTTTTTTTAATTGAGTTCTTTCTTCTTTTTTTTTTATTTTTCTATTTTCCATTTTCATTTTTTTCTTATTTTTTAGTGAAATTTCTAATTTTGAATAAATAGTATTATTGTCTTAGGTTTCATGTCAATTGCGAAATATCTCCTTTGTTCTTTGTTGAAAGGCTCTCTAAAAGTGAAAGTTTCTAGTGTACTAAGGATGAGAAGAAAGAAAGTGAATAGATCTGTGAATTCCCCATCTTCAAATCAGTCCTACCTAGGGTAGGGGTATTGTCTCAAGAAAAATAGAAAATTATAGAAATAATTTTCTATTCTATGAGTAAAGTCTTGCTATAATTTGATGAAACAAGGGGCAAGTCTGAGTTGATGAAATTAATGAAAAAGATACTTTTTCCCATTTTTAGGATTACATTAAACAAAAGGATTCACAAATAAAAGCGCCAATGCCATGACCAGTCCATAAATTGTTATAGCTTCCATAAAAGCTAGACTAAGCAATAAAGTACCTCGTATCTTACCCTCTGCTTTTGGTTGCCTCACAATACCTTCTACGGCTTGGCCTACAGTAGTACCTTGACCAACTCCAAGTCCAATGGAAGCAAGGCCTATAGCCAATCTAGCAACAATAATGAAAGCGGCAAAAATCAATGGATTCATGGTAAGTTCCTTGCACCAAAAAAAAAAAAGAAATGGTTACTAATACAATCAACCAATGAATTATTACATTTTTTCACTAAGATTCATCGTCAGGTCAAAGTAACTAAAAATTCCAATTTCAATACAAATATTACTGAATCAACTGAATTATCAGAACTACTTCCATATCTTATTTTTTTTACCCGCGATAGGTTTTTTTGTAAATCCATATGATGCATATAGCTCTAGTTACTGCACTTCTTTCTTTGGAACCGTTCTTTAATCAATACTTCCTTTTCTACTCTATTCCATTCCCAAGTTCATCTATTTTTTCATTCAATCTACACATAGTCACAGATGAAAGAGAAGAAAATTGTATTGGAATACATCTCTATATAAATAGAGGGGACTGTAAATTGTATATAAAATATATTATATAGAAATAAATAATATATAGGAATAATCCCCTATAATATAATGAATATCTAATATCCAATATACCTTTCTTTCTTCTATAACATAACTTGACCTACCATGATTATGGGTCATATATACTATACAATATTATACATACATATTTGTATCTATTATGTTCCCCAACCGAGTTGAATCTTTTGAACCATACATGAATTGAAATCAGATAAAAAAAAAGACTATTTTGTTTGAAGACTAGCTAATGATGACCCTCCATGGATTCTCCTGTATAAGCCGTGACTAAGGTTGCAAAAATAAGAGCTTGAATACCACTTGTAAATAATCCAAGAAACATGACTGGTATAAGAATTAATAAAGGTACTAAAGAAATAAGAACAACAACTACTAATTCATCAGCCAATATATTCCCAAAAAGTCAAAAACTAAGAGATAAAGGTTTTGTGAAATCTTCTAGGATATTTATTGGTAAAAGTATTGGGGTTGGTTGAATGTATTTTCTGAAATAACCCAACTCTTTTTTTGTAAGACCCACATAAAAATATGCCACTGACATGGGTAAAGCTAAAGCAACAGTAGTATTTATATCATTCATGGGGGCAGCTAACTCCCCATGAGGTAACTATATGACTTTCCAAGGTAAAAGAGCACCTGACCAGTTCGAAACAAAAATAAATAGGAACATAGTTCCAATAAAGAGAACCCAAGGACCATATTCTTCTCCAATTTGGGTTTTGCTCAAGTCTCAAATAAATTCAAGGATATATTCGAAGAAATTCTGACCATTGTTTGGAATGGTTTGTGGATTCCGAACAGCTATGATGACTGAACATAATATGATAGCAATTTTGACCCAAGAAGTGATAAGTACTTGGGCATGGGTTTGCAAACCCCCTATTTGCCAATAGAAATATTGGCCTACTTCTACACCTGATATATCATAAAACCCTTTAAGTGTTTTAATGGAACATGCTATAACATTCATATTGTCCTCTGACAGAATTTGAACTTAAAAAAAAAAGGAATTATTTTGATTCAACCATCTCTTTCTGATTTCACCTATTTTAATCCATATATTTCTATTTACAGGCAATCATATAACATCAATATCCTTAGTACTTTACTTATTTATCTCTTTTGAAAAATTTAGGTAATAGTAACTGATCCAATAAATCTATAGAATTCCCAAATCAAATAATTAATAATTAACCAAATTTTTTTTGAATAATAATCAAGGATTTCCTATATAGCTAGAATGACCCTCACAAATTGCGGATACTAATTTGTTGAGAATTAATCAGATTGAAGCTATAGCATCATCGTTGGCTGGGATCAAAATATTTACGAGATCTGGGTTACTATTTGTATCAATTAAACAAATTGTCGGAATACCTAAAATGACACATTCTTGAAGAGCCATATATTATTCTTGCTGACCAAGGATGATTACGATATTGGGCAGCCCCATCATATACTTGATACCACCCAGATATGTTTGCAAGGTAACTAATTTTCTCTTCAACATCGCTGCATCTCTTTTTGTTTTTGGGAGATGGTTGAGTTTGCCCATCTTTTTGTCTGTTCTTAAGTCTCTAAACTTATGAAGTCTCGTTTCCATCATAGACCAATTCATTAACATACCACCGAGCCATTTTTTATTAACATAATGACACCAAGCCCTTATTGTAGCCGATGCTACCGAATCCGCTGCTTTATTTTTGGTACCAACGATTAAAAAGCTTTTTCCTCTACTTGCCGCATAAAAAATTAAATAATAGGCTTCTGATAAAAAATGAGCAGTTCCAATCAGATTTGTAATATGAATACCTTTACGCTTTGCAGAGATATAAGGGGCCATTCTAGGATTCCATTTCCTAGTACCATGACCAAAATGAACCCCACTTCCATCATCTCTGGCAAATTGATGTTCCAATATCTTCTTGGCATTTTCACCCAATTCCCTCTTTGTTTTTATTTTTTACAAAGAGACGAGATACCCTAAAAAAAGAAATAATAATAATTGTTCCAAGGGAACCTTATACCGAGGATTGACCGTCAATACAATACGCGGTCCGAACCATTAATTTCTTTTAATTACTTATTTTTTTATTACAAAATCAATAGACTAGAGATAAATTAAAGGATAAAAAAGTGAATATCCTTTTAGGAATCATTAAATCCTATAAATGATTTTTCCAATGTCTCATGTAAATTGTTTGGGAGGCAAGAACAAAATAATTCTTCGTGGTATAATAAAATATCTCTCATTTCCAATGAGAATAGATTATTCTTTTTGATTTCCAAATGAATATTTTTGTCTTGTCTTGAACAGTGCACTAATTTTTTAAATTCGATACCAACAAGTATAATCCCCCCCAGAACAACGTTCTCTTTCAGGCCTTTCAACCAATCAATATGATTTCATAGAGTAGCTTTTGTTAAAACCTGAGCGGTTTCTTGAAAACTCGCTTCGGATATGAAACTTTGAGTATTCAAAGATGCCTTCATTATTCCCAGTAAGATTGCCCGATAACAAATCGCTTCATCTAAAGCAAGTCCTACATATTCCGTTGGCAATAATCCGATGAATTCTCCAGGTGAAAAACATTAGACATTCCATCTTCTGAAACCATCACTTTTGTTGTTACTTGACATACAATAATTTCTATATGTCTATTATGGATTTGTACACCCTAGGATCGATAAACCTTTTGAATCCTATTAACCAAAGAGATACGACTTTGAGCTATGGTTAGCTCACCCCCAATCAAGAATCCCCAAAGTCTTCTGAGAATTCTTGGTATACATTTGTTCCAACTCCCAACTCTCTTTTCTAGGTTCATCGATATGGAATCAACCGAATGCACTTCTAAGACTTGTTCCACTTTTGGAAGACCCTGTGTTATGTCACCAGATATCGATTTTTCATAGTTAAATATAATTAATGTATCTCCTTCATAAAGGATTTTCCTATAATGTCCATGAACAGTTGCTCCCAGAATGGCCAAATAGGCCTTAGCTGATCTTATAACTAAGGAATCAATGTGAACAATTAGAATTTGACCAGATTTTGTTATGTCTGGTCCGTATTTGAATAGACATACATTTTCACAAAAAAATGGTCTCTTCATAATAATTGTGTTGGAGAAAGCACCAATTCAAAGGGAATGGATTCAAGAGAATGTAACTGCATGGATCAAGACTATAAATCCTCCTATTTTCATCTATTAAACAGTATTAAAGTACTTCAAGTACTTGGAAAGTCTGTTTAAAATGAAAATTCTCAAGTAGCAAAAATTTCTTTAACAAAATCTGATTATGAGTTATTAAATGGTAAGATGAATAAAAATTCACTATTTTAGGTACAATAGTACCTAATGAACCCAAAAAATCCATAATTGGAATTATGGCATCCGATTCTTTTGTTACATTGTTATAATTTGAACTGTTGAATGGGCCAATTTGAGAACAATTGGATGATGAAAAAATTAGCAAAGATTGACATTCCTTGTCAATTCCTTATTTCGATTCAACAATGTAACCATACCGATAGTTCCTTGATGTTGGGTAAGTAATTGAATCTTCAACTTGGAAGAAAAAGGATTGATATTGGTGCAATTTAATCCATTATCGGGAATCAACCTCGAACCCACCGTATCATTCCTTTTTCTAGTATACGAAATAGTGGGCTTGATTAAGTCAATTCTTATGAAATCATGAATTAGATCATTTACCCTTACCTCAACAAAGGAAGCATAAACCTCTTCTATGGAACTATTTTGTTCTTGGTCCCAATTTAATACTAAGCAAGTCCTAGCTAATTGAATACTTGTGTGAGAAATTCTCTGAATTTACTTGCCATTTCCATAAAGGATATAATTTACAACCCTAAGTTGGACATTATTCTTTTCCTCTAAGAGGTCTTGAGGGAAAAGTGTTGCTAAATTTATCCCATCAGCTATTTCATATGTGACTACAGGCCAAACTGAAACAAAATACTTTTACATAGTGGGTGTGATCCATTGAACATAGATCCAATTTTTCATTTTTTTTGGATTCCTTAAAATTTTTGTTTCCCCTTCTTGGTGGTATCAAAATGGCACTGTTCCTGGATAACTTATCTGTCTCTCCAGGAAAATGGATATTTTTCAAATAAAGATTTTCAGTTCAATACTTTTTTTTTCTCTCCACCCATACTAATCTGCCTACTCGACTTCTTATATTTAAGGTGAGTCATGTATCTACTCTAATGAGACTATTGTTCTAGACCATTATCGACGAAGATCTAGGTAAGATATGCACTTCTTTGGGAATGAAAAAAAAATGATCTATTTTGATTTGTATTTTGTATTTCGGACTAAAATCTTTGGTTCCTTGATACTCAATCAAATCCTCTTATTTTACAATTGAATCTACCTCTACAGTCCCACATTTAGTAATTCCCGAACTGCTTCTTCTATATAGTGAATCATCAAAATAAGCAATAATACTATTTCTACATAAAATACCATATATGGGTATTTCAATCGAAATACCAAAATAGGGTATTAGTTCTTTCTCTCGGTCTTGATCATATTGTAATGGGATGATGAATCTATTTCTTCATCTTTTCACCAAGAAACCTGAATTCTCTTGAAGAATAAAAGGATATATGAAATTCCAATGACCCTTGGATATGATTCGATCGGGTATTGAATGTTCAAGAATTTTTTTTTACCAGAAGTATCCAACAATTTATGCCTTACTCGATAATTAGTTATTGAGAATTCAAAAATATATTTTTCTTCGACAGAAAAAGAATGAAAATTCATTTGAACTTGATCCCTGTGGAGTGAAAAAGACACTATACTGGATCTACACAAACCTCCTGCTACTATCCATAAATGACTTGTTTTTGGTAATAAATGAACATTACCATATGGGTATTTGGGTGCATGGTAGACAAGCATACTCCAGTGCATTTCTCCCTCTGATTCAGAATAAATATGTTTTTAGACCCTCTCTTTAAAATGAAAAGTGGATGCGCCGGCATGAATCTCGGCAATCACTTGTTCTGATTCCACATATTGACCATTTTGAACTAAAATCAAACCTTTTGGTGGAATATTCACATTATGTATAATATCCCGACCCTCAATAGTTACGTACATGTCTATAGAACATCAAAAAGTAGGATGTCCATGATGGGTACGTGTGGGATGAACCAAATCCTCATTGAATTTGATTTTTCCACTAGAAGGAACTCGCACATGTTCAGCAGTACCACTTGTAAATACTCCACTAGTATGAAAAGTTCTTAATGTTAGTTGAGTCCCTGGTTCCCCAATTAATTGACCTACAATAATACCTACCGCTTCTCCCAATTCAACCAGATCGCCATGAGTGGGACTCCTATCATAACATAATTCACAGATCCAAGATGTACTTTTACAAGTAAAAGGGGTTCAAATATATATCGGTCATGCTTGGAAAATTACCAAGTGATGGACAAGTCCAATCCCAACATCTTGATTTTGAATGACAATGCATCGTGGACCCATATATATATCGTCTGCTAATACACGACCAATTAGTATTTGGACAAAATTTTTTTCGTCATCCTCCCTTTTTGAGGACTCACGAAAATACTTTGGATAGTACCACAATCTGTTCTACATACAATAATGTGTTGAACTACTTCAACAAGTCTACATGTGAGGCATCCAACATCTGATGTTCATACAGCAGTATCTACAATGCCTTTGCGGGCTCCGTGGCAAGAAATTATATATTCCATCAAAGAAAGTCCCTCGCGTAGATTGCTTTGAATGGGTATATCAATCATTTGTCCTTGAGGATCCGAAATTAATCCTCTCACACCCACCAATTGGTGTACCTGAGATACATTTTCTTGGGCTCCCAAAAAGGACATTAAATGGACTGGATTAGAAGGATTAGTCATCCAAAAATTAGGATTCATTTCTTGTCTCAAATATTTACTTGTATCATACCATATCTCAATGGATTGATGTAATTTTTCTACCACGTGTACATTCACATAATGATAGTATTTTTCCAAAAGAAAACTTCGTTGTTCAGTGTCTTGGACTAACCATTCCTTAGAAGGTATTGTTAAAAGATCATCAATTCCTAATGAAATAGATGTAGCAGTGGCTTGCTAAAAACCCAGAGTCTTCGATTGATCCAGGATATGTGATTTATATGCCATTCCGAAATGATATATTAATATGCTAATAAGTTGTTTCATAGCAGTTCCATCTATCACTTTATTGTGAAAGACCAGATCAGCTCGTTCTATCATAAATACCCCCATATTATGCTTAATAGGATTCCATTATGGACCTAAGTCAATGATTCGAAAACTTCCTTCCTTTAATCTTAATTCACGCAAAAATTATGGGATTCTGATACTGGTAAAATGGGAGAGAACTAAATTCCCAGACATAGATATCAACTAATCTAATTTCTTAGTTTAGATAGCATATGAGTAGGCCTGAGAAAAACCTTGTACAGCTTCTCTTTATAAGTACCCAAAGATTCATATTGAATTTCGATAGAAACTTCTCTTGAGCTAATGACACATTGATCTAGTCACCACCAGAGCCATAAAAGACTATCTAAATCGATTTGTTTTTGCCGATAAGCTCCAAGTGCATCATAGGAACTACAAAAATACGTTGCTTTCATATACTTATACTTATTCTTATTATTGTTAACTATTTTGTTTTGAGAATTTCTTCAATTATATGTATTATACCTATTTCCATGAATACCTTGATGATTCCCAATCGTTAATACATAGAGTTCAATAAGCATATCTTGAGTTGGTAAGGAAATGGGATCTCCAATAGCTGGAGACAAGAGATTCATATGAGAAAACATAACTAAACGAGCCTCCGCTTGAACTTCCAAAGATAAAGGTACATGAACAGCCATTTGATCCCCATCAAAGTCTGCATTGAAGCCTCTACAAACAAATGGGTGTAAACAAATAGCATGCTCCTCCACTAAAATGGGTTGGAAGGCCTGTATACCCAATCTATGCAAGGTTGGTGCTCTATTCAACAATATAGGATGTCCCCACATAACTTCTTGAAGTATTTCCCATACAATGGGTTCTTTTTCCCGAATTTGACTTTTAGCAATCCCTATGTTGGAAGCAACATGTTGTCTGATTAAATCATGAATTACAAATATTTGGAAAAGCTCTATTGCTATTTCATGAGGTAATCAACATTGATGTAATGAAAGCGAAGGACCCACGACAATGATGGAACACCCTGAATAATTGACCCGTTTGCCAAGTAGTCTCACAAAGTCTTCCCTCTTTTCCTTCAATTACATTGGAAAATGAATTGTAAACTTTTTTTATGACCATCTTTCATCAGTTGTCCACGGATCCCATTATCAAGAAGTGTATCTACTGCTTCTTGCACCAATTTCTCCTGACGCATTACTAATTCACCTGGCGTAGATCTACTTGTTGCTAATAGATTGGTAAGAGTATTATTTCGATAGATAACTCTTCTATAGAGTTCATTAATATCTGAACTCATTAGTTTACCTCCATCTATCTGAATGATTGGTCTCAACTCGGGAGGAAGAACTGGTAATAGGTTCAAAATCATCTGTTTTGGTTCTACATTTGTTCAAATAAAATTTTAGCTAATTCCATGCACTTAACCAAAAAATCCTTTCTTCTTCAAATTTTTCTATCTTCCCATTCATTTCTAGCTCCAATTGCCTCCTCATCTCCTAATTGCTTCCATTCTACAAATGAATTATCTATAATAATTTGCAAATCAAAATCTATTAATTGTTCTCTGATAGCACTTGCTCCCATCGCAATTTCTCAATTTTGAAATGTCTTGAAGCTTTGGGTAGTAAAAAAAGTGTGGAATGCTATATTTCCATAGGATTGAATTCCCCCTTAAAAATTGGACGTGAAGGTTTCCTCTCATCCAGCTCAAGTAGTTATAGCAAATAAAGAAAAAGAAAGAGGGGTGAAATTTTGTTCAATAAAACCCTACAAAGGCTAAAGTCCACTCCTTACTCAAGTTCCCAGTGAGGACTAATCTTTCATTAATTCATTCTTATTTTGACTTTCTGAATTACTTAAATTCAATTTATAATTCATTTACAGCAAAAAAGGAAATGTGAAATTATTGAGTAGTCTACTTCCTTCAAATGCTGAATCCACTTAAACTTTTCAAGTTAATACTTTGGGACTCATAAGGGATTTACTTGTCTATATATCATCCCATTCAATCTTTTAGGTCCCTACTCACCTCATTGGTGCTTATTCCATTAAGTCCCTTGAAGTGTATATGCGATAGATAAACTTCTGTAACCATGTCATAGTTACTTGCTTGAGCAAAATCTCTTTCTAAAAGAAATGGAATGGCTAATTCCATGAAAAGTTTTTTTTTGTATGAGGTAAAAGTAGTAATTCCATTCCTATTTATCTATTAGGGAATCGACCATGAATCGATTCCCTTTTTTTGGAAGTATTGAATACATGCAACATTCTGAGCTTCATATTAGTCCTTCCAAGACACATGTCAGAGCAAGGACATCCCAATCAGATTGAATGGGATGATAGTTTTTCAGTTTGAATCTATAAAATGCAAATTTTGATCAAATCACACATCACAATATACTAGGCCTTCTAATTCTTTAAGGGATTTATCTAAAAGATTTATGATATAACTAGGAAGACATTTCAAATACCACACATGAGTCACTGGACATGTGAGTTTGATGTATCCCATTTGATATCTTCATATCCAAGAATCAACAAACTCCACCCCACATTGTTCACAGAACTTTGGGTCTTCCTTTTCAGCCCTAATCGCTCGATAATTTCCACAAGGACAAATTCCACTTTTTATAGGTCCAGAGATTCTTTCACAAAACAATCCATCTTTTTCCAGTTTATTGGTTTTATAATGAAAAGTATAGGGTTTTGTCACCTCCCTAACCATCTCTCCATTAGGTAGGATTTTGTTGGCCCAAGCCTTTATTTGTTGGGGAGAAACTCGTCCAATTCAAAGTTGTTGATGTTTATACCGGTCGATCATAGAATAGAAATTCGGATTGATTCAGATCAAGCTTCTTTCCTATTAATCTGGAAGTTCTTCTCAGATACAAGGAAATGATTCAGTTCTAGAGACAAAGATCATAATTCTCAAATGAGCAATCAAAAGGATTCTGGAGCATCCTTGGGGTTAGGTACTATTCCTCCAATAATTGTAGTCCCAAGTATCTCTTGATGAGCTCTAATATGATCAGATTTATAAGTAAGCATCTCTTGTAAAATATGAGCAACACCAAATCCCTCTAGAGCAAAAACTTCCATTTCTCCTACTCATTGTCCCCCTTGCTTGGCCCTTCCTCTAAGGGGTTGTTGTGTAACAAGTGCGTCATGTTTGCTGGAACATCCATGGATTTTATCATCAACTTGATGGATTAATTTCAGGATATAGGGTTTTCCTATTATAACAGGTTGTTCAAAAGGATCTCCTATTCTTCCATCAAATATTCTGGTTTTTCCTTGATACTCGGGTTCAAATACCCATGGATTTTTTGTTTTCTTACTGGCTGAATATAATTCAGAAAATACTAGTTTTCTCGAAGCCTCTTGCTCATACCTCTCATCAAAAGGTGCTATTCTATAATATCTCTTTATGAGGTCCCCCACTAACCTGAGTGAACATTCAAATATTTATTCTGCATTCATTCGTGAAGGCACTCCTAATGGGTTGAAAGCCATATCAATGGGTGTTCCATCTTGCAAATAGGGCATATCTTGTCTAGGCAAAATTTTGGAAATGATACCTTTATTCCCATGTCTTCCAGCTACTTTATCACCTACTTTCATTTCACATGTCTGAAAAATAGATATATGAATCATCTCTAGATTATAACTGGAATGACCCTTTTTCTGAATCCATCTCACATCAATAACTTGACCCCTTCCATCTATAGGTAGTTTTAGAGAAGTTTCTTTTGCAGTGGATACCTGAATGCCAAGTATGGCTTGTAATAATCTATCTTCGGGGGCATACAATGATTTGTTCACTACCTGAGGCATTAATTTACTGACTAAAATATCACCTATTTCTATCCACAATCCAAGCATCACAATTCCATTTATGTCTAAATTGCGGAGTAAATGAGCCTCTAAATGTGGTATTTCCTTAGTGATTCTTTCAGGGCCTTGACTTGTCACATGAGTTTGAATTTCATATTTATGAATGTAAAAAGAAGTATAAATATCTTCATATACTAGATGTTTACTAAATAGTACTACATCTTCAAAATTATAGCCTTCCTATGGCATATGAGCTACTAAGACATTTTTCCTAAAGAGAGTTCCCCACCAACTGTAGCCGCACCATCCACTAAAATTTGTCCCTTTTTAATGCATTTACCCCATGGAACCTGAGGTTTTTGATGCATGCAAGTATTTTTGTTAGAACATTGATACATAACTAATGGAATGCTCATAGTGTCCCCATTACTTGAGAAAATGATCTTGTGGGTATCAGTATAACCAATCTTTTCCTCCTGTTCAACTATAGCTAAAACTCCAGATCCAATCCAGTTCCAACAATGCACTTCTCAGATTGAGAAAGTGAAACTGCTTGACATTGCATATTAGAACTCATTAAAGCTCGATTTGCATCATTATGCTCAATAAAAGGAATGAGAGAAGCTCCAATAGAAAAATATTGGAAGGGAAAAATGCTTCTAAGATGAATCTATTCCCATGAGATGGTCAGAAATTCTTGACGATATCGGGCTGGAACAACTTGTTCTTCTTGAATACCCTGGTTCAAGGCCAAAGAATTTCCTACTGCTACCATATAATATTCATCTCTACTTGATGATAAATAAATCATCTGTGCATTTTTTGATCTCTCAAATATTTCATTAAAAGGATGCTATAGATCCCCAATGACCAATCCTCACATGAATAGTTAAGGATCCAATAAGTCCAACATTGATTCCTTCGGATGTATCAATTGGACAAATACATCCATAGTGACTAGGATGAATATCACATATCCAAAAACTAGTAGTTCGCCTTGTCAACCCCCCAGGGCCTAAAATACTCAACCTCTGCCCATGAACAATTTGGGTCAATGGATTAGTCCAATCCAAAACTTGAGATAAAGGGTGTAAGCCAAAAAATGATTCATAAGTGGTTGTTAATGAAGTTGAAGTTACCAAATTTTGGGGAGTCGGTATCAATTTATGCCTGATTGATCCACATATAGTTCCTCGAACTACATTTTCTAAATGAACAAGAGCCAATCCAAATTGATCCTGTAACAAATCCACTACAGAATGAATATGTTTATTTTTCAAGTGATTCATATTGTCAAGCATACCCATTCCAAATTTCATTTCAATCAAATGATCCACAGCAGCCAATACATCTCGTGGTAACAAAAATATATTATTCTGAGGTATATCAAGATTCAATTTTTTGTTCATATTTCATAGACCAATCCTTCCTAATTCACATCTTTGTTGAAAAAATTTATTTTGTAATTCCTTAAATAATGACTCAGAAAAGATTGAATCCCCACCTACACAAGCAAATTGTTGGAAAAACTCTAAAATAGCACTTTCTTTTGACCCAGTCTTTTTTTCCTTATCATTCAGGAAAGACAAGAAAATTTTAGGGTAACAAATATTACCTAGAATTTCTCTTAGATTTGAACCCATAGCCAATGATAGAACTAGAATAGATATTTCTTGTTTCCTACTCACACAGGCCCATATCCTCGCTTTTCTATCAATTTTGAATTCCAATCTTCCTCCCCAATCTGATATTATAGTACTAGTATAAACATAAATTCTGTTATGGTCTAATTCGGAAAGATAGTAAACACCGGGACTTTGCAATATTTGATTGATCACAATTCTGTATATTCCATTTACTATAGAGATTCCCAGCGAATTCATTAAAGGAATGGTTCCAATAAAAATAGTTTGTTCTTGTATAGCTCTATTGGCTTTCCAAATTAATCCCTTGGGTACATATAATTCAGAAGAATTTGTGAGTGATTCATACACAACATCTCTTTCTTTTATCAAGGGTTCTACCAATTGATATGTTTGCACAAACAATTGAAATTCGATTTCTTGATCTCTATCTTCAATTTTAGGAAACTTATGAAGTTCTTCCGTCAAGCCCTGATTAATGAACCTACAAAATACCTCAAATTGGATCTGGCATTGTACACATTTCCCCATTTCGATCCTGGAGCATTTTAATCTTAAATTTCCTCTTTATCGAAAAATCCCCCACTCTTCATCGAACTATACAAATTGATCTAGTAATGATGGAATGTATATTTTGTTTACTGAATCACATAAAATTTTAGGCAACCCCCATACATGTCTTCTATTCATATGTCAAGTGAGAGGAGACAAAGGAATGATGAATATTTTCGACAGGTACAAATAGATATGAGTTGATAAAATATTCCTGGAAAAAAACCCTGCCACGTACCTTACAGACACTTATAGAGTTTTGTATAGAATATCAAAAATGGATCTCTACTTATTATGTATGATATTATGATCAAATTGGGTAGCAAAAAATAAATGGATTCAGAATTTAAATTAAATTTAAATACACTTCCACTTTTTATGATTATGAATGCGATAAAGACGGAATAATTGGTTAATGTTCAAAAAGAATTCACATATTCTTTTTTTATAGAAAAATGTATAGAATACAATTGAGGAATAGAATAGTATTTATTTGGTGTATGGCAATCCGATATAGTTATCTAGCAATCTTCATATTGTATCCTTTTATTGTAGTTTTATTTTGGCAACCTAAATATGGAGCAGGTCACACTATATCATAATTCCTATTTTTTATTCAATATATCCAATGAAAAAGCACAACGATTTTCTACTTTCTACTTTTCTATAGGGATATGTGCATAAGAGGAAGACCCCACTCAATACAATCAATATCTATGTAACAATTTCTATTCTGGGGTTTACATAAACACATATATATTGTTATAATGGAAATGATAAATGACCTATTATTTAGAATAATTTAATTTATACTAATTAGTCGTAAATCAATTTGCTTTTCTTATGGCATTTTGCTTTTCTTATGCCATTTTCTTATACCATTAAGGGAACATAGTTTGTCCTGAATTTTGTAGTCTGTGAACATAAATTCATTTTTCTCTTTTCTTTTCTATTGAAAAAAAAAGAGAAAGGAAATTTTTTTAAGCAGGATATATGTTTTAAGATATAATCAATCGAAGAGAATAATCAAAATGGGATTCAATAAAAAAGATATAGGGATGGATTAATTTAGGGATATAATGGGATTCAAGATCTAAATATAAAATATAAAAAGGAGGTTCTCAATAATTTTGTAATTTCCAAAAGAATTATTAGTAATAGAATATGGATAATACTTTTATCCATTTTTGATTAGATTTGGCGGCATGGCCAAGTGGTAAGGCTGGGGACTGCAAATTCTTTATCCTCAGTTCAAATCTGGGTGTTGCCTAATCAACTCAACAAAAGACTTGAGATTTCATATCCTGTTGATTGTTCGATGAATTCTTGACCCATAAAAGTAGGGACAAAGGGTTGGGCCTGTTGATACTGGGGATATTGGATTTTTAAGATATATAGGTAAATTCTATATCTATAAAAGACTGTCAATTTTTTTGGTGGTTCTGTACATGTCCTAAACCAATATCAATAGAGATGAAACAACTTCTACTTATTAATGATTGTTTCATGTCTTTTTTTGCTTAATAAAATGGAATCAAACAAATAAATAGTGAGAGTTAATTTGGGGATTTAGAACTATTAAAGTAATAGGTCGAAAATCTTATAAACTAAAGGACTCCCCATTTTTTTCTTCTAGGATTGAACAAAGCATTATACGAAAGACTATCCAAAACTTCATAATTATCTTACACTACCTTAGTATAGGTAGTGTTTATTGACTCTATTTGGAATTAGATTGGATAGGCTATAATCTAATGGGAAATCAATTTATGAGTTGTGGAAAGGACCAAAAATACTTTATATCGAGACTCACTAGAAGTTTTGAGTGCTCAGATATTCAAACAGGGTGGCTATGTCATCTTTTATTTTACTCTTTAGAGATGGCCTTAAGTCAGAATACTTATCCTTTTTTGTTTTGACTATGCACCATTAATTGTACTATAATTATTGATCAATAAAATAATTCTTTCATAGAGATAGGAGGTATAATTCGACATGGATATAGTCTCACTTGGGTTGCTTTAATAGTAGTCTTTTCATTTTCCCTTTCACTTGTAATATGGGGAAGGAGTGGGCTCTAGGGTATAATTGATTACTCCATTTGGTAATCAAATTGTATTAATTCTTTACTTTAATCAATCGTTTTCCAAAACCTTAACTCTTTCAAAATTATGCTGAATTATAATAAAAAAATACAATAATGAATAATAATCATTCAATCAAAGCATGAATGACTACCATAGTTGTATTTCGAGACTCAAATCTACACATAATAGGAATTTTTTTCCAATGGAATTCTTCCTAAATATTATATTTTGATGCACCAAATATTAGTTCTTAACAGAATAATGGATATTAAATGAGAAGAAGCAATCCCTATTGCTTTTCCTTATTTTTATTTTCCCCTTTTCTTTATTTCTTTTACTATCCTAAGAAAAAGTTGTTCTACTATTATGACGATATATACTTGCTACTGGAAACGGCTAGAGATTCAATTATCAAAAGAGGTCCTATATAAGAAAATAGGAGTTTCTGTGCGTTCTACTCCTTTTCCAACCCTGAAGAAGTTAGTTACCATAGAACTCCGCGGATTATTTGTTAATAGTTCAATCGATGACTTCTTGTCTTGAGATGGGAATCCAAAAAATAATCCTTTTCCTTCATTTCATTTTTTTGATAGTATATAGTCATACTATTCTTGATTCTTTCGAATGAAAAGAAACCCAGGAGTTAGAAGAGTTGAGTTAGGCTTCCATTATTTTGTTTGGATTAATCAAAATCTGTACAAATTGATCTATTGAAGAAAAAAAAATAAAATTGAAAAGGCTATTCAATTTTATAGATGTACGTCTAATATATGAGATATATATTATCCTATAATCTATATAAATTAGGATCTATCTAAAGCCTATATTTGTATACAATACAACTTTAACTAAAAATACTATACAAACAACTATAGAATAGAAGATAGTATGGTAGAAAGAACTAGAATAATATTCTGGTTCTTTCTACCATACTATCTCACATAGTATCTTAGATACTTCTGATTCCACCCCTAATCATTTAAGACTTGGAGTTTGAATTTCTTTCTTTCATTTCTTCAATCATTGATAACAACTAATAATTCAACTTTTAGTCAAATTAATCATTTTGACTGACTATTTTTACGTAGATGATAAGTAAAAAAGCAATAGGAACTAGAATAAACAACGTAGTAGCAATAAATGTGAGAATATTGACTTCCATAATCTCATTATTTTTTGTTTCACAATAACGTGGGATCTAATCCAATAGAAATAAGAAATTATAATTCCTGTAAATTCACTGAGATGAATTGAATCCTGATGATACTGAATCGGATCAATATTATGAATAATAATATCTAATGTATCAAATTGGTTCATCGTCAAGAATTGAATAGTATAACATAACACAGGAAAATTTTTATCCATAAAAAATAAAAAATGGGATTCCTAATCCAATAAGGAAATCCCGTTGAATTTGTTTTTTATGTATAAATTCCAAATTTAATCCAAAATCCGAAAGGAGGATACTCAAAAAATAAAAAACCAAAGAAGCTCCTTTTATTTATTTTTTGAGTAAATTTGTTGGAATATTAAACTTTTATTGTTAATTTTAACTTGCCCTTTTCCATCTCACTTTTATTCTTTGGAATATTGTATAACCCATAGAATAACAGTCATATTGTATTTTATATTTTATATGGTGATTGTATGTAAAAGTGTAAAAAAGGCGGTAGGTGGTAGGTTATAGAAAAAAGTATAAGACAAAAAATTCAATGGGAAATTGGAATGAGAATGAAATAGATTATTTCCAATTAGTAATTGAGAAAACACAAAGAAAGTCAGAGCTAAGCTAGAAAAAGTGTGATTTAACCTGAAAAATACTCTGCCGAGATAATTATGGTAAGTACATTCTCTATCGTACAGTAAATCAATACAATTTGTGTATGTACACTCCTACTAAACTAAAAATATCAACATTCTATTACATTTCATTGATCAAGAACAATCAAAAAAGAAAGTCAAACATGTATCTCTTACCATACTTAATTTAATATTAATACTACCACTTGTACCTACTCATGTCTCTCCCCAATCAATCGGTACTGTCTCCTTTTTCTTTTCATATAAAATAGAGAGATAATGGTCCCAGTTCAGGCTTGACAGGGCTTGAACCTGCAGCTTCGGCCTTGACAGGGCGGTGCTCTGACCGATTGAACTATAATCCCGGTGAGGTCTATGATGGCATACATATTCTTAAAGCTTAAGGATCATCAATCTAGTTTGTTAGAAAGATCAAAACAGATGAGAAAAGCATATAGATAGAGCAAAAAAAAATGGACTCTTTCTCTTTATTTCTACGTATTGGTCTACATATTGGACACTTCTGAAGGTTATATCATACTTGTGGGATGACGGATTTTTGGGCCGAGCTGGATTTGAACCAGTGTAGACATATCACCAATGAATTTATAGTCTGTCCCCATTAACCACTTGGGCATTGACCCGGGAAGCATTAATTCTAGGCTTATTGATAATCTAATCCATGATCAACTTCCTTTTGATACCCCTAGGGGAAGTCGAATCCCCACTACCTCCTTGAAAGAGAGATGTCCTGAACCACTAGAGCATAGGGGCATATCGGCCTGACCACCATCATACTACCATGATAGTATGAACATATTTTTGGAATTATCAATATAATCTAATGTAATGACTAGATCCAAATCTGAAGAGTCTTTTCCTGTTTTTAGGATGATACTATAGTAAGAGTAAGAATTTTATTTTTTATATTCAAAAAATTTGGTTCAGGGTATGAATTGAATTCCATCATCACATGATTCAATAAGAAAATCTTGCATTTTTTTTATGTTGATGTCAGATTGGTACACGTATCGGTCAAGTCAATCTTGTTCTGATTGATTACAAGTGATATCGGTCTTCAAGCAATTCACAACATTTATTTTATTTATTTAATTAAATATAATTTATTTATTTAAATACAATTATATTAAATAATAATAGTAATAATATTAAATATTAATACCCAATTACCAATTACTACTAGGCAACTCCCATTTTTTATGCTTGAATGAGTATCTATATACGTACATATTTAGATATATGCAGTAAACTCATAATTGAAGATGGCGAATTCATGAATTAAAAATAAATAGGCCCTTTTAACTCAGTGGTAGAGTAACACCACGGTAAGGCGTAAGTCATCGGTTCAAATTCGATAAAGGGCTTTTTCCACTAAACTCAAGCTTATTCTTTAATCTTTGTTTTTCCGCAGAGAATAGAAGTTGATACCTCTAAAAAAAAAGTAAAAGGGTAACTACTATATTATTATAATCAATTCTTATTATTGAAAGCTATAGTTACAAAGTTGAACAATTAGTAATTAACAATTGTACTGAGTATACCCTGTAGTAACATAGTAGTCCTCTTCATGTCTCATTATTCAAATTAACTTGGGACAAAAAAATTATTCTAGATATCTAATCCTAATTATTAATCACAAAACCAAAGTATTCCTAATTGTTCCTATCAAACCCGCCGTAGAATTTTGAATCAAAAAAAGTAAGTGCACCTGACCCATTGAATCATGACTATATCAGCTATTTTGATATTTAAATTCAATATACATTGAATTGTAGAAGAAGATTTTATTTATTTCCTTTTCCTTGGACCACACAAAAATTTGTTAATATTTTTCCGATTTTATCTTTTTGTTACTGAATGCTCTTCCATAGGAAAAAATCATTATTCTTTTTCTCTACAAATAAATATTTTGAAAATCTCTTTCGCAATATTTTTATTTGATTCCAGAATTATATATTCAATTATTTTTTATTGCAAAAATGCAATAGCCAACAAATGTAAGAAGAGAAAAGGGCTTTCATTTCTAGTCTACTATTATTTAATATTAATATTAAATTTAGGGGCAAGGAAAAAATAAGGAATTTTCTTTTTTTTGCCCCTTACTTAAAAGCTATATTCAGTGGTACGAGTCATAGGACAATTCGAGGTTCAAATTCATATTCTTATTAACTTATTTTATTAAGTTAAGAATGGGATAAGAATGGAAATAGTAAGGTCTAATTGAATCGAACTCATGGATTTACCTAGGTTGCTATGTGTTCCAATAGAAAAGAAGAATTTGTATCTTTGAAACCTATCATAAAAGGTATTGAACAAGGAATTTCCCATAGACAATCAAACTATTGTATGCCCCGAAAATAATATGAGGTGTTCAAAAATGGTTGAAGTAATTGAATAGGAGGATCACTATGACTATAGCCCTTGGTAGATTTACCAAAGAAGAAAAGGATTTATTTGATATTATGGATGATTGGTTATGGAGGGACCATTTCATTTTTGTAGGTTGGTCCAGTCTATTGCTCTTTCCTTGTGCTTATTTCACTTTAGGAGGTTGGTTTATAGGTACAACTTTTGTAACTTTGTGGTATACCCATGGATTTGCCAGTTCCTATTTGGAAGGTTGTAATTTCTTAACCGCTGTAGTTTCTAGTCTTGCAAATAGTTTAGTGCACTCTCTGTTGCTACTATGGGGTCCTGAGGCACAAGGAGATTTTACTCATTGGTGTCAATTAGGCAGCTTGTGGACTTTTGTTGCTCTCCATGGTGTTTTCAGACTAATAGGTTTCATGTTATGTCAATTTGAACTTGCTCGATCTATTCAATTGCAACCTTATAATGCAATCTCATTCTCTGCTCCAATTGCTATTTTTGTTTCTATATTCCTGATTTATCCACTGGGACAATTTGGTTGGTTCTTTGTGCCCAGTTTTGGCGTCATAGCTATATTTTGATTCATCCTCTTTTTCCAAGGGTTTCATAATTGGACATTGAACCCATTTCATATGATGGGAGTTGCCAGAGTATTAGGCATCACTTTGGTATGCACTATTCATGGCGGTACCATAGAAAATACTTTGTTCGAAGATGGTAATGGTGCAAACACATTCCGTGCTTTTAACCCAACTCAAGCTGACCAGACTTATTCAATGGTGACTACTAACCACTTTTGGTCACAAATCTTTCGGGTTGCTTTTTCCAATAAATGTTGGTTACATTTCTTTATGTTACTTGTACTAGTAATCAGTTTATGGATGAGTGCTCTTGGGGTAGTCTGTCTGGCTCTGAACCTATGTGCCTATGATTTTGTTTCCCAAGAAATTGGTGCAGCAGAAGATCCTGAATTTGAGACTTTCTACACCAAAAATATTCTCTTAAATGAAGGTATTCATGCTTGGATGGTGGCTCAAGATCAGCCTCATGAAAGCCTTATATTCCCTGAGGAGGTTCTACCCTGTGGAAATGCTCTTTAATGGAACTTTAGCTTTAGCTGGTCATGACCAAGAAACTAGCGATTTCACTTGGTGGGCTGAGAATGCCAAACTTATAAATTTATCTGGCAAACTACTTGGGGCTCATGTAGCCCATGCTGGATTAATTATATTCTGGGCCAGAGCAATGAACCTATTTGAAGTGGCTCATTTCATACCAGAAACCCATGTATGAATAGGGGTTGATTTTACTTCCGCACTTAGCTACTCTGGTTGAGGAGGTT
>RXID01014328.1:0-334372 GCA_005019695.1 Trichopus zeylanicus subsp. travancoricus
CCGGATCTAATGAAATAGGATGAATTGAGATGGTATTTTGTAAATACATAATTATCTTGAATATATTGACCATTTCTTTATTTTTCGATCACCTGGAAGGGACAAAAGAAACATCTTGTTTTTTCTTCAAAAATTTCTGATCTCTAGTGGACCTCTTAGTAGGATTTGAACCCAGATGAAGTTCTGACCATTTGTGAAAGAAAAAAGAATGAATTGATCTTGTAGGATTCCCAAGTTCAATTTCTTCTGGAAGCGAATGATTATTCATCTGCTTCTCATGTTCCATGAATAGCTAGGACATTGAGGAAGATCCAAAAAGGCATTTCGGGAATTGATCTAATCTATTCATTTTGTTTGAAGAAAGGAAGGATCCCAAAGAATCGCCCTTTCTTTTACTTGTTGAATCTCTGTTTGATCGATCAATGTGTGATATTCTAAATCTGCATTTCTAATGGAATTGAAATGATCTCTGGATTGATTAGAAGATCCTTTCCATTGGCTAGAATTCATTACTTGAACAAAAATAGATCTTGTGGAATCATATTGAATATTTGACAATACATTCCATACCCTGCTAAAAAATTGATCCTTGTTTACCAACCACACATTGTCTAACCAAATCAAATTCTCTCTCGATACATTCCTCAAAAAATTTGATTCGTGCTAATTCTTTCCCCAACTAATGAAGAGATATTGGCAGAATTGCCACATATGAAATTGAGCACAATTTTGCAAAGAAATACCCCACTTGTTTCTCAAGAAGAGATAGGAAACATGCTCAATATCATTTGATTGAATAGTTACCTTAGCTCTTTGTTGTTTCAAGAAACCCTCCCCTTTAATTGGTCTTTTTTCATGAAAAGTAGACATGAGATAACAAATCAAGTCTTTCCCTGAGATTTCAAGTCCCGAATTCAAGTTGATTATGTTTCACTTCTTCCTCGGAGAAAGACAATCAAACAATTCCCAATCATGGTCCTTGCGGATTGGATTATTAGTATAGGATAAAAAAAGAAACTCCAGATATTTGCTATCTTTCTCTTTGAATGAGATCTCAATTCCAGCTACAATTTCATTAGATATCTTACAACTAGAATCCCTCCTTTTTCCAATCTGGTTCCTCCACCACCATGAACCTCGGTTAGATTCAAGCATGATACACTTTTTATTTATTGGGAGAACCTAAGTACGCTCTTGTGAATCCATGAAACAACTATCAGAAATCTTTTTCCTTTTTGGAAGATACAGGAGTGAAATAATCAACCTATTGATATTGGAAGACCAAAAATATTCTTCCAATGTCTCATTTCTGGTTACAATGGAATTCATAGGTATGGGAAGAAGCCCCATAAAATACAGATTTTTTTATTTGGACCATCTTTTGATTGTTAATACGAGATATAAGGACCACTACTACAAGGAGTACTACACCTTTGATCGTGAACTATCGATTGCTTGTTGAACTTTGTGAATCACATGAAAGTCGGATACTCCCAATTCAGGGGGTCAACGAGTTTCAAAAAATGTTCTTGGTGGAAAAAATGTGAGTGAAAGATCCCACTGAATCAAATTTGATCCATGAATCTAAGAAATAGTGAGAATTCTTGATCTCTCTCCATATCTCTCTCAATTTGAAGATCTAGGATTTGAATTGATGTCATTTCATTGATTCCTCCTAAAGATTTCATTTCAATTGGAATTTGGTTATTCACCATGTACGATGATCCCTGTTAAGCATCTATGGCTAAATGGTTAAAGCACCCAACTCATAATTGGCAAATTTGTAGGTTCAATTCTTGCTGGATGCACACCAATGGGAACGTTCAATAAGTCTATTGGAATTAGCTCTATATCAATGGAATCTCATCATCCATACATAACGAATTGGTATATTCATACCATAACATATGAACAGTAAGAACTAGAATTCTTATCAATACTGGAACTCATAGGGAAGAAAATGGATTTATGAATGTAATCAAACATGTAGTATTTATAGAAAAAAAAGTATTCAGTTATTGGGGAATAATCAATATACTTCTAATGTCAATTCAGGATCAACTAGGATAGAAATAAAGCATTGGGTCGAACTCTTCTTTGGTGTCAAGGTAATAGCTATGAATAGTCATTGACTCCTCGGAAAGGGTAGAAGAATGGGACCTATTATGGGACATATAATGCATTATAGACGTATGATCATTACACTTCAACCAGGTTATTCTATTCCACCTCTTATAGAGAAAAGAACTTAAAGGAAAATACTTAATAACATGGTGATACATTTATACAAAACTTCTACCCCGAGCACACGCAACAGAACCGTAGACAGTCAAGTGAAATCCAATCTATGAAATAATTTGATCTATGGATAGCATCATTGTGGTAAAGGTCATAATGCCAGAGGAATCATTACCGTTGGGCATAGAGGGGGAGGTCATAAGTGTCTATACCGTAAAATCAATTTTCAATGGAATGAAAAAGACATATCTGGTAGAATCATAACCATAGAATATGACCCTAATTGAAATGCATACATTTGTCTCATACACTATGGGGATGGTGAGAAGAGATATATTTTACATCCAGAGGGGCTATAATTTGAGATACCATTATTTCTGGTACATAAGTTCCTATATCAATGGGAAATGCCCTATCTTTGAGTGCAGTTTGAACTATTGATTTATGTAATTGGAAGTAACCAATTAGGTTTACGACAAAACCTAGAAATAAATCACTGATCCAATTTGAGTACCTCTACGGGATAGACATAAATACTTTTAAGTAATGGTAGCAAGTGATTGAGTTTAGTAGTTCCTCATAAAAAATTACCGACTCTAGAGATATGGTAATATAGAGAAGACAAAATTGTCTAAAGCATGCACAAAATGGGAAACACCCTTCTTTCGATGAGAGGAGGATGGGTTATTCCCATTTAATTTGATGGACAGTGGTAAGATCCTAGGGAGAAAAATAGAGATGTCTCCTACGTTACCCGCAATATGTGGAAGTAGCAACGTAATTTCATAGAGTCATTCGGTCAAAATGCTACATGAAGAACATAAGCCAGATGATGGAATGGGGAGACCTAGGATGTAGAAGATCATAACATGAGTGATTTAGCAGATTTAGATTCCTGTATATCCACTCATGTGGTATTTCATCATACGATTCATATAAGATCCATCTATCTAGCTATCATCATATACATCTAGAAAGCCGTATGCTTTGGAAGAAGCTTGTACAGTTTGGGAAGGGGTTTTTATTGATAAAAAAGAAGAATCTACTTCAACCGATATGCCCTTAGGCACGACCATACATTAACATAGACATCACATTTGCAAAAGAGAGTAAATCGGTCACATTAAGATTACCATCTAGGGAGGTCCATTTGATATCCAAAAACTGCTTAGCAACAGTTGGATAAGTGGGTAATGTTGGGGTGAACCAAAAATGTTTGGGTAGAGCCGGATCTAAGTGTTGGCTAGGTAAGCGCCCTATAGTAAGAGGAGTAGTTATGAACCCTGTAGACCACCCCCATGGGGGCGATAAAGAGCCCCTATTGGTAGAAAAAACCCACAAACCCTTGGGTTATCCTGTGCTTGGAAGAAGAAGTAGGAAAAGGAAAAACAATACAGTGATAGTTTTATTCTTTGTCACCATAAATAGGAATATTGAAAATTGAATTTTTGGAATTTGCAAAAATGTGATGGGCGAACGACGGGAATTGAACCCGCGCATGGTGGATTCACAATCCACTGCCTTGATCCACTTGGCTACATCTGCCCCTTATCTAGCTAAAGGATTTTCCCTTTTTTCCATTCATCATTATTGTATTTATTCTTACCTTATTAGATCGAGATATTGAACATAGTTTAAGATGTAAAAATAAAGGAGTAATCCATTGTGACACGTTCACTAAAATAATCCTTTTGTAGCTAATCATTTATCAGGAAAAATGGAAAAACTCAACGTGAGGGAGGAGAAAGAAATAATAGTAACTTGGTCTTGGGCATCTACCATTATACCCGCAATGATAGGACATACAATCGCCATTCATAATGGAAAAGAATATTTACCTATGTATATAACAAATCAGATGGTAGGTCACAAATTGGGAGAATTCGTCCCTACTCTGACTTTCATGAGACATGCGAGAAATGATAATAAATCTCGTCATTAATTTTTTCATTTTTATTTTCTATTTTAGTAAAGTAGCAAAAGTAGTTATCATTCATTGGTAGGAGATAGCCTTATGATAAAGATAAAGAACTTGCCTTCAAGAGGGGGAGCAATACCAAATCTCTTGCTCTGGAACAAGATATTGGATATTGCTCCTTCAACGATCCATATACATTAAGACAAAAGTCTTATCCATTTGTAGATTGGGCTTCAATAGCGGCTAGGTCTAGAGGGAAGTTTTGAGCATTACGTTCATGCATTACTTCCATACCAAGATTAGCACGATTTATAATATCAGCCTAAGTGTTAATGACATGTCCTTGACTATCAACTACAGATTGGTTGAAATTGAAACCATTTAAATTGAAAGCCATAGTATTAATACCCAAAGCAGTAAACCAAATACCTACTACAGGCCAAGCAGCCAAGAAGAAATGTAAGGAACGAGAATTGTTGAACCTAGCATATTGGAAGATCAATCGGCCAAAATAACCATGAGCAGCTATGATATTATAAGTTTCTTCCTCTTGACCAAATCTGTAACCTTCATTAGTAGATTAATTTTTAGTGGTTTCCCTAATCAAACTAGAGGTTACCAAAGAACCATGCATAGCACTAAATAGGGAGCCGCCGAATACACTCGCTACACCTAACATGTGAAATGGATGCATAAGGATATTGTGTTCTGCCTGGAATACAATCATAAAATTGAAAGTACCAAAAATTCCTAAAGGCGTACCATCAGAAAAACTTCCTTGCCCAATAGGGTAGATTAAGAAAATAACAATAACAGCTGCAATAGGAGCTGAATATGCAATAGCAATCCAAGGACGCATACCCAGACGGAAACTAAGTTCCCACTCACGACACATATAAAAAGCTACACCAAGTAAGAAGTGTAGAACAATTAGTGCATAAGGACCACCATTGTATAACCACTCATCAACAGATGCCTCTTCCCATATCGGATAAAAATGCAAACTAATAGCTGCAGAAGTAGGAATAATGGCACCAGATATAATATTGTTTTCATAAAGTAGAGACCTAGAGATAGGTTCACAAATACCATCAATATCTATCGGAGGAGAAGCGATGAAGGTGATAATAAATACAGAAGTTGCGGTCAATAAGGTAGGGATCATCAAAACACCAAACCACCCAATGTAAAGATAGTTTTCAGTGCTGGTTATCCAGTTGCAGAAATGACCCCATATGCTTGTACTTTCGCATCTCTCTAAAATTGCAGTCATGATAAGATCTTGGTTTATTCTATTTTCAAGGACTCCCAAGCACATGTATTAACTCTAGTTATCTAAAATCTAGATATAGATAATATGAAGGCTTGTTATTTAAGAGTATAACATGTACTATATGTTAATGTCAACCAATCTCTGTACCGTAGATTTCTATTTATCTGACTAAATCAACTAGAACAATTTCCAAATCAAATAAATCAATAATTCAAAATTTTGAATTCTAATAGAAAAAAACCATTTTCCTTTCTGTATGGGTTGCCCAGGACTTGAAACCGGAACTAGTCAGATGGAGTAGATAATTTTTCCTTCTTATTGTAAGAGATGAAAAACAACCTCTCCCCAAACTGTGCTTGCATTTTTCATTGCACACGACTTTCCCTATGTATACCTATACAACTTAGACCCTAAAAAAAAAATTGGAATAGTCGGTTGATTCAAACACTACACTATTCCATGAGCATTTTAGAATACAAATTCATAAATTTTTCTTGATCAATTATCAAATTTCCATTTTATTTTCATAAATGGAATTTGCATTATATTAGATAAGGTTAAGGTCTTATGATCAGTCATGAAAAATCCCACAAGTCATTGCTACAGATAATATCCAAATACCAAATCTGTCCTGTATGTAATTGAAAAGGGGCTTTTGGTAATCTCTACACAAAATATATTTAATGTGGAATTAGTATACCCCATTTATTTATTTTGGGAGAATTTTGGTTTGGAAAGGACATAGAGAGATCTCTCTTTTGCATTTCGACTCAGAACGCATCGTGTGATAATTTACATTTCCTACATACTAAATATAGGGGCTTCTCTAAGTAATTAACTTAAACTTAAATAGTTATCTTCAATTTCAATCAATTTCAATATAAATATGAGTAATACAAACGTATAATATACTTTTCTTTTATTTGCATTTAAGACTTGATTATGTTTGTGAGAAACCAAATAGAAGAAAAAATATCATTCTGAGAATTTTTCATAGAAGTTAGGAACAATATGATCTGAGGCAAAAGGATTCGAACCTCCGAGTAACGAGAGCAAAACCCACTACCTTACCGCTTGGCCACGCCCCATTTTGATTTTCGTTCAATACTACTAAACACTAATAATGTAATTATATTAGTTAATAGTCAATTCCAACGAAAATACATAGGATAGACATTGTTACTAGGATTTGACACATATGATATAGAAAAAAAAGATTCATTGATCATTATGTATAATTCAATTAAGATATTATAGGAAAGTAGAATTACTTATTATTCTTTATTCTCATTTTGTTTTGGAACAGGAGAAAGATTTTTAATTTGGAAGAGTTGAAAGAAAAAAGGAATCATTTGATCTTTTTTCTTTATTTCACTTCTTAAAATTTCAAAAATAACTCAATCAAAATCAAATATCAAATTATATCATCTGTAAGAATAAAATATTTGTTATGCTTAATATCTTTAATTTAATTTGTATCTATCTTAATTCTGTATTTTATTTGAGTAGTTTTTTCTTTGCCAAATTACTCGAGGCTTATGCACTTTTCAACCCAATCATAAATGTTATGCCCGTCATACCTATACTCTTTTTCCTTTTAGCCTTTGTATGGCAAGCTGCTGTAAGTTTTAGATAAGATCTTTAATACTCTCCTAAATTCTAAATTCCTAATTCCTGATTCATTCGAAAAAAAAGATTTGAAAAATGGATAGGATCCAATATGCCTTATATTTTTTTATTATTTTATTATTAAAAAATAACTAATCTATTCCCCTTTCAAAACAAAATGATCTTATTTTGGAGATAGTGTAATGCTTACTCTCAAACTCTTCGTTTACACGGTGGTGATATTATTTGTTTTCCTCTTCATATTTGGATTCTTATCTAATGATCCAAGGTGTAATCCTAGGCATGACAAATGAAAAAAAAAAATCAAAGGATTGATATTTTTTGGAATTCAAAACTCTCAAGAGATCAGAAAGAAGGAGCCGGGAGAGAGGGATTCGAACCCTCAATATGAATAAATCGTACAACATATTAGCAATCCGCCACTTTAGTCCACTTAGCCATCTCTCCCAATTCAAATCAAAACTGCAAATTTTTTTATGTGATATGTGAAGTAAAAGTTGATAAAAACTCTAGTTTTAAGGATTCAAGGATTCTATGATATAGAAAAAATATACAACATCCACAAGCAATTAAATTTCAATAATGATTTGAAATAGATATTCCCATCCCCATAGAAAGAATACCTTACTTCTTTGAAGAGGTACAAAAGTGTATTCCCCCAGCCCAGTTAAATACTGGTCGGGCCAGTACTTCTTTTAATTCAATCAATCATTCATAGATCAATTAATTTCATTTTATTTATATAAACAAAAACATAAGACATATTAATTATATGTTATTTATATAGTTAAACAATATCTAAATAATATTAATATAATATCTCAAAATTTTAAATTCTAATATATATAAATGTTAATATATATAACAATATCTCAAAACACACATATTTCGAATAGAAATATAATTAATTGAACCCCCCAAAAAAAGCCAAACTTTATTTTATTTTTTTAAATTTAAAATAAATTTTAAATTCGATTGAACTGAATTCATAAGATTTAATAGTTGAGAAGCAAAAAAAAAAAAGAAAGAACCATATATGCAAAATTCATCATTTTTATGGTCTGACTTTAATGACTTCTTCAGACCGGCGCTACCAGTCCAATAATGACTTACTAGCAAAGAAAAAGTATAACCCCTTCTTTCTAGTATTTAAATAAGTTTTCTGCTATCACCGGCTTTTTTTTTTGAATCCCCAGTCAGCGTACGTGTAAACACTAGAATTTTTATGATTCTGATGCAATTTTGTTTTGATTGCATCTCACTTTTTTTTGTTTTGTCTTCAACAAATAATTATTTATATATCATAATATATATATGGTAGCAGGTATAGTTTAGTGGTAAAAGTGCGATTCGTTCTATTAGCCCCTTAAATAGTTAAAGGGTCTTTCAATATTTTTATTCAAAATAAAAAACTACAAAACTTTATTTTGAAAATTTAAAAGGTTTAATCTTTTACCTCTCAATGGCATATTTGAGGAAATATATACATTCTTATGATTTGTATCCAAAATTCCATTAAAAAAATGGATTATGGAGTTGTGAAACATAATTTTTTTTATTTTGAATTGGATCAACTCTTTCAATTGGATAAGTATGAATATAAGTATAAATAAAAGATCTATGGATAAAGATCCAAAAGTTTATTTCCAATCATAACTAGATCTTCAATTTTTTTGTTATAAAAGAAAAATTGAAGCTAATTAGCCAAAGAACGAGGGTTTTGGTTTACTAGAATCATCGGCATATTGTTTCAACTCAGTGGAAAAACAAAATTATTTTCCCCAGGATCCCACGAGTAGAAATAGGGAATAAAGTAACTAGACTAAACAGATTTGGTATAATCTCCCTACTCTAGATCTAGAGGGATCATCTAGAAAGCGAGTATTCTTGGATGCATTCAGACAGACAAGCTGACATAGATGTTATGTATCTAAGTTTATTAGGACTTCCTTCATACATTGAAACTTTTTTATTTCTATTTTTCATTTAAGATCTTAGATCTGGAAATTTATCAATTTTCCATAAAGGAGCCAAATGAAACCAAAATTTCATGTTTGGTTTTGAATTAGAGACATTAAAAATGATCAACCAACGTCGACTATAACTCCTAGCCTTCCAAGATAACGATGCGGGTTCGATTCCCGCTACCCGCTCCATATTTCTTATACATATACATACATCATAAAATGGAATATGCATCCTTTTTTGTTTTTAGGGAATAAAAATTCATTTATGTGTAATCGGATTTTATCCCAAAAAAAAGTGAAGACTGCGAAAGAAGAAAATGGGAATGAAAAAGCGTTCATTGTCTAACGGATAGGACAGAGGTCTTCTAAACCTTTGGTATAGGTTCAAATCCTATTGGACATGATTTCTTTTTTTTTTCAACTATTCTTTTTTTTAATGGCCATGTCAAGAAGCCCATTTCTTTTCTAATAATTCAGATCATATATATATATATATATATATATATAGATATATATATCTCAACAATTAGTCTTGTACTAAGATTAAGAATAAGAATGAGAAATTTATGTTTATTCTTGAAGTAGAAAGAACTCAATATGTTCTTGAACAGTTCCCTTCAAAAGGATTTTTGCTTCTTTAGTGAATGTCTTGGTAGAAGATATAATTTCTTGAAATTTAGGTTTATTCTTTTTTAAGTAAGTACATAACTGAACAAGAAATTTCTTTACTTGCCCAATTTCTAACGGATCAAGATATCCATTCGCCCCAGTATAAATAGTAGCTATTTGTTCTTCTACCGCAAGAGGATCTAATTGTGATTGTTTGAGCAACTCACGTAATCATTGACCTCTTGCCAATTGATTCTGAGTAGCTTTATCGAGATCAGAAGCAAATTGTGCAAAGGCTTCTAATTCTGCGAATTGAGCTAGTTCCATTTTTGATTTGCCAGCTACTTGTTTCATAGCTTTAATTTGAGCCGCAGATCCCACTATGGAAGCAGAAATACCCACATTAATAGCAGGTTGGATTCCAGCATTGAATAGATCGACAGATAAAAATATTTGTCCATCTGTAATAGAAATTACATTAGTGAGAATATAAGCTGAAACGTCCCCAGATTGAGTCTCAACTATTGGTAAAGCGGTCATACTTCCTTCACCTAAATGAAAACTTGATTTAGCAGCTCTTTCCAAAAGGCGTGAATGCAAATAAAAAACATCTCTCAAATAAGCTTCATGACTAGGGTGTCTTCTTAATGGAAGAGACATTTGGCGATAAGTATGTGCTTGTTTGGAGAGATCATCATAAATTATTAAAGTATGTTGTTCACGATGCATAAAATATTCAGTTAGAGCCGCTCCTATATAAGGTGCGAGATATTATAATGTAGCAGGTGAATCCGCTGTTTTGGCTACCACAATAGTGTATTCCATCACCCCTCGCTCTTGAAAGGTAGTCACTACCTGAGCCACATAAGATGCCTTTTGACCAATAGCTACATAAACACATATTATATTTTGCCCCTTTTGGTTGAGAATAATATCTGTGGCTACTGTCATTTTGCCAGTTTGCCTGTCCCCAATAATTAATTCTCGTTGATCGTATCCTATAGGGACCATGGAATCAATAGCAATAAGTCTCGTTTGAAGAGGCTCATATATGGAGCATCTTGAAATAATACCTGGAGCAGGAGATTCAATTAAGCGAGATTCAGAAGCTGAGATTTTCTCCCTACCATCAATAGGTTTAGCCAGAGCATTTATAACACGACCGAAATAAACCTCACTGATAGGTATCTGAGCAATTTTTCTTGTTGCTTTTACAGAACTTGCCTCTTGTATCATCAAACTATTGCCCATTAATACAACGCCAACATTATTGGATTCCAAATTCAGAGCAATGCCTATTGTACCCTCTTCAAATTCTACTAGTTCGCCTGTCATGACTTCATCAAGACCATGAATATGAGCAATACCGTCGCCTACTTGAAGTATGGTACCAGTATTCATAATCTTTACTTCTCTATTATATTGTTCGATACATTCACGAATAATATTACTAATTTCATCGGCTTGAAGGGTTACCATTAGTGTCTCTTTATTTTTTTTCGGAAGCAAAAAATAATACCTAAAGTTTCAACTAAAGCAAAAGTAGAAAAATTAATCGGTTATTTCTTCCATCGCTGCGAGGATATGAATATTAGCACTGATGATATGGAAATGTAAATCACTATTCAAACAACTATTCAGAGTTCTTAGATCTTCGTGTAAGGCTTGCTGGAAAACTCGTTGTCATACCTGATTAATTGCTCTTTATTGTTCAAAGAGAAGGATTTCCTTTTTGTAATTTTCTAATCGTTCCAAACTATCACAAGTAGCATTAATCAAATTTACTTTTTCTCATTCTATCTCAGAGTATCCATTAATTCAATACTCATCTGTTTCCATTTCCACTTTTTGTAAGCGAGTTTGGACTTGTTCAAGCTGCTCAATGGCCCCTTTACGCAATTCTTCCAAATTTTGAATAGTACTCAAGATCCTCTGTTTTTTATTATCTAATAAATCATTTAATGAAAGTAGATTATCTTATTATATAATATAATTTTATGACTTTCATGATCTCTTCCCAAATCAAACATGAATTTTTCGGTTCATTTGGTTCACACACACAATTATTTATTTTATAGACATATAGACATTTCCATATCATTTAATGTAATGAGCCTGCCCCATCTTGTCTTCATCGAAACTAATACAAGACCAGAATGGTCTATTCTAGTAAGAGGACTCTTTCGACCAAACAAAAATCTATAATTTCAGCAAAGTTGTTTCTTTATTTAATTTGTTCTTTATTAAATTTTAAATACAAATATATATCTATAATAGATATTTCATTTTAATATATTTGAAATAAATATTATTTGTTATTTAAAATTTAAATATTTTATTTTAATATAATTAAAATTTGTTTATGCCCTTTCTGCAAATCCAAAAAATTCTTTATTTTTTTATACATAAGCCATTGATTCGGCATTGGATAAAAAGAGGCAATGTGCTTATTTTTTCCTAATACATTTTTTTATAGTAACTGGGAAATAATTGAAATCATTTTATCGATATGAGTGTCTTATATCGGATAAATTACTAACTATTTATTTTAAAATGAAAATCATTTCAGTACTAACACTAAGATAGTGGTAGAAAGAATACCCATGTTATGCCTGGACTTCAAATAGTTTGGCTTTAACCATGTTAATGGTCTCACATTATTGGTTGATAGAAAATCAAAGCTGATTTACCAATGAATCATGAAATGCTATGGTTCTTACATATATTATATTATATAATTTATGAATGGAATTTATTCATAAGTAATTCGTCGAGATTGTCCACCTTTCTTTCTTATTTTTTATTTTATTTATAAATACAATAAAAAATAAGAAATAGAAATATATTATATTAAAGTACTGTCGGTTGGATCCAACCTATTTTTGAAATAGACAACTCGCACACACTCCCTTCTTAAAAATAATCAATACACCAAGCACCATACTTAGATTTATTAGATTTGTTGCTAAAATATTGGTATTAAACCCGAAACTTTCGACGAATGGTCAATGTTCAAAAGAAAATTTCTTTGGATGTTAGCAGCCACATCAACACCCAAAGGGTCATCCGATATATTTCAAGGCAAAAAACTGACACCATATGTCATTACTTGCTATAGCATATATATGAATGCTCAATAATGATTCTGACATGTATAAAAGCTCAATTATCATACTAATATTAGCAAAAATTTCAAGCTATGAAAGACCAACTACCAATCCCCTTCAAATATAATAAAAATTGTCAATGTTAGCTACAACATATGTAATCTTGCAAGTAAATGAAGATAATGTGTTGGGAATTAGCTTCAATATGTTTGGGTTAATTTTAGCCAAAAATAGAAAAATCCAATTAAATCAAATTGATTAGGGGAAAAAAAATCAAAATTCACACCCATGTTTATAGGTCTTAAGTTCTGTAGCAATAAAATTAGATATATGTGTATGAGGAAGTAATCAGTCATTGGAGCAAATAGATCAGATAGGCTAATTAAAATTGATTACAACAATTTAGAAACTTTAAAAGAAAAAGAAATTTCTCAATGCAAATAGTTAATTTCAGGTTAATATTATACTAAATTGAGATTTATAGAGAAAAAATAGAATACAATCATGCAAACCAAGGAATAGAAAAAATTTTCCTAAAATATTAAGAAGATCTCTTTCTTGGGAAAACATCATAGATTTGTTCAAGTTATATGCAAAACT
This sequence comes from Trichopus zeylanicus subsp. travancoricus, assembly GCA_005019695.1. Classification (NCBI taxonomy): domain Eukaryota; kingdom Viridiplantae; phylum Streptophyta; class Magnoliopsida; order Dioscoreales; family Dioscoreaceae; genus Trichopus; species Trichopus zeylanicus. The sequence continues at coordinate 13,342 of RXID01014328.1, forward strand.
AGCGATGGAAAAATATTAAAATTAATGAAAAAATAAAAAATTCCATTGCTTGCATACATACATACATACAAAATGCTTGGTTTATAGTAACCAAAAATCAAAAGTATTTTTTTCTAAGTAAATAGTAACCACAATCAAAGAAAGCACAAATAAAAATCCTACTCAATTCCCTAATTTATCACCATGAATGAACAAGAAAGAGAACAATGGGTAGAAAAATTAACTAAGATGGGATACAAAATTGATGAAAATTTATGTTAATTGAAAGAAAATACCTTTGAATTTTTTTTCACTGTGATATCTATAAGTTCTTATTTAAAATCACTCTTTTTATCCCAATTAATAAAAATAGATGGCAAATAAGAGATGCGAGTTCTAGTGGTTACAAGAGAATGTTTGGAAAAGATGAAAATGGCTTTGGATTTCACGCAATGATAGAGAAAACAATACTCAAGTAGAAAAAAAACATGCAACTAGAAAATAAATAAAAAATAAGATATGAATAAAATACCAAATAACAATAAAAGAACAACAATGAGATTTGAAGGGTAAAAAAAGTAAAAAAATGGAGAAATACGTATTTTTCCATAAAGATAAGTTATAGAGAAAGCTTCACAAAATAATTTTGAAGCATTTTTCAAAATCTAATACAATTTTGGAGAATAGAAAAAAAATCCTTCATTTTTTAGTTGAAATTTTTTTAAAATAATATCTCTATTTTTTATTTTTATAAATATATTTTTTAGAAAATTAGAGTAATTTTTTGTAACTAAACAAGCTCTTAACTTCTACGATCACGCTTGTTTGATACAGCAAACACTATTTTGACTGGCAAGATATATTGAATTTTTTTGCTCACTTTCAGAGTTGGATCTTTCTGCTATGTGCATTTTCCACAATCATCATAGACACATTAACAAAAGCAATATTTATTCATCTGTTCAGATTTCCAAGAAAAGCAGATACAAGTCTTAGAGGGAAGAAATTTAAAGTAGACATGCAGTAGCACATTCCAAGATGCAATAACAAACGGTTTCTGAAACCTTTTCTCGACCAATAGAGGATTCCGAACATGCCCAACGAACATCATGACCCCAGTCCTGTCTTCCCTGATCAAAACAAGAACTGATGATCAGCTACAAAGTCCACAGGGTCCATGGGCCACTGCAACGCCCTGGACGTCGCAACAACACCACCACCAGCAGCCGCCTCAGTTCCTTCCTCGTTGACTTCAACAACCGATTTATGATAAACTGTTGACACAAACTATTGCCCGCCTGTGAAATCACCATCTCTGACAGATCACCAGCCCCTGAGAAAGGCAAGACAAGGCCTAAACCTTTCAAAACCTCAGATGCTTCAAAACCGAATGAGACCTCGAAACTTCGGGTCATAAATTTCCTAACAGCAACCTTTTTCAATGGAAGATACAGGTTGACAGAAACAGCTTCACTCAGCTTTGATGACAAACTCCACAAACCATCTCTTGCATCAGAGAGGAATATATACATGGAAAAGTGCCTCCCGTCAAAGCCCTTCTTGTAAGGAAGCCCGAGAACTTTGAAACCATCATGAGAAGACATAAATTGCGTTTCTTTACTAGTCATGAAAGGCACTGGAGTAGTAGTACCATTCAGAAGGTGAAAGTCAGACTTCTTGGTTTTAGTGGCATCAAACTTCTTATCCCAGACTCCTTTGAAGTAGAGAGCATTGCCAAGTACTAAACGAGTATCGGAGGTAACAGAGCCACAAGGAAGAAGCTCTTTGATAAGCCCAGGCGTGTTGTGCTCAACCCATGAATTAACTTATTGTGCAACTTTATCAGGCTGCAGAAACATGGAACTCATGTAATCAGTTATGAACTGGCTCCCACTGAAATGACGAGGATAAATCTAAGCATTTTTAACCACAATCAAACCATTTTTCAGACAAGATTAAACCCTGGTAATGAAAAGCACAATGACACCAGAAGCAACTCAATCTGAACTCCAGAAAACCATGAACATCTAACATGTTTATGCAACCCTAATTGAAAGGCATTACCCCAATATTTGGCAGAATGAAACACTAACAGGAAAACTTTATGAGTTGTAAAACTAATGCCGAGAGAAGATGATGAGGTAACACATATTGAGATGAGGTAGTATAATGCTAATAGAAGATCGTATGGAGAAAATAGAAGAAACAAATATCAAAGCACAACAATGCTATATCACATAAAAGATCAACAAGAAATGGTTATTTCTAAAAGGCATGTTGAGAGAACTACGAGAAGCAAACGTACATAGTTTTTCGAATCGGAAAGAAATGGAGATGCAGCTTAAAGACAGCGGTTCAGAAATCAGAATTTCTTGCTTCCATTGGGCTTTAGCTTAAGAACGACTTAAAGTCCAAATAATAAGGATAGACGAGTTAATCAAATAATACATTGTACAATCTGCATCAATTTAAGAGGCATTTGAGAACAACACTGCTTACGCCAATTTTCTGTAAGCATCATATTGCTCAATAAAATAGCAAACCTTAATAATTAACAGTAATTTTATCAGCAAAATATGCCAGAAATAGATAATCTAGTTTTTTTTAACCATTTTTCTGCAAACAAAGATTATCTAAAATGAATTTTCACAAGCCCCTAAAACACCAAAATTAAAACAAAATTTTCATAACACAATGTAGTTTGCAGTACGAGCAAGAAAACCCAAAGAAGGAACGATCTTGTCACAAAAAAATGCATGCTCAAAGAAAATCCAAAAACAAAAAATCTCACCTTGGTTTGAAATCAACAGCTTTAGCCTCGGCCTTGTAAGCCCCGATGACTACCTCTCTGAACGATTGCTTCAGCGACAGCGAGGCGTCTACCCAGACGCCGTTATAGAAGACCACACGGGGGACGCCGCCGAGGGAAGCATCGGCAAAGACGATGGCGACGGTCTGGAATGCGAGGGAGGCCAGCTCGCCGGTGTCCGGCGAGCCCACCACGGAGAGAATCTGGTCGCAGGTGGCGCCCACGGCGAGAATGGCGAGGACGACGTGGATGGAGAGAGGCGAGAAGGTGAGGTTCCGGTCGCCGGCGAGCCCCGCGCGAACCTGCTTCACAGGACGGAGGGAGAACTTGGTCCGGTTGGCGATCGCGGCTCGCAGGCCCATTTTGGGAAGTCTATTCTCGGGAGCCGAAGGGTGTCTAACACACATATTAACGCCTCAGATATTAAATTATTTTAAAAATAAATTCATGAAATAAGTTTTTTTTTCTTATTATATATATTAGATTTTATTTATTTAATATTTAATATAAGATTAATTCATCACACTTAATATTATAATAATTTATTTAATGAGAAACTTTTAACTGTGGGTAGTGTAGAAAGAGAAAATGACTGAAAATTATAAAAAAAATGTTTGAAATATTAAGTGGTAAATAAAGACCATCAAAAAGTCAAATTATTAAAAAAAAGTAGGGTTTTATTGCATGATAAATAAAGATTGGGTATTCTAATAAAACAGCAATTACAGTGATAAATAAAGACCAAATAACAAATCAAGTTATGAAAAAAAAGTATTGCACGATAAATAAAGACCAGTTATTAACTTATTCTAATGTAAGTGGTGATTACAATGATAAATAAAGACCAAAATAAACAGTAAAATTATTAAAAAATTACTGCATGAAAAATAAAGGCTAAACAAAGCAATAGTCAATCCATATTAGACAAAAAATCAAAGAGTACCATAAGTTTACTGTCTTCAGAGCTGTATCAAACATGATGACTCAAAAAGAGTCACAATCTTCTTGTTTGGGGTTTATTTTTCAGATATTGGTTTTAGAATTTGGTGTAAAATAATGAAAATAATACAGAGCTCAAACTTGAAAAAAATTGCTTTTAAAAATAATTATTCAATGGCACAAGATTCGTTAGTTGTTCTACATCCATTATTAAATAAGTCTGGTGAATACAAGCATAATACATTGATACACAATATGCATAAAATAGGTTTACATTTGTACATTCCAAAATATGCTGCTAATACATAATGCGTCTGGTTTGAAATTGCAAAATTATACACCATATAATGTGTAAAGTGTTTCTTGCATATTTATTCAGCTAACAGAGGATCCAGAACATGCCCAACAAACATTACAACCCCAGTCATGTCTTCCCTGATTATAAACACAAACGGATGATCAGCTTCAAAGTCCTGATGATCCATAGAAAATGACCTGAAGGTCACAACTGCAGCAGAAGCAGCAGCTGCCTCGGTGCCTTCCTCGTTAACTTCAACAAAGGATTTATGGAAAATCGATGACACATAAAAACTATTGCCCACAGGTGAATCCACCATCTCTGTCAGATCACCATTCTCTGAGAAAGGCAAGACCAGGCCCAGACCTTTCAAAACCTCGGATGCCTCAAAACCAAATGAGACCTTGAACTTCGGAATCTTAAATTTCTGGACAGAGACCTTCTGAGTTGGAAGACAGTGGTCGATGGAATTGACATCACTCAGCTTTGTGGACAAAGTCCACAAGCCATCTCGTGCATCAGGGAGAAATATATACATAGAAAACTGTCTCCCATCATCGCCCTTCTTGTAAGGAAGCTTGAGAACTTTGAAGCTGTCATGAGAAGAGATGAACTGTTTTTCTTTGCTAGTCATGAAAGGCACTTGAATTGAACTCCCATTCAGAAGGTGGAAGTCAGAGTCTGTTGTTTTAGCAGCATCAAACTTCTTCTCCCAGGCTCCTTTGAAGTAGAGTGCATTGCCAAGTATTAAGCGAGTACTAGAGGTAACAGATCCAGAAGGAAGAAGCTCTTTGATAAGTCCAGATGTGATGTTCTCAACCCATGAGTTAACTTCTTGTGCAACTTTGTCAGGCTGCAGAAAGAACAACAGACTCATGCAATCAAATCACCAAGACCACCACAAAAACAAATTTAGACTGATAAACTGGATCCATATTTATCTTAATCAGAATCATGCAATACATCTCTAATCACAATCAAAAACACTTTTATGCACCTGATGGCACTTCACAAGAAGAAAACCATCTAGAGCAACAAAAGCTGAACTTTTTAAAATAATCAACATTTAAGGTGATGACTAGTTTCTAACCCATGGAAAAAAGTACAAACTGAATAATGTGTGTAGCAAAGCAGATATGAGGGTAAAAACTTCAAAATCAAAGCATGATAGTAAACACTTGGCAGAATGCCTTTAGGGGGTATATAGGATATTGCAATTTTCACAAGAGTATATGAGACATTAGGTCACTTTTCAGGGGTATACCACGAAAAAAATCCAATGAAAAATAACACTAGAATAAATTATCATGCATGAAACAATGGGAACAGGGGATCCTAGAGAAAATAGAAGAAGGAATGATGAAAGCACATGAAGGTTGAGATGCAAAAGATCAACAATTATAGAAGTAGCCATTTGTAGATTAGGCACTAGAGGACTGGTTAGCATTTCTAAAAACCAAGTATTCAAATTCCATTTTCACTGGAGAGAAAGAGAAAAGCCAATAAATAGTTGCTTGAAAATAGAATGAGTATAAAAAAGGCAGGATAACAAGAGCTTAGTTTTTGAGTTACAAAAACATGAAGATGCGGTTTAACGATGGCGACTAAGGATTTCTTGCACCCATTTGGCTTTTAGCGTAACAACAATTTTATCCAAATTATTAGGTGAAACGAGTTACTCAACCAACATAAACCAAATATTAATTGTCAGAAATATATTATCTATAGCAGATTAGCAACCATCTCTAAATCTAACTATCAATCATCTGTGAGGCGGTTATGAACAATACTTCACTTGATCAACACATTGGCGAAATTTAGAAGCAGAATGACAACATTCTCAGCTTAAAATACCCTACGGATCTTTTAGATTTACAGAAGAAACAAACATTTTTAGTTTTCATTATGCTTGAATTTAAATAATGTCCATAAAATTTAGAATGAATTTGTCAAATCAGAGAAGAAACATAATTGTTCTGCAGCAAAGTAATCTATAATGAATAAATGAATTTCCACAATCACCTACAGTGCAACTCAGAACAAAAATTTGAGCAACAAAACTAAGAAAAGGAACTAACTTTCCACAAAAAACAAGAATTTCGACTAAATTAAAATTTTCACAAGCTTTAAGGGCACCAAAAATATGAAATAAAGAAACCCTCACATTGGTTTGGAAATCAACAGCTTTAGCTTCCGCCTTGTAAACCCCATTAACAACCTCGTTGAAGGAGGATTTCAGCGACAGCGAGGCGTCGACCCAGACGCCGTTGGAGAAGATCACGCGAGGGCCGCCGCCGGCGGAGCAATCGGCGAGAACGACGGCGACGGTCTGGGACGCGAGAGTGGCCAGGACGTCGCGGTTCGGCACGGCTAGGAACGACAGGATCTGGTCGGCTGTTGGGCCCTTGGCGCCGGCGGAGAGGAGGGCGAGGGTGACGTGGACGGAGAGCGGAGAGAAGGAGAGGTTCCGATCGCCGGCGAGAGTCTGGCCGACGTGCTTCGCCAGCCGAAGGGAGAAGCCGGTCTGGTTAGCGATCGCGGCTCGCAGGTCCATTTTTGGAATTTTCGGTACGGAATTTTTTGCCTCCGGAGTAGGGTCGGAAATAAAGAACACGAAGAGAGTAAAGCTAGACTTTATTTTCCTTTTTTTTTTTCTTTTTTCGAGGCTAACGGCATTTTTCCCTAAAGGCCAACAATTTGTTAGAATTGCAAACACGCCCACGATTTTTTGCAAAACACACCCGATTTTACTTTTAATTTGGCACATGCTAAATTTTGAAGCTTTTGATTTTCCATAAAAAATCATAATGTCGGCTCAAGTTCATTTGATTCAATAAGAAGAAAACAAAAATGGGATCTCTTTTTTCACAAAAAAATAAATTAAACAGGATTAAAATTCCAAAAAAATTTGAAAAACCCTAAAATCAACAAATGATCATCACCCATCTCATTATCTCATTCTGCTAGCTCTCGATACTGATTGCCGTTTAGGGTTTTCTATGATATGCGAAAAGAAAAGCTCAGCAGCAAGAGGAACCAGAGCTGCCCTCCTTGTCTATGGTCGTGTCCTCAAACTTCACAAAAACGATCTCACTTTGCTGATTTAGTGGGCCACGGATGCGCTGGAGAACACGACCGACATCGTAAACGCGGTTAGTTTGGTCACGTACTTCTTCAACTACATGAACTTCGGGCTAACCAAGTTCGCCACCTCCTTCATCAACTTCCTCGCCACGTCCTTCGTGTTGGTGCTCTTCTGCGGGTTCATCTCCTATACCAAATTGTCTAGATTCCAGATCTGTCTTGTCTTTCGATCGATTGAATTAGTGGTGAGCGTCAAGCCAGATCAGCCTAGCTCTGATATCAATGCATATCGACTGATATCCTACTGTTTTGAAGGGGTACATTTTGCCCGCCATGCAAGGGGCTGATCACTAGCCAGTGCAAGTTGGGGACGGGCGGACAGGCGGGGATGTTGTACGCAGGACTGAATCCGGTGGCGTTTGGGACGAACGGCGTGAAGGCCGCGCCGCTGGCCCTCGGGGCCGACCAGTCCGACGAGAAGAAGCCGAAATAGCTGCCCTTGCCATCCAGTTTCTTCAACTGGTTCTTGTTTAGCCTCACTGTTGGGGCCTCACTTGGGGTCACGTTCCTGTTCTGGATTAGCTCCAATCTCCGCAGGAACTGGAGCTTCGGGATCAGCACTGTTTCGGTCAGTTGGGCTTGGGCATTCTGTCAATGGGCCGGGTTAATGCCCGATTATTCATATTCTACAGGTATACACCACCTATTAGCCCCAACACTTGAAAATTATATTTTTCGTTCCTAAAATGCCATCGAAAAACGACGCTGGCAGGTTTCGGTGGCGGATGCTCGGAACCGGAGGCACTCGACAGTGCCGCCATCATCTCCGTCGACCCTATCCCGTTGTGCACATGCACAGTGACCCAATTAGAAGAAGCCCAGATCCTCCTCCGCATACTCCCAATCATCCTCAGCACTGTCTTCATGAACGTGAGCCTGACCCAGCTCAAGACCTTCTCTGTCCACCAGGACACCACCAGGAACACCCGCTTCTTCGCGGGCTTCCACGTCCCGGCTCCTCCCTTCCCATCATCTCTCTGTTCTTCATCGCCCTCCTCCTCCCCGTCTATGACCGCGCCTTCGTCCCCGTCGCCTGCCGTCTCCCGGCGTGCCCCGGCATTTATTTAAAATCAGTTTGCTTTCAATTATTTTTAGTTTGGAAGTAAAAAATAAAATACATTTTAATTTCGCATTTTTCTCTAAACAAATTTTGAAAGTAAATTCAACAATAATTTTAAATAATAATATTATAATTTTAAAAAATTAATAAATAGTATTTTATATATTAATAATTATATTTTTTCATCAACCAATTTACAAATAAAAATAACTAATTTTTTTTTATATTTTCGTCCACTTTATACAATTAAGTAGCCCCTAATTGGACAGCTTGTTTGGCCTTTATTTATTACGCAATATTTTTTTTTTGACTTCGTCTTTAATTATCATGCAATATTAGCTCTATTTTTTTCAAACCGTGCCATAGTTTTGTAATTTGACCTTTTATTTTGCGTTTCTTGTAACTTAAATTCTCCAAACTCTTCGTCTATAAATTTCTGTCATTTTCAGTTCCCATCAACATCAAAAAGAAAATATCCGAACCCGAGAAATTCCAAAAAATGGTTTTCGACGAGCGAGACCGAGACTCGATCGCGAAGCAGAACGGCTTCTCCCTTCGGTTGGCGAAGCACGTCGGCGAGAGGCTCGCCGGCGAACGGAACCTCGCCTTCTCCCCGCTCTCCGTTCACGTCATCCTCGCCATTCTCGCCGCGGGTGCCAAGGGTGCCACCCGCGACCAGATCCTCTCTTTGCTTTGTTCGCCAGAGCCCGGCGACCTGGCCAGCTGGCCTCCCTTGCGTTCCATACCGTCGCCGTCTTCCACGCCGACGGTTTCCTCGGCGGAGGACCCCGCGTGGTCTTCTCCAACGGCATCTGGGTCGACGCCTCGCTGAAGCTGAAGCAATTGTTCAGACAGATCGTCAACGGAACTTACAAGGCCGAGGCCAAAGCTGTCGACTTCCAAACCAGGGTCGGGATTTCTGTGTTTCCCAGAACTTCCTTGTAAATCAACTTACACTGTAAGCGATAAATTACATGAGTCCATGCTGTTTCTGCAGCCAGATGCAGCTGCACAAGAAGTGAACTCGTGGGTTCAGAACGCCTCATCTGGACTCATTCAAGAGCTTCTTTCCTTCCAGCTCTGTTCCCCGAGAAACTCAACTAGTGCTCGGCAGTGCGCTCTACTTCAAAGAAATCTGGGAGAAGAAGTTCGATTACGGGAAAAGGGCAAACTCAGACTTCCATCTTCTGCATGGCAGCTCCATTCAAGTGCCCTTCATGACCAACAGTGGAAAACAGCTCATCTCTTCTCAGGACGGCTTCAAAGTTCTCGGGCTTCCTTACAATAAGGGCTTCGACGGGAGGCCGTTCTGCATGTACATATTCCTCCCTAACGAACGAGACGGGTTGCGGAGTTTGTCGGCGAAGCTGAGGGACGCCGGTTCCTTCAACGGCTATCTTCCGAAGCAGCAGATTGCTGTGGGAAAATTTCAGATTCCCAAATTCGAGGTCTCATTTGGGTTTGAAACCTCCGCCGTTCTGAAAAGCATGGGCTAGGTCTTGCCTTTCTCGCGGTCGGCGGTCGGTGGCCGGTGATCTGACCGAGATGGTAGATTCTCCGGAGGGCAACAGTTTTTATGTGTCGCCGATTTTCCATAAATCCTTTGTCGAAGTTAACGAGGAAGGGACCGAGGCAGCCGCGGCGGCTGCATGTCGTGTTAAGAACAGGATAATCCTGTCTGCCGAGGGCTTCGTAGCTGACGAGGGAAGACAAGTATGGGGCTGTCATGTTGGTCGGGCATCTCTTGGATCCCTCGGTTGCAGGCTCTGATTTTATTTTTTTTGATAGAAAATTTAGTTTAAAATTGAATTAAATTTATTTATATATCTCAAAATTTGAAATAAAATTCTGAAATTTTTATTTGTAATTTCTAACCGATCTACTTTGAATCATTGTCCTTCTTTAATGGAGAAAAGTCAAAGAGGAAAAAAAATTTTAAAATAAAAATTCCTTCAAGAGCAGAAAATAAAGAAAAATATCTGTTTCTGAATTCTCTCTAACTTAATCAAAGACCTTTTATTTGCTATTTTATAAATAGGCTCTCAAAATTTATTCTAATTACAAATCAAAGTTTTGTAATTATAAATAAGGTCAAATATTTATAAAAAGATCCAAAACTCAAATAATTTAAATAAAATAATTTATTCTCTCCCAACCAGGCAACCTCAATGTGAGACCAAATGCTGAGTATACTATAAAACGTTCCGACTCATCACGGAACACCCAAATAAGCACACACATAAAATTATTTGGCTCTGTTTATGCTGTCATCCATTGTCATACAAATATCAATCAGACAGTCAAATTTGAGCCAATTACTATATTTCCAAACTGTCTGATCCGAATTACACAATCAAACTTATCTTAAGAACAAATCAATAAACAATTTATAAGGCCATAGGACTAACAATCCCTCACCTGTCTTATAGATCTGTTTATTTATACATATATAGATACATGTATACTGAAAATAATTTTGAGAAATTAATTTTCAGCAATGAGATCCCAACTGTGCAATTTAGAGACAATGGACTATACCACTCTTTCTCAGCAGTCCCCATATATACCCAACCGTGGATGAATGTATATTAATGATATACAAACCATTTCCATGTCAAAGCAAGTAAAGCACTACATCAGTTGAGCTGAATAATATCAAACATAAGTATCGACAGTATGCTCGTGGAACAAGGCATATAATAAATATAATAGTAGTGAGAATTCTTTTGTCTTTTCCACTAATAGTCTAGTCGCTTCGTGTTTTTCTCAGAAACACGTCACTTAGATGTACAAACTGTACTGAGGATATCCCACAAGTGTCAATGCACTTTATCTAAGTGAGATATATAAAACGGATATGATGCTCAATTATACCTTCACCTCAAACATTTCAGGAATCACCCACCAATGATCACTAAGTCCTCATGTAGGTGGTTATCACCAACCTACCTAGTAACCCACGGTATTCCCAAAGACTCCATCTTTCACATTGGAAGATTAAGAACAAAATACATCAATGGAATCATTTTATATAGGAAAAGTAATACTGAAAAATAAACTATAATCAGATAAAAATATACGTAACAATCAAAACATGGCATCATGTTTACAAACTATTCTCATATGACTGACATGCTCTTTAAATATTTTCACCGCCAGACCTTTAACCATTAGGTCAGTCAGATTACTTGCAAAGGAGATCCGTGAAACAATAATATCCTTATTCTTAATTTTTTCACAGATATAGTAAAATTGCAGCTCAATATGCTTTGTTTTGGAATGACATCTAGCATCCTTAATAAGGAATATAGTTGCATCATTATCACAGACTATTTGTATTGGCCTATCAATATAATCAACCATCTGAAGATCAGAAAGAAAATATTTCAACCTCATAGTATGATTACTGGACTCACAACAAGTTATGTACTTTGCCTCCATAGTTGACAAAGCAGTAGTAGCTTATTTTATACAACGCCATGCAATAACTCCCTTTGTCAAAGTAAACACATATCCAGATGTAGACTTCAAATTGTCCTCACATCCTTTCCAATCAGAGCATGTATATCTAAGAATATTTAATGATTTATCACCATCAAATAAGAGCATATAATTTTTGGTTTTGTTCAAATAATGAAAAACCTTCTTAACTACTCTCTAATGGATCATTCCTGCGTTACTCTGATATCTACCAAGAAGTCCCACAATAAAAGTAATACCTAGACAGGTACATATCATCAAATATATTAAACTGTCAACAGCTAAAATATAGAAAATTTTCTGCATCTCCTATCTTTCAATTTCATTCTGAGGACATTGCCGAAGATTAATTTTATCACCTTTGACTATAAGTGACTCTTCATCTTTATAATTCTCTGTACTATATTTCTGAAGAATTTTAGTAATATATGTCTCTTGAGAAATCCCAAACAATCGACGCTTTCTATCTTTGTATATTTTAATACCCAAGATATATGAAGCATTATCAAGATTCTTCATTTTAAAGATTGTAGACAATATTCCTTCAGTTTCTCTGAGTGAATTCAGTTCATTACCTGCCAATAAGATGTCATCAACATATAACATCAATATCTGAACTTTACCCTCATTGACTTTCAGGTATATACAATTATCAACTGTATTCTCCCGAAAGCCAAATTTTGTGATTGGCTCATGAAATTTAATATACCACTGTCGAAAGTCTTGTTTTAAATTATAGATGGATTTATGTAGTCTACTGACTTTTGTTTCATCACTTTTCTGATAAACCCTTCTGGCTAAATCATATAAATTTCTTCTTCAAGAATTCTATTCAAAAATGTTGTTTTGACATCCATCTGAATAAGTTCATAATCATAGTATGCAACCAATGTCATGAAGATTCTTAATGAATCTTTTCCAGAGACTGGAGCAAAAATCTTATCATAATCAATTCCTTCTCTCTGAGTTTATCATTTAGCAACCAACCTTATTTTACATTTGTCAATTTCACCATTGACTTTCAATTTAGTCTTATAGACCCATTTACATCCAATTGATTTGCAGCTTATAGGAGTTGGCAAGACCAAATCTCATTTTTTTTGCATGGAATCAATTTTTTTCAATCATTGCATTCAACCATAATTTTGCATTCTCACTGTTTATGGTTTCTGAAAAATTCAATGAATCATCATTTTCTGTGATCAATGAGATAAACATCTCATCTATATTATTTATACTCTGAATATGCATATCTCCATTTTTCTCTAAATATGCAACATAGTTATCTGATAGAGCTAATTTACGAATTCTTCTGGGTCTTTCATCTGACTGGTCTAGCACAGTCATGCATGCTTCATCTAAATTGAATTAAACTGATTTACATACATCAAGGCCCGAAATGAAAATTTGAAACTTTTATCTGCAATTTTCAGCAGATCTACCTTAAGTCCTTACCACTCTTTGATGATGGAGAAGAGTTGAAGATGAGAAAATATTTTCAAAATAAAAATCCCTTCACGGACCTGAGGACGATCAGAAAACAGAAAAAAATCTCTGTTTCTCAATACTCTTAACTCAATTCATAAATCGTGAACTGTAACCGACCTTTTATTTGTCATTTTATAAATAGGCCTCCGAAGTTTATGATAATTATAAATCAACGTTTTGTAATTATAAATAAGGCCAAATATTTACAAAAAGGTCTAAACCTCAAATAATTCAAATAAAATAATTTATCCTCTTCTAATTAGGCAACCTCAAGGTGAGATCAAATGCCGGATATAATGTAAAACATTCCGATTTATTACGGAACACCCAAATAAATACATACATATAAAATTATTTGGCTCCGTATATGTTATCATCCATTGTCATATAAATATCAAGCAGACAGTTAAATTTGAGACAGTAACTATATTTTCAAACTGTGTGATCCGAATTGTGCAGTCAAATTTATCTTAAAAATAAATCAATAAATAATTTATAAGACTACAGGACTAATAATCCGAGTATGTCGCCAATGGTTTGCTTGCTTATTAAGTGCGGATCAAATAGATTTGTGTATTCATTTTAAGTAGTAATTGTGTATTTGTTCTTTATCACTTGCTTTAAAAAAAAAGTATTTTGAAGGATTGCTCGAAATGGATGAATAAATATTTACATCAGAACAATGGTTTATCCAAGAATAAATAAAAAATCTGAATTATTTTGAGTAATTCAACGTATATAATCCCGTGTAACTCAAGTTTTATTCTTGTTCATTCATGAACCAAATGAATTTTTTAGGATTTCCTAAGTTTTTGTGAATTGCATTGCTTAGGTTTAATGCCATTAGATTGCATTTTTTGTTTAAAAGGTTTTGTTATTGTCTTGCTTTTGAATCATACAAAGATATTTAGTCAGGTCGACTAATTGGGTGTAGTTAACTTTTACTAACTTGCTAATGGCATTCCTAACTTTTTTTTAATTAAACGAAGCTAAGTGATGAGAGATTAATCATTACACGAATACAATTGATGACTCGAGACCGAGTCCAGTACATGCCAGCTCCCCTCTGGATAAATCATTTTGATTTATTTTTGAGGTCCAAATCCATACCGTATGCATGCTTTAATTATGATAATTAGCAAAATGCAAGAATTGATAATATTGCATGCTTTGCCTCGAGATCTGCCACGCACTTTAATGCGATGATGCTCGAACGAGTCACGCAATTAATACGCGGACTGGTCATGCATCAAAAAGCTCCGCTTTGGCCATCACATGCTTCCTCGGAATAATTTTTTCCAGAAAACTGCTACTTTGCAATCAACTTGCTTCTTAATTAGATTATTATTATTTCATACATATTTCCCATATTCCCAAAAGAAATACCAGTTTAATCCCGATAATTTTCTATTTTCATTTATTTTTCGCCCCTCATTTCTCTGTCGCATATGCAAAAAACAGTGAAAGGATAACCTTGATATTTTTCTAATAAAGTCAAAACAAAATCAACTGTAAACTTTAAAAGGGCGTAATTCCCATTTCAAGAAATTGAAGGGGTATAAATGCAAAATTTCCCAATGGAAGTCTTCAACGCGGCCACGTGACGTGAGGACTGCCTGGATCCAACCTGCACTCAATTACACCGTCGATCTCGCCGGGGGAGACGAGTCCGCCGCCGTTGAATCTGCAAAGATCAAGCCCGTATATTTCATTCTCGCTCCACCGCCCAATACCCATGCCTCAAGCAATTGTGGGACCTGTCCTACCCCTTTGATGAGCGATAGCCCTTGGACACAGATCTTGATGCGCCTTTAATGGATGCGATCATGTCCTACGGTGAACTACCCCTTGTGAATCGGCTATACAGCTGGATTTATCTATATATCACGTCAGTAGCACACATCCGGAGATATCTATTCATTTCCTTCCCACGTGCCTTCCCGCCGTTTCTTATCTGGTATAAATTCCAGTACTCCTATCATCACGTTCAAATCGCCTCGGGATCAGGCTGCAATTTCATATGTATTGTACTATTGTGTGGTATGCGGTCAAACGAGACCCAATTGAATGCAAGCTCAGAATCTAGTGCTCATTAACTTATATTATTTGAAAATTGAAACGCGTCGCGCATGTCAAATAAAAATATTGTATATACCCCCTTGCTTAAAATATGTTTTTACATTAACATCCTCAGCGTTAGCTTGATCGTGCTACATAAACAGGCTGAAATGCACCATCTTAATTCCATATAAAGCCTTTTAAAAATTAGAAAATATTATTGAATTTCGTAGCAAAATGCTAGGAGATTATAATTTTAAGTCCTCTTATCAATAATATATATTATTTAATTCTCACTAAATTTCAACTATTGATTTGCCATTTGACTTATTTTTGTTTAACAATTACTGTCATTAAATATAATTATTATTTAAAATTATTTTACTAAAAGTTATTAATTATCAAATCCAATAAAAGCAAACATTGATGGACAGCAACAAATACTGGAAAACAGATTAAAAAGGTGTAATTTGTAATAGGCAAATATAATTGTTTTTTCCGTATTAACTCCTTACAAAACTAAAAAAAAATTTACATCTCAAAGGACTGGTTAAAAATTAAATAACAATTTAGGGGGTTTCAACAATTAGTAGCATCATTCCACGTCCAGATTTCAGACAAGGTAAAATGGATATGTTTATTTGCTAAAACACCCCCAACAAACAAATAATGTCATGAACAAAAAAAGCCCGTATTCCCGAACGCGCAAACGCGTGAAGTGCGGAGCCAAGCAACAGCACCGCCCAACCTGGCACCTCCCCCAGGGGCCCATCCTCCTGCTCCTTCCTCCTCCTCCTCCTCTCCCTACTTAAACCCCACACCACTACCACCTCCTCCATCTCCATCCCCACTTCACCCACACCACTCTTCTCCGATCCCCCAACAATGACGCGGCTCACCTTCTTATTCCTCCTCACCTTCTGCTCCGCCCTCCTCGCCGGCGCCGATGACCCCTACCGCTTCTTCACGTGGGTCGTTACCTACGGCACCATCTCCCCCCTCGGATCCCCCCAGCAAGGCATTCTCATCAACGGCCAGTTCCCTGGCCCCGAGCTCGACTGCGTCACCAACGACAACATCATCGTCAACGTCGTCAACCAGCTCGACGAGCCCTTCCTCATCACCTGGAACGGCATCAAGCAGAGGAAAAACTCCTGGCAGGACGGCGTGCTAGGCACCAACTGCGCCATTCCGCCGGGTGGCAACTTCACCTACAAGTTCCAGTCCAAGGACCAGATCGGAACCTACACCTACTTCCCCTCCACCGCCATGCACCGCGCTTCGGGTGGGTTTGGCGCGTTGAATGTCTACCGACGGCAGCGGATCCCGATACCCTATGATCCTCCCGCCGGCGACTTCACCCTGCTTGTTGGGGACTGGTACAAGGCTGGCCACAAGGTGCCTGTTTGCTCGCTCGCTTTCCCCTGTTTTTCTGAGTGGAATTTTCATTTGAGCATTTCATCGAATGTTTGTCCGCGCGATTTTTTAGGTGTTGAGGCAGAATCTGGATGCCGGATTTGGCCTCGCCGATCCTGACGGGCTGCTCATCAATGGGCGTCAAAATTTCACTTCTTTTACGGGCGACCAAAGTATGTGAATTTCATCAAATACCTTTTTCCCTAAGGACTCTAATGATAAAGATGACGCTTTTGTTGCTAAAAATCACAACTTGCATCGATTTTGCAGGGAAAACTTACATGTTCAGGGTTTCGAATGTGGGCTTGTTCGCTTCCATTAACTTCAAAATTCAAGGACACAAGATGAAGGTGGTGGAGGTCGAAGGATCTCATGTTATTCAGAATTTCTACGATTCACTCGACATCCATGTCGGGCAATCCATTGCTTTCCTCGTCACACTCGATCAGGCCCCCAAGGATTACTACATTGTCGCGACCACCCGTTATTCTGGAAAGGCGCTGATGGCGACCGGGGTCTTGCACTACAGTGGCTCCAATACACCTGCTTCTGGACCATTGCCTGTCCCCGATTTTGGCCTCGATGGCTCCATACAGCAAGCCAGGTCCTTTAGGTAATTCCTATGAGCTCTGCAACAAACACCTCACCCTGATTCAGTTGTCGATGTTTAGGGAGCTTTCTTGATGCTGATACGTTATGTTTGCTGTCCTTTAACTGTAGGTGGAACCTTACAGCTAATGCTGCAAGACCTAACCCTCAAGGGTCATACCATTATGGAACTATCCCGAGGGCGAGGTCCTTGGTGCTGGCTAGTTCAGCACCAATGGTGAATGGCAAACAGCGATATGCTGTTAATAGTGTGACTTATGTTGTCCCTGATACCCCATTGAAGCTTGCTGATAAGTGTAACACTGGTGGTGTGTTCAATGTGGATAATATTCCTAGCAGTCCAGTGAACGGGGGTGTCGTGTTTGCTACCTCGGTGCTTCGGTTTAATCTTCATGACTTCATGGAGATTGTCTTCGTGAACACGGAGAACAATATGCAGACTTGGCATCTTGACGGCTATGACTTCTGGGTTGTTGGGTAAGCATGTTCACCTGTTGTTATTTTTGAGCAGTTGAATGGTCTTTAGAGCTTAGTTCTTTATTTGAAATATCTTGACTATTACGATTGTTAATCCTTGATTTGCATTTGTCATTTGACATAAAAACTAGTTTTTGATAAAACAAATAAAAAAACTTTTCCTGTCTGACCTATTCATAGAAGTGGATATACATTAGGTCTATGAATTGCTTAAAAATGTGGCTAACAGCCCCTTGTGTTGTTGTAAGGATTATATTTTGTTGCGACCTCACAACACACCATATGATCCAAGAGCAGCAACATGAACAGCCCATGTGATCCAACTTCCAGAATTATGAAGAATGATATGGTTAAATATAGGATACTTAAACCAGATGCTAAACTGGGAAAGATCGAAAACTTGAACACGTGAACATTCATCAGCACTTGGTTATGTTTAGGACATGCTTATATTTAATTGAAGCCCACCTGTTTGCTATAAAAATATTTCAGGAATGTGATAACATTTCTTGTGACATATGAAATCATGCAAATTCTCATTGTTGATTGCAGTTACGGTTCAGGGCCCTGGTCCGAGGGACTGCGAAGCAGCTACAATCTGGTTGATGCGACAACAAGGCACTCGGTGCAGGTGACAAAATGCTTCTTCTCGCATTCTCATTCGACCTGTACTATAATATACAATCTGTACCAATTCCGCGATGTTTCCAATCTTGCAAATTAGCTAAATCTGTGCATTCTATTGGTATAGGTCTTTCCAAATGGATGGTCTGCAATCTTGGTTTCCCTGGACAACCAAGGCATGTGGAATGTGAGGTCTGCAATGTGGGCGAGGCAGTACCTCGGGCAGCAATTCTACATGAGGGTGTGGACCTCGGAGAAGAGTTTCTCAAATGAGTATGACATTCCGAACAATGCATTGTTCTGCGGGAAAGTGGATGGGCCGTGCCAATAATTCTGTTGCCAAAATGATTTGTTTCAACTATTTTCTTTGTCACGAAGGTGGTGGCTAAACATGCAAGAGAAAGGAGATCAGTAATGGCAGACATGAAAGAGATACAGCGGCATTTCTTGTGCCTTTTGTAGTTTGTACCCACATTTGTTTCCTATGTTGTATCAGAAAGTTAACTTATTCAAATATTTGTTTTGCAGTTTTATTCTTGTTACTGATATGAAATTTTTATCACAGATCAATAAATTTATTCAACATCTTCTGTTATTTCACTGCGATGTACAAGTATATGACATCTTGAGGCTCAGCGACGAAGCTAAGTTTTCCAATGACAGACACGTTCTCTTTTAAATGGTGTGAAAGGACTGAAATGCCCCTGTAAGATAGCCCAGGCCACCCAGATGGGCCTGGGTTTATGGTGTTTATGCTGTTGGTGGACCCTCAAGAGACTTGGGTTCGCAATCCTGGGCCAACTCTTGCAAATTGATTTGGCAAACCACAAGAATTTGAACTTTTCAATCGAAAGATTTGAGCTTCTTTGAGGAGGTCATGGGCATCGAGTCTAATTAGACCTCCTCCGATCTAGACTACTGTTGGTGAGCTAAAACCCAGTTGGACTTTCTTCTGGATTTAACAATTAACCAACAAAAATCGCGAATTACCTCGTATTATAACAGATTAGGATTCAACAAGATGCGCATTTAGTTTAGCACAAGAATTGAGGAGGAGAATCCTGGTTCTTGAGAAAGAAGAGAGGATCCAAGTTTCAAGGGAGTCATGGAAGGATGGAGGGAGACAGACAAAAGCTGCATTGTTGGCTTTGAAGACGAGAGCCCATTCAAGCTCAGTTGCTGTTTCCTAGGCAAACACAGCCCCCGTCCATCCACCAACCAAAGCCTGCCCACTCTTCTTCTCCTCTCCCTTTCTCACTTCTCCCAGCCCCTCTCCACCATCTCTTATTGTAGACGAATATATGCAAAAAACACGCTTAATACATTCAAATTTCTTGCTCTTCATCCTAACAACATTCAACAAACACTAAACCACGCAAACGAACACCAGAATCAACAGAGAAACAGCAGAGAAAATTTGTAAAGGTACTACAAGCTACAGCACTCGAAGAGAAGAAATTAACCAGGCTATCAAGGGAAGACTCCATTGGTGGTGGACAGATCAGACCACGCCAGCGCCGGATTCCAGTACCCGAGCTCGCTGCCGGAGAGCTGAAATGGCTGTTCCAAAATGGAAGCAGAAGCGGTCGGTGCAGTCCCAGTAGCCATTGCAGCAGTGATCACTGATGAAGAAGACAGACAAGAAGCGCCATTGGAGCTCATGATCGCTTGCAGGTGGTCGTTGTAGTACCCAGCCGACGATCGGAGCTTCTCGTATAGCTCTTGAATTCCTGAGCTCGGCATCTCGGGGAATAACATGTTTTGCTGCTGCTGTTGCTGATGATATGAAGAGTATTGCGGCGGGAAATGCCCGCCGGCGAGCTGGCCGAGCGGGTCCAAGCTGAGCCCCATTGGCTCTGCAGCCAGTGTGGCACTGGCTTCCGAGACAATGCCGGTTCCATCCTCCTTGATTCTATGAGACCCAAGAAGAATGGAACTAGGGTTAGGGTTAGTGTTTTGCAACCCTGCCCCTCTTAGCAGCGCCAGCAGCTGCGAGCTGTGCGGTGATGAGCCCCATAGTAGCGAGCTCGAGCTGAGCTCTGTTGGCTTGCCCCCAAACTCAGACGCTGGCGGTGGTGTGAGTTTAGCCTTGACACCGCCGCTACCACCGCCTGAGGGCTTCCCACCAGTGGCAGTGGAGAGAACCGGTTTGGCCTTGCGGCAGCCTCCGCCGATGGGTACGTTGCGGAGGGCGCCGCCCTTGGTCCAGTAGCGGCGGCAGGTCTTGCAGAAATGGCGAGGCTGAGTAAGGTTGTAGTTGTTGTAGTAGCAGAACTTGGTGTTGGAGGAGTCGCACCGGGGGCACCGGAGATTTTCCCTCTGCTCCGGCGCGGAGGAAGACGGCGAAGAAGAAGCAGAGAGCGAGGGCGAAGAGGAAGCCAAGGGAGAGGGAGAAGAAGAAAGAGTTGATGAAGTAGAGTTGTCAGAAAGAAGAAGGGACGGAGGAATGGAGAGCTTCCTCTCTTCCAGAACTCCACCCAAGAGCTCTTGAATCATCCTTCTTGTAGCTTGATGAGCTAGATGGAAAGAAAGCAAAGTGGGGCAATGGGAGCAAGGAAAGAAACGGAAGAGAGAGTTGGGAGCTTAGGCTGGTCCGTCAATGGAGGTGGAGGATTGAAGGAGTAGGGAGAAGGGAGGTGGGGCTGCTTTAATATAAATGATGAGGTGAGGGGCCGAGATGGAGGGAGATCAATTTTTAGGGGTTTTGTGATGTACACCCTCAGCCTCCCATTGAATAATGGCGTTTTCTTTGTTTAAGATATTAGAGAAAAAAAAAAACTGCTTTTTGCACATATATCCTTATAGATATGTGAAATTGTTAATTGTTATGCTCAAATACTCATTTGCAAGAGTAATTTCAAAACTTAAAATGACAACTCAGATTTAGTGGTTGCGAGGGGTCTTAAGAAAGATTTTAATTATATATACCACCTTTTTGTTAAACTTATATATTTTCTCCCCATATTCTTGAATTCTTTACATATACCTCTCTAGGTAAATATAAAATTTATTAATTATTTGGAATTAAAATTATTTATATTTGTAAAACAAATATTTTTTTCTTTGTCTTATTTAATTATATGTTAATTAAATTTAATTTTTTAATCTCCTCTCACAATGTAGTAGGGAAAATTAGTAAATCAAAGAGTAAAAAAGAATTATTTTTTTTTCCAAGAGTATATATGAAAAAGCTAAAAACAAGTCGAGTAGCCTATAAAAATAGAGATTTTGGTTACGGCAAAGATGCGGATAAAAGCAATTTTCTTTATTTGCAAGGACAGATGTGCAAAAAAAATTTTGAAAAACAATGATTAAGAAGGTGAGTTAGTGAGTTATCCACTTCGCCTTTGGAGTTAAGTGCACTAAAAGTGAGTTTAATATTAGTTTAATGTGCGTACATCAAGAGATGTGTACAAAATAATATAAGAATGCAGAGGATGGAGAATGTTGAGAACACGACCATATATTCTGTCGGCAATCATGAGAGAATCCAAAGGCTGACAGCCCTCGAGCGAAGACAACCAATGCCCGATAAAAACAATTAACTTAAATGTTAATTAACTATTTAATTTCGGCGGATTCCAATTAGCGGTTGCAACGAAAACGGTCGAAGAAAAAATTATGCATTTTGATCCGAATTAACTCATAAATCGAGTCCTCAAATACCGCATTATAATCGATATTCACATCAGAAAATGGCTTGGGATTAAAGTTTGAGAGATTAAATTATTGTAAGATTAAGAGGATGATTTGAGAGATTTGATGGATTTAATTATTGAGAAACGTTGGAACTCGGGAGGATGAAATGAAAGGAAATCGAAAGGGAATAAAGGCTTTTATTCTCCGTTCAAACGCAATCATCACGCCTCAACCCGGAAGCCCTTAGCTCCGGTCCCTTTCACATGGATTTACGTGCAAAGTTGCAATTGCCCCCCTACTTGCACCCTTTTTTTTTTTTTTTATATAATTTAATCCAAACTTCCGGATCATTAGGCCTCGATTGACCCGCTTTTCTTACAGTCATTGTCCTTAATGATCTCGTGATGCAATGCGCATGTCATCTGCTTTGATTTCGGGAAGCGGTTGGCCTTCTTTTCAACTGGTTTCGGTTTTTTCCGCGATTTTTGGGCTTTTTTCTCATATTCACTTTTACCCATCGCCGCATGTAAATGTTTTCCCTTCTTACATTTTTACCATAGAAATTAATTTAGCCCGACCCTTGTATTAAGAAGAGACATTCAAGCAATTATATTTCATTACGGACAGAGATATTTGCATAACATAGTAACAAACCGATTAATTATTTGAAATCAATAATTCTCTGGATTTCGTCTAATATTGTCTGATGATTTTAATTGCCTGGATATTCGTATTTTATTAGTTTGGTTAATAATGTTTATAATTTCCTAACTTCTAAGGGATGTATAGGCAAAATAATCCTTGTTTAACTATCTAAAGTTGTTACAGGGTGTCATTTGTAAACTTTCAGAAATTCGAAAAAAAAAGTAAGAAATGAAACGTGGCGGGTGCGTCCTCCGCAAAAATGAGCCGAAGCGCAGCAGAAACGGCTGAGCGCGCGTGCCGTCCGGAAGGATTGACAATCCAGGGCCGACAGGCCCGGCACGAGTCATGCCGGCCCATGGGCCCACACCCGATACGTCCATGCAATCCAACCCCTCCGGGGCCCACTAGACGCCGTCGTGGTCCCCGCATGGCCCATCCCTGTCGGTCTCCGTCAAAAAGGCCCCTCCCTCCCTCGAGATTCGTACCCCGGAGGTCATCTGTAGGAGAAAGAGCATCAATTGGGAGCATTGGCTTGCTCATTATATAATTTCCGTTCTCTTTTAAAAATTGTAAGTCTAAATTTCGTATTAATACTTCTGATTATCGGGTGAGTCGAGATTCAGGTAAGCCGAGGACGTTAGGCTAGCGCTAGTGGAAGATGGACTAAAATCAATACGAGAAGAAAAAAGAGAAGAGTGAGGAAGGAAGACGAAGAGATTCCTCCATGGTCGCCATGCATGTCAGTGCCTGGCATGACGTGACACGACACGACACGACATGACATGTGGAACATGCCCATGCATGGCATTCCTGCTCCCCCGCAAGCCGGCAGGCGCTGCCATTCCTTGGGCTTCCCCCTCGCATGGATGTATGCGCTTGTATGCCTTATTGGAGAAGGCGATGAGGGAATACATTCCCCGTTCGCATGCCCTCTATCGTGAAAATATGATTCATGTATTTGTTTTGCAACAGAAAAGACCGATCCAAAACTGAGATCTCCTGCTGCGAGCTTTTCAACGAAGGACATGGCCCACCGTTGTCACTGTTGGAATTCTCACATACTTTGATGCGTGTTTCTTTGTTCTCATTGTTGGGGTTTTGTTTTTTAATGGTGAAGAAGAAGATTACTATTACTCTACAGTTTGTACGTTCTTCTCTGGGGTTTAGTTTTGGGGTTTTGTCTCGCAGATGTTGTCCTTCTAGGGTTTAATGAACGGATTGTTAGGGTTTGTAAATGGAGAAGAATATTGATTAGGAAAAGATGGAGAGATGATGAGAGGATTCTTGTCTGTGACTTTATACACTTGGGTCGAGGCGCGGAGGTTGAGAATAGAGTTATAATTACTGTTAGGCATTGTAATTGAGGAAGAATATTAGGGTTCTGAGCCTTGGATTAGGAGGACAAATAGATAATTAGTGGTGATAACCCCTGTGGAATTCGCCTTCATGAAAAGAGATACAAGGAAAGATCACTTCATGCAGAACCACGAAATCATGTAGCGAATGCCTGCATGTGCTAGATTGCTTATTGGCTGATCGATTTTCTGTGCTGCAATCTCCCTCGCTTCGATCGCAACACAGAGCGGATTTAACAACAAACCAAGCATCAGTATCGCTACTGTAAGGTATAAATTTTGGGGAAAAAATTGGGGATTAAAAGCTGTAAAATTGGGAGAAAATAAATGAGAGAAAAGAAGATTTTCGTGCGGAGTTGATGGAAGAGAGTACTGGAGAGGTACGGAGAATAGGAACCCTGAGATTGCGGTGATTGCGGAGAATCCGAGAGGATGAGTTGATTGATTGGACTGGAGAATGACACGTGGACCGCCGCGTGGGATGAATTTTTCAGACTAGTCCAAGGGAGATTCTGATTTGATTTTTGCCGGTCGTTGGCTCTACGTCCCAGAGAGAATAAAGTGCTCCTCGAAGTGGGGCCCACCCCACGAGGTACGACCATCCAGCGATGACCGCCAAAGTTCCGTCGCAGCTTTCCTTTTTTCTTTTTTCTTTTTTTTTTTTTAAGTTTCGAATTTCAGTTATTTTTTCGGTTGTTTATCCGACAGCAATTCAAACTCAGAATCTGCGATGCATTTTGTCCTCAGAAATCAGGTCTGCATAATTAGATGGACAATTGGGTGGAGCCGTACCAAACCGATCACACTCATTTTGATCGAGTTCAATTGGGCGGACTTGGTTAAGGTCATTGAACAAAGTCAAAATAACATGATTTTGAACTTTCAAAGATATTTATTAAATAACTATTTATTTAAAAATTTTAAAAAATAATTTATATACCTTTTTTCTCATTTTTTTAAAATCTAAAATTAAAGTATACTAAAAACTTAAAAAATATTTTCACGAAAACCAAAAATGATGGAATTGATTTGGGTCAACAAGGCCAAACTGATCTATAAAAACTCGATACAAACATTATTTGGAAATCCCAAAAATATTTATTGTTTCATTTACCTCTCTGCCCCCGGCAGCATGACAAAGCCCGACCCATTAATTCTTTGTAATCTGCCTCTGGGCCTCGAGCTAGGCCCATTTACTTCTTCGTTTGGACCACCGTGGGCCCAACTTCAGCCTCTAGGTAAGGCCATTTTGGGCCAGACTTTGGCCAATAAAAAACGGCGAAGTTCCTCCGAATAAATGCTATTTTACTTATTTTAAATTTATTTTTCAAGGAAGTCTAGTTTTCTTTGTAAAATAGAAGTTTCTTTGTGAATATTGCGATTATTGTCCGTCTCAAATTACCAGAACATTGAGGGGATATCAGCAAAGATATTTTAGTACCGGGCCAGCCTGGCCTCGGTTTGAAATAAATAAAAAAACCCTTCAAATATCTGCGCTTGCGTGGAGGTCGGCTTCTTTCTGAAATAGATAAAAGCCCTTCAAATATCTCTGCTTGCCTAGAGATTAGCACCCATCGGTATCCAGACCTCCGATTTTATAAAATTCAAACCCAACAAAACCCGCTTCACTTCCCCTTCTTCTCCGGCGAGGAAATGGCAGCCGCCGGCGAATGGAGCCTCGCCGACTTCGAGATCGGAAAGTTCATCGGTGAGGGAAAGTTCGGTAAAGTCTACCTCGCCCGCGAGAAACAGGTCCGGATTCCCCCATTTCCCCCCATTCTCCTCGCTTCCCTTCTCGCCATCTCGTAACTCCACTTCCCCATCTGTCGCAGAGCGGATACGTCGTGGCCCTGAAAGTGATCTTCAAGGAAAAGCTGGAAAAGTACCAGTTCCACGCTCACTTGCGACGGGAAATCGAGATACAGCACGGCCTCGATCACCCCAACGTGCTCCGCCTCTTCGCCTGGTTCCACGACGCCTCTCGCGTCTTCCTGGTGCTCGAGTACGCCGCCGGCGGCGAGCTCTACAAGCTTCTTAAAAATATCGGGTACTTCTCGGAGAACCGCGCCGCGACGGTGAGAATTGAGAAAAAGATTCGAAATTTTTTGCGATTAGGGTTCAAGATTTGAATTTTTGGGGGTTGCGACTTGTGGGCAGTATGTTGCGAGTCTTGCGGGTGCTTTGGCCTATTGCCATGGGAAGCATGTCATTCACAGAGATATCAAGCCGGAGAATCTTCTGCTTGATGTTGAGGTATGTGCTTGTTTTTTTCCCATTTTTCTTTGAATTTATGGCTGCTTCTTCACTCTTTTGATCAATTATCAAGAAGTTGATGAAACGAGATGTTGATTTTGTAATGGTATTTCTGCACTTTCTTTTTTCTTATGAATCCAGAATCAGTTGTCTGATGTTGAGGTATGAGTTCGTTTTTCCCCTTTTCTTGGATTTATGGTTATTTATTTTTGTTTGGTTAATGATCAAGAAGTTAACGATTTTAATTTTTTTTGCTGTGGAATTTCTATACTTTCTTATGTATCTAGGACATGAGCTTTTGTCAATATACAACATTTAGGATTTTTTGTGAGTCAGCTCTTGTGCTCCAAGTTTTGGTTTTTAAGGACTTGTTACAACTTACAACTAACTGAGTAATTTGATTGTTGGACAGAAACAAATTCCTTTATGCGTTGTATTTTTCTGCATTTGAACACACAAAGATTTAGGTGAAACGGGTCTTGCTCGTTGGCTGAACATTGAAAGCAGAATGTGAATTGGTGCAAAAGTTTGTATTGATCTCTTAAAGTACAAACCAGTAGCGTAAGAGGATCATATCTAGTTTACTAAAATGGTGCGGTTTTCCTAACTCAGGTAATGGTGATATATTAGCAGAAATCAACTTGTATTTAACATGCAGTGCATTTCACAGTACATCTTACAAAGTTAGAACATCATTTAATGTGTTATAACACATTATATATACACTTTACTACGGTGTGTTACAATTTAAAATATTGTCTTTCTTATCTAATACCCTGAGTAACAATCCTATACAGTTCATTGCATTGATAAAGCCATCGAGTCCATAATGGATTACAATTATTGTATAAGACATCATATGTGTGTGCTTGTGTCTGTGTGCACCTTGTTAACACTGTATTATTTGACTCTACTAGCTGTTATTTACTCTGAGAATGTCACTTGTATTCTGATGGTTGTCCAATTTTCCTGGAAGCATTGTACATTAATCCACATATTCAAGCTAGCAATGTCTAAAACTTTCTCCTGCAGGGTCGACTTAAAATTGCAGACTTTGGGTGGGCAGTGCAATCAAATGCTAAGAGACACACCATGTGTGGCACTATAGACTATCTTGCACCTGAAATGGTGGAGAAAAAAGAGCACGACTATGCAGTGGATAACTGGACTTTAGGTATTCTTTGTTACGAGTTCCTTTATGGTGTTCCCCCATTCGAGGCTGAGGACCAATATGATACTTTCAGAAGGTAAGCTGCATTTATCAGTAGCACCACTTCTTTTTGCAAGTGAGCTAACAAAAAGTTTAACCAGGATAATGAAGGTTGACCTGCAATTCCCTTCCAAACCTTGTGTTTCTATCGAAGCAAAGGATCTGATTCGAAAAGTAAGATAAGAAACTTTTGGTAACTTTTAGTAACATTATTAGAAAAAAAAAAGGACTTTGAATTCTAATTTATGTCCTTGAAAATGTAGCTTCTAGTGAAGGACTCATCAAAGAGACTCTCGCTTGAGAAGATCTTGGAGCATCCATGGATCGTCAAAAATGCAGATCCTACTGGCAGTTGCAGAAAGAAATGATTTGAAGCTCGACAGATGACAGCAATTAAAAAAACTCTGCTAATGAGTTTGCTCCCACAAAGGTTCTACTGTAAATTTTACAATTGCTGGCCCTGTGCTTCCCCATGAGAAGTACCATAGTTTTTTTTTTTTTTTTGTACCTGTTTTTATGCACCCAGATTATGCAAGCTAATGACAATGCACTCATAATAAGAGAGTAAGCACTGCTTATCCTGTTTCTGTAGGTCACTGCAAATTTTATAACGGATGTTTGTCGATCAATGTGGTCTATACTTCCTGAACTGATAATAATACATAATAATCTATAACTGTTCCCCAGTTAGTGGTTTGAAATTTTCTGTTGTCGAGGTTTGCAATGTTTTAGGTGCTCATCAATGAGTAATCTGTGTGCAATGTTTCATGAGCATGAAAAGTGAAAAAAGCTTTTTATTCATTTGTCATATTTCTCTCCCTGAAATATGATACACCAATTCTTTGCACCAACTATGTGCTCATTCAAGGCCAATAGTAGGATTACTTACAATTCCAGGCACTCAATTTCACTTTTCTTTGTATGGCAATTTGAATTTTACACAAACAGTTCAGAAGCCACGTATGTAGCCTATTGCTGTTGCCATTGGTACATGTAGCAAGCAACATATTACATTATAGGACTAGAAATGTAATAAAAGAATCAATATAGTAAAACTAATCAATAAATATTTTTTTTATAATTAACTAATCTATAATTATTGATGTACCAATTTACAACAGTTATCATTGGTACATCCCGATCTACAAGCTCAGCCTTGTGAAGATGACCAGTCCAGGACATGCTTGATGATGGTTAGGTTTCACAACTTCTTGTGCATATTGGCAAGGATTCTTGCTCAAGCTCAGCCAATCTTATCTTTTCACAGTACAATTTACACTGCAAAGTTAAAAGATCACAATTGTTAAGAAATTGGAGTATATTCCAATAACAACCTATATGCAACACTGCATCAAAATTTTCATTTTCCTTATTAAGATTACTTAGTAGTGGATACTAGAAAGAATTTATTACCTTTAGTTTTAAGTCTTCTAGTTCAATTTCCAGTGAATTAATCCGGCTCTTGATCTGACCAACTGCATCTTCAGCTGCAGATGGGCTTGTGTTAGAAGCTAGCTGTGTACACCCAGCAACCTGCAACACCAATTAAATTCAAAAGCAATCATAGGCATGTGAAACAATGGTGCAAGGGGCTTAAGCTGTAAAACAAAAAAGGGTTATAAAAGTTACCTTCAAAATGCTAGCACACAATCTCAGTAATTGCTGACCCAGCTGAAGTCTTTCCTTTTCGCTTTCCTGAAAGAAGAAAGTTCAACTCCAAATCAGAACATCAAAATATTTACTGCAGCCAATAAAAACTCCGAAAACCTTCAAACCATGTGTATACTTCTAATTTCCTCTTTAGCTTCTCCTCTGTGTCAAAATCAATAGACAGATTCTTGCCATCAGCAGCACGATAGTGAGCAAGCTCTTCTCTTACACGGGAATGCACTGCCTCCAATTGTTGTAATCTACCATTTAGGTCCTCATTCTGGACTTTCAACAATTTATTTTCTTCCTGTGGCATTGGTGCAACAGTATCAATCACAGGAAGAATCAGCAATTAATATTTATGCAAAAGATTTAGACAAGTGCCTTTATTTTAGCATGGTGATGAATGCGATGCTGGAGATTCTGCTGTTTTGATACTTTGTCCAACTCATTTTCAAGGTCTATAATCATTTGTTTATGTCTGGAATCATTTGCCTGCAACAGTTTGTAAGCAATTGATATTTCTGTAGAAGGAAAGAAACAGACAAAGAAGCACAAAGGTCAAGATTTGAACCTTCAACATTTCATTTTCTGTTGAAAGAGCATGCTCCCATTGTTGTCGTTTTTCCAGAGTAATTTGTAAATTTGTAAGCTCTGTTTGTTTTTGATTTATCTCATCAAGCCAGCTACACCACAAGGACAAGCAATTTAAGCATGCAATTAAGAAACTGAAAACAATTATGTGACACAATACCTTTGACGCTCCTGAATGAATTCATTGAGCTGCTTCCTCAAGTTTACAGCCTCCTGATCCTGTACAAGAATGCAAAAATCTAAAACAGATGCCAGCAAGATAAAATTTCCTTTGGTCTTTATTTTCAGCATTAATGAAATTAACCTTATGTTGACATTCTTGGGCATCAAGTTGCACTGGGTCTTTCATTACGTGCTGATTGTCTAACAGTATCTAGCATCATAAAAAGTAGAGATGATAGGGCACAGTAAGTGTTCCATTTTCTCAAAAAAATGATGGAAACATATTGTAGCTGCAAATCGACATAAAAGACTAACTTAGATGAACAACTAAATCCAACCACCATAGGCCCTAGCATTATGACTCATAATTTTGAAGGACAGTAGATTAAACTAGTGATCTCACTGCATAATTTGCCATATCCAACTTCACCCCAAGTAAATCTCGAATTACATCATGAGTCATGCTTTCTGCTGCTGCCAACCTAGTGTTTAGCATGAATATCTGCAATGGGGTAGTCACAGAGATTAGTAAATAAATAATGCAATTTCTCTTGTTTGATTCAAAAATCAGCAAGATGGAGATAAGATATGAGGTGGGTTGAATGATACATCTTTTTGTTTGCTAGCAACTAGGGCTTCAAGTTCTTCTATTTGATGCTTCGCTGCAATTAACTCTTCTTCCTTCTCGGAGTTTATTTGTTGTGCAAGTCCTAAACCAATGCATTTAAAAGGGGAACCAGAACCCCTGGACTTGATCACACTTTTTTCTGATTTGGATGATGTCATGCTTGTGGCATTAGAGGACATCGATTCAGTCCTGACTAGTTGAGCCATTGCTTCCAATTCCTTAAACTGAAAAATATCAAACATTCAATATTACTGTGAAAATATTACCACTTAAACGTGGATAGAAATTATAAGGTACCTTTTGTTTGGATTCTCTTGCCTGTGCCTCTGCATGCATATTAAGCTCAGAGATGTGGTTTTGGCACTGAACTATCTGGCAATTAACGGAAATAATTGAAACAGCAGCCATGTCATTTAAAGAGAGTTCCTTATTAAATCTAGAAAACTTGTTCTACAAAATGATTTAAAGATGAATGTATTTACGTCTGTTTATAACTAACAGCCATGTCATCTAAAGAGAGTTCCTTATCAAATCTAGAAAACTTGTCATACAAAATGATTTAAAGATGAGTGTATTTACTTTTGTTTATAACTAATTTCACAGAAAAAGTTTTCGGATCAGTGTTGATAAGAAAGTTATTGAGTTTATTTACAACAAATTTGCATGCAATAAAATGAGAGCAATTTTCTAGAAGAAATACAGCTATTTGCTGTTTATAATCTGAAACGATGAAAAAATTATAATGTGATAAAACACGTGACAAATTAAAAACCCCTGTCTAATCTCTCTCAGCAATTCAGCAGGAGCAAGTCGTATGAAAAAAGTGCAAACAATAATCACACCTCTGCATCCTTATCTGCGAGTTCTTTTTGAAAATTTCTTATGTTCCTTTGGGCCGCTTGCAGCTCAGTTGCCTTTTCTTCAAGTTTTCTGTCATAAAAGTGTCAGTCTATATACCATTCAAGGTAACTCAATCCATTGATAGTGGCCACTGAGAGATGCAAACCTGGAAAGTTCAGCATCCTGATCTTCTGTAATATTACTTATGTGAGCAGTAGCAGGTACTGTTAGCATATGATGCCTTACCAACTGAAGTTCCATCTCTATTTCTTCTCTTTGCAAACGTTGTCTTTCAGCCTCCCCTTTGACAATCTCCACCTATGCAAATAATTAGAGGAAATTGGTATTAGATATCAAACAAAAAAAAACAATACTGAATCCAGAAAATTAAACAACAACCTTGTTCTCCAATGCATTTACAGTGCATTCCAGCTCCTCAACAGACTTTTCCAGTATTCTAACCTCTTGTTCTTTTCCTTCTGCATAGGTCTTACTAACTTCGGCTAACTGTAGATGATAATTTAAGTTATGAAATTATCAACATTTAGACAAAATCTGACAGGAGTTCAAGCCCTTAATTCTTAAGACTTCTCTCCTGTTAAATGCATTTGTAAGGTACAGTTCACACCTGCCGGGCTTCTGTGGCAATAGCTTCATTTTCTTCAGCAAGAGCTTGTGCCACTTCCAACTGCTCCTTTAAGTCGAGCACCACCGAGTCCAAGTGGTCCCTTTCTTTTGCAAGTTTAATAAGTTCACTCTGCAAATTATCGATACAATTATTTCTTTGGCCTAGCAATGTCGTCATTTCAAGTAGCTCCATTTCTAACTTTTCTGCAACAATAGTTTTGTCCCTTAACTCTTCCTCAATCATAGCTTTCATTTCTATGATGTGGTCCATGTTTATTTTCAGCTTTCTGTTTTCACCCAATGCCAAGCTCAGAGAATGGCAATTTTCAGCAAGCTCCAGCTCAAGAGCAGAGATTCTTTCAGTATTCTCATGCAAATGAGCTTCAAACATGCATTTATCGGCAATGACCTCCTTAAGTTCAGATGTCTTTCTTACAAGTTCATCTTCTAACAATTCTAATTTACCAGTTAATTCTTCCAGTTCATCCTTTTGGCCCTTAGCTATGTATGCTGACTCTTGCAGTAAACTCAAATCATACAATAAGACTTTTGATGCTTCATCTTTCTCCAGTACCTCCTTATGAAGAGATAAGCTTTCACATGTCATTTCATTGGCAATCATCTCCAAGAAATTTACCTTGTCAGTAAACATCGATGCCACTTCCGTCTGCTCACATAACTTCTGGTACATACTTTCTGTTGAAAGAACAATATCATCGTAAGTTTGATGTAACATTCTTTCAACATGCATGATCATGGAATGCATTGAATCAGAGAGGTGCTTAAGCTTTCTGATTAGCATGGCAATAGCTTCATCATCCTTTTTCTTGAGTGCTGTTATCTCACTTTTTAGAGAGTTATTCTCCGATATCAAGGCATCTGTCCTTTCCATCTGAATTTCAGTGGTTTGCATGTTCAAATCCAGTTCCTTCAAAATGGTATTATGAGAAAATTTGAGATGATCTAGCTCTCTGTCTTTAATGTCGATATCAGCTTGCAGATTACTTAGGCAATTGCTCAAGGAGCAAATTGTTTCCTCCAAACTCTGATTGTCCTGTTCTACCACAAGTACTTTAGTAGAAGAAGATACTAGCTCTGCTTTTGCCTTCTCTAGATTTTCATTAATTCTGGAATTTTCTTCTTCCAGCTGATCAACATAACTTTTCATCCTCTTATTTTCCAAGAGCAGGATTTCTATCTCACCAATTTTTTGTTCTCTTTCTATTTCTTGAAGAATCATCTCCTCCTTTATTTTCTCAATAGCTGCCCCAGATAAAAGTTTGTATCCTTCTAAGCAATCGATCTGTGATGTCATCTGATTGCATTTCATAATCTTCTGCTCCAGTTCTGACCACAAAACAAGCAGCTCAAATTGTTTTCCAACAAAATTGACCATTAATGATTCAGTTTGAGATGACACAGCCTTCAAATCATACATTAACATCTCTGACACAGGATACGAATCATTAATCGGTGGATCAATATCTTCGTAGAATAGGTCTGTGAGCATTTCATGACTACCTTTGATCTCATTTAGTAGTCTAGACTTCTCATCCAGGTCTTTGTAAAGATCTTCTTTCTCCCTCAGAAGTTTCTCCTGAAGCAGTAGTGCGTCTGATGCATTTTTGCTGTTCATATCAAACTCCTTCATCAGCATTGCCAGCTCAGTTCCCATGGAATTTGTTCGGGCCAACATTGATTCTTCTTGAAACTGTAAATTCATTATTTTCTTTTCAAAATTATTTAGCTTGGCTCGGAATTCAACTGTTTCATCTTCTTTCTTTGCAATGCGATTGAAACTGTTGTTGATGTCAACCAATAATTTTCCCTTGAGAATGCTACACATTTCAAGTTCTTTTTTTGCCCTAGCATTGTTTTCTCTCAGATCAGCAATTATTGAATTAGATCCACACAAACCACGAGAGAGGAAACCATTCTCAGCATTCAGACCAGTCAACCTCTCTAACAAGATTCCAATGTGACACAGATGTAGAACAGAAACAGCACAGTCTTTTCCAATGATCTCCGACCAAATGTCTTCAAACCATGTTCGTGCTAACTCTAGTGAGTTGTGAAGTTGTGACTTCAGCTGGCCAAAGTCATGGGAGATAAATTTAAAATTCTCTAGCATAGTAGTCTGTAGAAGACTTAGAGTATCCTCCAGTACTAGCACTAAACTTCTCTGTTCTGCAATACTTGTGTGGAACTTGGTCTCAATATACTCATATTCCTTTTCCTTTGTGTCAAGTGAAGACTGCAAAACCTGAACCTTATTTTCAAGGCAACTCTTCATTTCCAGCAATGCCTTGATCATGCTTTCCGCATCTCTCATAGTCTGTTGACACTCCTCTACCTTGGACAGAAGGTCAGATGCCTCAACTGTTTTTTGAGCTGCCATGGCCTCTGCACCAGTAACCTCAAGCTCAAGCACCTGAAAAGAATTTATATTAATAATAAACACAAGCTTCTAGAAAAAATGTTTATATTAACATTAAAATGCAACAGGTAGTTGAGAATTTGCGCTTATGGCCATGATGGAACAGACCAGGCCATTGTTATTAAATGTGTCATGTAAGCAGAAGCTGGCAACAAGTAAAATAAAATTGAAACTTGGTAATAGAAATGAGCATACAACTATTGTTTGCAGAATCCAACATATGATATATAAAAATCAACTTCAATTTGTTCATTGTGCAGCAGCTCTAAAGGAAACCAATTCAAGCAATAAAAGGAATTTTTCTAGTGGTGGTTCTGCAAGGATCTCCAAACAATTTAAAGTTGGAAAAGAGAACAACTTTTCTAGGAAAAACAACAAAATTGTATACAGTAAATATGAAAAGACTGGTAATTGTAGACAGTCAATACAGTACTAATACTTCAAAAGAATCAATAAAGTGTCTTTCTTCTCTACAGCCATTCAGTTAAAACTTTTCAAGACTTTGGGTGACTATGCTTGCTTCATATGAAAATAAGCAACATTTCAAAGAGAAATTAATGATAGCAAACACATTACTGGCTCCACATCAAATAAATGAGTGCAAGATAATGCAGTCCAGAAACAATGGCTGTATACCTTCTTGGCTTTGAGCCAGCATTCATGAGATTCTATGGCATTTCCCGCGAGTATTTGTAGCTTTTTTTCCAATTCCAGCAATCTAAGTTCATGCTGTTGCTCCTTATTACTGATATCTGATTCTAATTTAAGCACTTGAGCTACAAGCTGTTCAGTACTTTCCCTTTTCTGCATCTCATTTTTTTTATTTTCCTCCTTCTCATAACAAAGTTGGATCATTTGGGCTTGCACTTCCTCAAGGCTGTCAAGTGCCGACTCTATTTCCTTCCTCAAAAGGATTATGGTAGCTTCTCTCTCATAAATATTTTCTGCCAGCCCTTCGCACTTGCAAACACTTGAATCCTTAATTGGTGAAATCTTTGCTCCACTGCCAGGGACATTTTGAATATGTTGGTCATTATCATCAATGTTAATGGATTCAATCTCCATCTGCAGTAAACATTTACATCAAGAAAATGCAATCAGTTTCAAATACAACATTTACCTGAAGAAGGAAAGGGACAGCATCTAAGCAAATAAATGTAAAGAACTTACAGAAAAGCTAACATCAGAGAGTTCACATGGTTCAGCTTGTTTGTCAAATAACAAGAGCATTAGCTTACCCGGTCCTTTGTGTCATTGTCTTCACTTCTAACAGTGACATTCTTGGGATAATCTACTCGTGTGTCACTTGAGAATGCTTCAACTTCTCCATTTGTAAGAGACGGCAGTGAATTTGCTACAGCTTTAAACTCATTTAACTTCTGTCTTGTTTTTTTAAGGTCATTAGAAATCCTTGATAGAGCAACATCTTCTTCATTTCTCATCTGATTCTCCAATAATCGAGTTTGCTTTTGTTCCTGATACCCAAGTTCTGATTTCATAGCATCGTCTTGATACTGGTCTAACTGACGCTTCAGAGCTCGAACTTGGTTCTCTGCATCAGCGTGTGAAAGCATCAGACCTTGTAGGATAGCATTCTTTTGTGAGAAAATTTCGTCCGACTGATTTAGCATGAGCTTTACCTGCTCGAGTTCCATATGATAAGCATTATTTTTCTCACATAATCTCTTTACAGACATGAAGGCAACTGTAGCACAAACCTCAGCTCTCCTGATTTTTTCTTCATCAAGTCTAATCCTGCTCTCTAACTCAGATATACAAGAATCCTTTTCAGATAATTGTGATGTCAATAAAAGGATATCCTGCTCATTGTCACCGGTTTCTTGCTGCTGTGCTTCAGTTATAGCCAAAGTTGCTCCTCTCAAAGACCTCAGTTTGCATTCCATCTCACATTGTACATTTTGTGCATCCTCCAAACAGCTCTGCAGTTCATATATTAATTCGTCCTTTTCATGAATGCACCTAACCATCTTCCCAACCTGCTCCCCTACCCAACTTCTATGAGGAAGAGTATCAGTGATAGAACTAGCCTGTTCAAAAACTTCTTGAAGAGCTGCATTTCCATCAGCAAGAACCACTGCAATATCATATGCCAATCTTTCCCAATCTTCCATCAATGACTGTAATTCACCATCTTTCTCTTCAAGCAGTTCAGTAAGCCTTTCGTTGTCATGGGTTGCAAGAGATAGTTGTTCATTTAGCTGTTTTATCTCCTTTTCAACTGCCACAAGGCTCTCTTCCACTAGAAGCTTATCTCTGTTGTTGCCATCAACCTGTTGCTGGAGTGCCATTAGCTCCTCTTGCAAGCATACAATTACTTCAGCTGTCTCCGCCTCAACCTGACTGCGAACTACTTCCATTTCTTGCTCATGCAACGTCTGAGATGCCTGGTCAGTCTGGTAATTCACATTCAACATCCGTGCTTTATCAAGTGAAGCTTGCATCCACTTCAGTTTTGCCTGCAGGGAGTCCTCTGTTTCTGATTTCTTTGAATACTCTTCCACTGTGAACAATGGCTTCCCCTCCCCCTCAGAGGGGAAAAGAATCATTCTTCTTAACGAACATAATTCCTGTTCTTGTTTCTTAAGAAGATCTACATATTGGTAGTTTTCTTCCCTTAATTTTTCTACCTCATTAACTGATGCAACATATCGAGCTTCAAGAGCTTCTATGACAGATCTTGCATCTTTCAGTTCTTTGTCCAGATCATCATGGAGCTTACAAATCTCAGCAAATTTTTCATTTGCCACTGTAAGCTCATTGTTTGCATGAGCAGCTCGTCCCTCTGCCATATAACAATATGACTTTTCTTCTTTAAGAATTTCCTTCAGTATATCCAACTCCAGTTGCAAGTTCAGAATTTCTTCTGTGTGCTTCATCATGACTTCAAGCGTATATTCTGCATTACTTGGCTGAATTTTGGATTCTATTTCTGAAGAGTTACACATGTCCTAAGCATAGGCAGGTTTGAACAAGTTACAATTTGAATACATTCAAATGAAAATGAGAACTGCAGACATACAATACACAAACACAAATGCATACACACAGGCAAATAT
The DNA here is from genome assembly GCA_005019695.1 of Trichopus zeylanicus subsp. travancoricus. Classification (NCBI taxonomy): domain Eukaryota; kingdom Viridiplantae; phylum Streptophyta; class Magnoliopsida; order Dioscoreales; family Dioscoreaceae; genus Trichopus; species Trichopus zeylanicus. Next base: position 50,840 of record RXID01014328.1, read on the forward strand.
GCAAATTGTGAGTGCGTCATGTCACTCTGTGTATGTATAATAATGCCTTCACTTACTAGTCACTAGAAAATATGGCTCAAAATAAACCATGCATACCTCATCATGAGGAACAAGAGAGATGTTCTGTTGGTGAATTTCATGTTTAAGACAACCCAATTCAGTCTGCAAATCATTTATTTCTCTGTATGTAGAGGAAGATGGATCAGTGTGAGCAGAAGAAAAACAATGTAAACTGTGAATATACTTTGTTAATATCATTGTCTCATAAGCAGCAAACATCACCTGGTAAGTTTGGAATTGATGTCTATGCAACACTTCAGATCATTCTTGCAGACTTCCAACTCATTGCATGTTGTCTCTAACTGCAAAGTGAAATGAGTTAATTATGGGCAACAAAATTAAAAGATCAAGTGGAATGGGTTCATTATTAACGAAAGGGACCTTTAGTACATAATAGGGAATCAAAGGAGGCATACCTGCATGCGCAAAGTGTAATTTTCTCCATTTGACTTGGCAGATTGATGATGTGTAGCTTCCTACACATGAAGTTTTAAATTCTTTCAGAAGAGCAATTAATAATGCAAAAGCTATGAGGAAGATTGACCTACATGAATTCCTAATTCTGAATTTAAAATCTGATCTCCATATTTTCCATCAAGAACTTGTAGCAGCTGCAATAAAATGCATATGCACATATCAAAAGCTTAAGAGGAAACCACACAAACAGCTAAGCTTGAATTGAATATCTAAAACTAAGGTAGGAACCTGGTTTCGCAACTCAGATACTTCATTTAGTAAAATTTCCCTCTCCCCTTCTTCATAGAACTCCTGGAACCTACAAAGATGATAAAAGCTTATATGACATCCTGTAAGTGTTTGCTGAAAAGGATTGACTCCAAATTATTACCTATGGAGTTGGTCCAAGAGTCTGATATTTTCTAATGCAAAACGAGTCACTTCTGGGTTTTTGTCAACCTTTGCCTGAAGCAATTGTATTTCTTCCAACAGGACCCTATTATCTTCTGCTAAATATGAATCAGCTGGCAGTAAGCCACTAGCTAGAGATTCCATTTTATGAATCTTATCTTCCCGAAACTTCAGCATCATCTTAGAAGACCGAGTGTCTTCTTCTCTTTGGTGAACCTGCAAAATAAGAGTTAATTGCAACTAACAATATGCTTTCTGAGTTGCAGGACATTTCAATAATTAATACAGATCCTCCAAACTGTACCAGTTGGTTCAACTGTTTGATTTCTGCTTCAAGCTGCTTGATGGCAGTATCTGCCTTTTTTTCTCTTCGCAGTGCGCCAGCCAATGTTGCTTCCAATGATCTCAACTGAGTCATGGATCAATGAAGAGCTACATTACACTTAAGGAACTGAACATTGGCACCAGTATAGTGTAGTAAAAGCTAGGGGACGGCTGCTTGGAATTTCATCCATTAGAATTATGAAATGCCGCTATCTTCAATGGCAGTGCTATCTAATCTATAACAGATATCAAATAGTCTACATGAGAAACTTACCTGTTTAGTAGAAACCCTTATGCTATTCAAAGCATAAGAATCAGTAAAACCATCAGCATTTGTTTCTACTATCTCATGCATTCTTCCTGCAGAAGCCTCAAATGCATTACCTTCAGAATCTCCCACAATCTCAGAATGAAATGAAAGAGACCTTGATACCCTTTGGCGCTTGAAGACCAATAGCTCCTCCTGACGCAAATAATTTCCCTTATGAACCTTTTGTCTAACAAATAGGATAAGTATGGACAATGTCATCTATTTGAGATATTGCACAACCTTTAATAGACGTATTTGATGTTTTAAAGCAACTACATCTCCTGAAGCATCTTCATTGACAACAGCCTAAATTTGTAGGATAAATAATTAGCCAATAGCCAAAACCAAATCAGAAAATAAGAATAGGAATAAGCAATCAAGAAAGAAATAAGACAAATTAAGTCATATGGTACTGGTCTGATAATTACATTGTTCTGAATAAGTCGTGCGCGCTGGGCAAACTTGAGGGTGCTAAGTGTTTCGTTTGCACAGCTGCAGGCAAGAGAAATAAATATAGCATGTTCATTGATGAAAACACAGGACTTAAGATCATACAGAAGAACCTATCACAAGATATACCAGATTGAAGGGCTGACATTTGCAATAATCATAGTTTTTGAATTTCCCCCAAGAGAATCCTGTGACAAACGGAGATCCACTATCATTACCTAATTGAATTGAAGGAGAAACAAACAAAACTAGAATATAAAAATGTTCTCTGACTTGCAAAAGAAACGTCAGCCTTGAATCCCTGTAGGGAACATGCCTCTGTTTCCCATGTGCCATATCAGCAAGAATCATTATGACATGACTGCAAGATGAAGGTATAAAACTTGACATGTGAGAAAGATAATGTGGAGACGAAGGAAACAAAGGAAAACCAGATCAAGGTGGAAATCAATGTCTGCCATAAATCAAGATATTACACATAATGCATACCCAAGTGTAGATAAGGATTTATTAATATTTGCAGCTTCCTTCAGTCGCTCACCTTCAGCTCCCGATGTTTTCTGCCTATTTGAGCGAATAAATATCTATTAATAAAACCATGCATCCAACCTTTTATGTAAGGAACTCAAGAAATATTTCATCAGTCTGTCTTTTACCTCTCTGAGCCTGCTAGATCTACAAGATTTAACCTTGCAAATCGTAAATTAGTGGTTGAGTCTTTCTCCCACCTACTCTCTATAACACAAGTGAATACACTATGAGAACGGCTGCTTTCTCGATTCATGTTTGTTGCAGCCACTTTCCTATTTGCAGCTCCCTGATGATGAGGTTCGGACAAAAAATATTTTACAGTGATAAACAAGAAAAAGAGCAAATGGAGGAAAAGCTTGGATATTATCAGTGACTTGAGTGACCGAGTCAATTGACTATTATATTTCAGGACAGCAAGAGAAGGTTAGAGATAATATTGATTACCTGGGTAAGGACCTTAAGAATATCATTGACAGACTCCACTTCAAATTCAGTGAGATTTTCAACATACACACCTTTTCGTAAATCTTCACGCAACTGTTTGCATAGCATCGTATTTGGAAGTGAAAGAACATAGGCTGGTAAGACTTAAGATCACAAATGAAAATTTTTCAAATGTTGGAGTAGAAAGGGAAGAGTAATTCACCAGTAAATTGGTGGAAGTAGGATCGAGAAGATCTGCAATTTGTTCATTGTAAATTTCTAAAAAGGAACATTTGCAATTGTATCTGAGTTTCTCATCCCTTCGACTCTCCTCCTCCTGCTTTCCAAAGAAACATAGAGATTTTACGCTGTAGGCAAAAGACAGTCAAATATATATAAAGCAAGAGTTTTTGAAGTATGAACCATGTTTACCGCTTTTATTCTAGCAAACAAAAATTCGAAGATACGTGGTGTCATTCCACGACGTGGACTAGGCTGAATTTCAAACTCATCAATTTCCCCAAGCATTGTGTATGTTTTACCACTTCCAGTCTATATTCACAAATATATAAGTTAAGAATATAAGCATTGGTGTGAATTGATGCAGCAAAGTTAAAGACATTTTCAGTGTGAAGAAATTAGTAAGTACCTGGCCATATGCGAAAATACAACTATTATACCCAGACATGCAATTCTCAACCATTGGCAAACCAGCTACTCGAAAAAGCATTTCCTAATATTTTCATCACTATTAGATATAAATATTGAAATTTGGCCATTGCTGTTCAAAATAACTAAAGCAGACCTGGCCGACTGTTTCGCATGCTACATGATCAAAGGTGAACCTGGCATCTGGTTGGCCAACCCAAACTATGCTCTGTGTACTCTCCTGCTTCAAGCATCTATTGTACCCCTGCAAACTCCTCTCTATTCTATTCAGTGGACGAACACGAATCACAACCTACAAGTGGGTAAAACAGTTTAATCCGCTTGGTAAGTTTGTAGTCAATCCATGATTTCGGAAGAACCAGCATATATGCATTTTGACAAGTAACGCATTTGCTCAAAGACTGAGAGATCAAACAGGTATAAAACAAATTCAGCTATCAGCAACTTATTCCACAACATAGACATACAATATATAGTTCCTAGCTCCCTTACCAAAGCTAAGGGAACTTGGTAGTAGGAATTAGAATGGAGTTTTGAGACCTCAGGAATAAAATGTGGAAGAATGGTAGCCTCATGTGAAATTTACCAAAAATTTGAGTAGATGTGTCTATTGACGGTGAAAAGGAAAAAAAGTTGAATACCACGTACAAATAGTATGTCTGAATGGAAAATGCAGGTTTTATGAGTTAGAAAATGGAACGAAAAAATTGAAAGTAGAGTTTCTAGTACCGAAACGAGTGATAAGTGTCCAAGCACCTGCAGGTTCTAACATAGCCCCCGGTAAATATTTGAACTTGGGGACAGGCAGTGATGTGGTTATTTAGGGAAAACACACTTGGTGACTGGTAGGCTTATTCTCTATCAGTAAGCCAAACACATAAGAAAGTAGTACCACGTGGAAGCAAGTAATCTATGGGCGAAAATAGATTCCATAATTCAATACCTGTACATTGTGCTCCATCCAGAAAGAGGGATCCTCCTTAAGCTCAAAATGAGGTACTTCGACCGAGTTTGGAAATACTGGCGGCGCACATGACATTGGGATTCCTTTCGGAGCTGCTGAGAAGTTCATCGTCCGCGGCCCTGAACTCAAAGGAGGCCGAGAACTACCCGAGTACGCAGGCTTCGTGACACTTTTGGTCGGCGTGCTTTGAGTGGAACTACAATCAGACTGCACCGAGGACGCCTTCCCTGCTGTCCTATACGAGCGAGGAGTACTGCCAATCCCATGGCCACTCCCAATTCCTCGGCTCAAAGCCGGTAACTGTCCCACCTCGTCGCCATTCTCGGACCCATTCGACCTACTCTCACCCTTGGGCACCCACCCGAACCTATTCCTAGCCGTCGCCAGCTTCTCCGGGGTTCGAAACGGCGGATGCCCTTCGAAAACACTAGTTCTCTGCTGGTTCTTGGAAGGAGTCCTCTCGATCTTTCCCGGTTTAGGATTTGGGATGGGTTCTTGAATCGCATGAAGAGGAGCCCTCGACGGATCGGGATCCAGCTGAGCGGAAGCTGAGTCCAGAGACGGATCCACCGGGATGTTCTCCTGATCCCCTCTAGCCGGAGGCATCTTCCCGGAGTTCCGCCGGAATATGGCCAAATCCCTCAACATTCTTCAAAATCAAAGAAAAAAACGAGAATCACATCAAATCGAGCCGCGGAAACAGAAATCTGAGCAAAGAGGAAGGCCATTACCTCGCCGAGGACCCGAACAGCAGGATCCGGAGCGGCAGAATCCTGAAACCCTAGATCGGGGAAGACGAAGCGGCTGGGGTTCTTGCCTTCCTGTAGATCGGAAATGGAAGTAGGGGAGCGAAGGCTAGAGAGAGGAGCAGGGGATGGAGATTTTTGGACTGAGACGGAGATGGAGTAGAATGGACGGCTAAGATTTAAGTACAGAATTTGAAATTTATCGCTGGCCCGCGCTTCAGAGTTTTGAATTAGATGGGTATTTTGGGAAATTATGAAATTAGAGTTGGGGTCTTCACGGGCGTTAAGTTGCTTTTTGACCGTTGTAACGATTTCTTTCTAAATTTGGTCACGGGTTTTGAAGGGAAAAAATAAATTCATTGGATTTTGCATATATAACCCTCAAATTCATGAAATTGGATATTCAGCATCAAAATGTTGCAATTTTCGTATTTGCTCCCACGAAAACATGATATTTGGATATGCTTGTAACTTTTATAAAAAACACCCTATCCGGAAAGATCAACATGCAGTTCAAAAAGACCTCCAAGATTGCTGTTGAGTGATTTCAAGATATAAGTTATATTTTTGGATTGATTGATTTCAGTGAGTTCTCTGAAAGCCACCACTAATTTTCATATTTATTTCAATGGTAGGACTCGTAACTATATCTGACTCATCTTATTTGACTAACACCACACGACTGCATAGCCAATTTTTAGGAGTGCTTACTTAGCTCACAATGTGCGCAGTTAATTCTCTCATGATATAGTAATTAGTTTCACCCGAAGTCGGTGGCCATCTGACTCCTCTTGACGTTGTCCTGGGAGAGAATGGCGACAGTCCCGCCGTCCTTGTGGCGGCCAACGCCGACCTCGAGGTCCGGCGAGGTCCGGCGAGGGGCCGGATAACGCTGGTGGAGTCCTCAAAGAAAGCGCGATGAGCTCCAGCGACTTGTAGGCCCTCTGTGAAATATGACATATCTCAAGGCAGTATATGTAAAATCCTAAGTTGTTACTGCTTACACCAGCTCGTTTACTAATAAATAAGATGGTCTCTAATTAATCGAGACTAGTTGATTGGACTAAAAATTAGATTATTTCAAATCGAATTCTCTCTTGCGATCTTTTCTCATCTCTGACGGTTACTGCGGCCGTTGGTTTGAGCTCCAGCAGCCTGTAAAGCTAGTAGTTTCTCCGCACCTTGAGGATATGTTTCGCATTTCTCCCTCAATAAGAGCACAAGCTTGAAAAATAATTAGGAATCGTAATTTCACTTTTCAGATTCTCTATATTTGACTGTCAAACTTGGGAAGTTGCCTGTACCCCTCAAAAGAATTTAAATTACATCTATATCCCTATAAAACCACTAAACTACATTTATATTTCTAATTGCACTTTTTGTGTTCGCAAAAATATTAAATGTGTCATTTCAGGAGCATAAATACAATAATATTTTGTGCTATTCATATAGATTTTTTTTTTTTGTGATTTGCATAAATCTCGTGTAAACTTACAAAATTATATATAATCTCTATCTAAAAATTATATCCCTTCTTAAACTTTTTGTTGTTATTATAAATAAGTTTTTATTCTCTATTTTAATGTTAAATCAAGATTAATATTTAGCCAATAAAATATTACCTTCTCTCTCCTCCACCCTCTCCTTCTCTTTCTTGTTCACGTCTCCCTTTTGATTCTTCATGTATTCTATCAAACATCAAAAAACCACATTTCATCAAATTTCTCTGCATGCATAGACATAGAATGCATTAGGATTTTAAATTTCGGCAAAGATGTTTTGATTTCGTCTATGGTCAAATTGTTTTCGAGCAGCACCGTTCGGTTTCATTTTTTTTAAATATATTATTTCTATTTATATATTATTTTTTTATTACTAATTATAATTAGCCTAATAATTAAGATTTTAAATTCAGATCAAGTTATCCAAGTTTAATATTCTTAGCTTTTACGATTTTTTTCTTTCATATTTTAAGTAATTTTTTGCAAAAAAAATTATTTAATAATTTTAATAAATATATATCTATATAAACTCTTTTATTATTTTTAATTTTTTTTATATTTTTAAATTTAAAATCGAATTTTAGTAAAAAAATATAAAAAATTGATATGATCGAAACGGCAACAAATTGGTTTTGAGCGAAAGAAACTGAAATTATAACCGCCCACTATTCCATAACAGTCCATTACTCGAGTCCACTACACAACCCAATAACCACCCTTATTTATAGATACCAACCACCCACTAAATCTTCGCACATCAAGAACTTGTCTGAAAGTGAAGAGAATCAGAAAACAATCGTCGTGAAGGCTTGCAGAGTGGTGAAAAGTCTTGGGACGATCACCATTGAGATTCGAAATAGGTTACATTTGTTTTCGTTCGTTCTCTCTTTGCCTCTACTCCTAAGACAATTTCATATTGAATAATTTGTAAACTTAGTGACCCTCATAATACTTAGGAAGACGATGATAACATAGATATAAACAAAAATTAATAGAATTTAAATATGTCAAAATTTTGAGATATTATGTCGATATAAGCATGTTATTAAGAATAGGAAAATTTGATAGTTGTATCTGCAAAATCTTCATCCCTCTCGGCCAGAGTGAGGTGGCTGATGCCGGCGACGTGGCTGCACGCGACCTGGTGGGGGCGCAAGTCCAGCGCGTGGCATAGCGGCGGAAGCGACCGGTGGCACCCGCAGCGTTGCAGTGCACGATTACACGAGCTGGAGTTTCGTTAGCTTGCAGATTGTGCTATGTGCCAGCCCGCAGGGCAGGCCGCTCAAGCTGCGTAGGTTGTGGCGGTGCGTGACCCAGCACGTTGGCGCTGGTCTAATGACGACCAGGTGCGGCGATCTGGCGGCGACCGTGGTCCAGTAGAGGCGGCGGCACTACTAACAGCGGCGGTAAATTAGGGTTAGGGTTTAATGGTGAGTTAAGGAAGAAGAAGGAGTTGAGTTTAGGTTAAATTTAGGATTGATTTTGGTTTAAGTTCTGGTTTGGAGTTGGTTTGGATTGAGCTTTGAGTTAATTGGATTAGTCATGATGTAAGTTGTTTAGATTAAATCAAGTGATCTAGATTTATAATTTGATAGAATTAGATTGGAAGTTTAACCAGTAGCCGATCGGACACCTAAAGGACTTATTGGTTCTAAATTGAGTTAATTAGTTCAATTTGTTGAATTTAATCTTGGATTTATAGAATTAATTAGGGACTTGAATTGAATATTGATTAAAAGTTAAATACTATTTTATAATTGAGGGACTAAATTGATAATATCTTCTAGCTGATCTAGTCTGATTTGTGATCGAGTCGACTATTTTATATCGTTTGGTAATCTCGACTCAATATTTATTGTGATTGAGCTTTTGGTATATTAGGAGACATATGCAACAAAACTTTATTTGCTTGGCACCAGTCAGTGATTCCCTACTTCGGTAAGGAATTAGCAAGACTGTCAGACGTGACAGTAGCCGGTCTTCTGAGTTGTAGGAAACGTGATCCGTTCTGTGATTAAATGGGATCACCACTCCATCAGCAGTTGGGAGTGCAGTGTAGTATAACTCTGCTTAGTAGGGGGCGCAACTATACCCTTATACTGTAGCTGGTCTCCTAAATTCTAGGGGACATGATATGTTGTGTGAATAAACAGAATCACCACTCCATCAGCAGTTGGGAGTGCAGTATGGTATGACTCTGCTTGGTAGGGGGTTTAACCACACTCACAGACTGATTTATGTGTAGGTTGGTTTGACCCTACTTGGTGTAGGGTGCAACCATATCCGTAATATCTATATAGGAGTCCATAGTCACTAACCGTTGGTTATTGTAGATGTGATATTTTTTTTTATTCATTTCTTGCTGTGAATGTTGGTTTATCTAATCATCATTGTCGTTATAATATTATTGATATTACTATTGTTAATTTTATTATTACCTCCTATATATTGACCTCTCGTATTGTTTAGAGGAGATAACTCCCTATTAAACATTTTTAACTCACACCTTAACTCTCCTCGTTCACAGGAGAGTAGCTGATAGACACAAGTGGCAATAGTAGTGCACACGCATGTGATTACGCTTGGAGCTACTTTATTTATAGGTTATTTTATTTTTCTTATATAGAGAACATTGTGAAAAACTTGAGTATTTATTGTTTGACCATTTTTCTTTAGATTATCTAGACATATTTATATTAATGTAATAAATCTTAATTCTAGGTATTCTGTAAACTTTTTATATATATTATCCACTTCATATTGTGGTTCAATCGGACGACAACAGGGGTGTTACATAAATAATCAAAACATATTAGTTTTGGTGAGTGTTGAAATTGATTTTAAAATTGAAACGTAAAACCTTGCAACACAAAGATGGAGATGTGCCTATCTTTTTGGATATCATGTCAAACCACAAAACCCATAAATGATGGAGGTGGTGTTGGCCAACCAAAGGCCAAAGTATGAGATGGTGTGGAGGAGTAAGTGGAAGTTGAAGTAGAAAGAGGCTAGACCCCTGCGTGAGAGGGGAGGAGGAATTATAGTTGTGAAGTCAAAGATATTGAGACAAGATGATGAGAAGGTGAAATTGAAGAGGACAAGGCTAGAGGTGGCACACGAGGGAAAGAGGCTAGCAACAATGAATGGATCGTGTTAGAGATCTAAGGTAATGGCACAAATAAGAATTCATCAGAGGTGACAATGACAAATAAATGGGGTGAAAGGTTTCAAGTTGCTGATTTCTGAAAAAAAGGCGGAGGATGGCATATGACGGAGTCAAAACAAAGGTCAAATCAATATAATTTTTGCCCTTTGTTTATTAAATTTAGATGATTAAACTCTTATGTTCATATAATCGAATTTGAGATAGATTTTTCATATATTTCCTAACATCATTAAGAAAATATACTTACAAAATATTATTTTTTTAATAAAAAATTTAACTAAAAAAGTGTATGCAACATAACCCCTAATCCAAAGAGCAATACGTAAATTTTAAATTTTAAAAAATTATATACAATTTTATAAATTTTAGAAGAAGTTATATGCAAATCATATCTTTTTTAATGTCCTAACTTAGTATCTATCTCGAAGAAAATAGACTATATACGAAGAATTTATTTGGTAAAATATTAAAGCTAATTATTAGTGGTAACCGGCATTGTTCGTATGATAATAACCTTCATTATTTGTGTGATAATAACCATCATTGTTTGCCTATATAAAGGCATGAATGCTAGTCACAATCTCCATTCAAAAAAAAATTAGAGAATTGTTTACTCATCCTCTTGTAATTCTTTTCTGGTCTAATAAAATCCTTCTAGTCTTGTTCCGTAGATGTTTTCGTCAAAAATTGAAGGTTTTACCATTATCGGTTGTTATAACAATGGTATTATAGCTTGGTTGTAGCTGTACTATTGAGAATATTATTCATTGAATTTCTTGTGAGTATTTCACAAAGATGGCAGCGAAATTTGAAATTGAGAAGTTCAATGAGAGTAATTTCTCATTATGAAAAATGAAGATGAAGACTATCTCGAGGAAAGACACTTGTTTACATGCAATAGAAGGAAGGCCAACAGAGATCACTGATGATGCCAAGCGGAACGAGATGGATGGCAATGCAATTGCCAATCTACATCTAGCTCTAGCTGATGGTGTATTATCAAGTGTGGCGGAGAAGAAGACGGCTAAGGAGATATGGGATACTCGGACAAAATTATATGAGTCCAAGTCACTACACACGAAGATTTTCTTAAAAAGCTTGGTAATCTTCGAATGGCGGAATCTACAGTACTGACCGACCACATCAACACCTTTCATATGATCAACTTGTCATTAACTTGACAAATAATTTTCATTCAGACTGTCTAGTTTTCGATGAACTTGCAGCTGTTGTCTTAGAAGAAGAAAGCAGGTAGAAGAATAAGGAAGACAAATTGGCCAATACACAAGCAGAGGCGTTGTCAGTGACCAGAGGGCGATTAACAGAACGTGGCCCCAGTGGGAGTCCCAATCATGGTTGATCAAAATTAAGAAGTAAGAAGAATGTTAGATGCTACAACCGTGGTAAGAAAGGGCACGTCAAAAAAGTGTTGGCACAATAAGAAGAATAAAGCTCTTGAATCATCAAACTTCAGGGATGTGTAGCAAGTACCTCAGATGATGGTGAAGTCCTATACAGTGAAGCGATCATTGTTGCTGAAAGCATATTACAGTTTGCTGACGTCTGGATTCTAGATTCAGCAGCCTCCTGGCACATGACCTCTCGAAGAGAATGGTTCCACACATATGAACCTATCTTAGGGGGATCTATATTTATGGGTGATGATCATGCTTTGTGGATTGCAGGTATCGGCACGATCAAGATAAAGGTGCACGATGGTACGGTTCGCACCATTCGGGAGGTATGACATGTGAAGGGCTTGAAGAAGAATCTATTGTCTTTAGGGCAATTGGATGATCTTGGATGTAAGACCCATATAGAAAATGGGATCTTGAAATTTGTTAGAGGGGCGCTTGTTGTCATGAAAGCGGAAAAAATTGCTGCAAATCTATACATGCATAAAGGAAAAACACTACAGGAGGCTGGTTCATACATTGCGTCAACGAACCATGGGGAAGAGTCAACGATGATGTGGCATCGCAAACTAGGCCACATATTGGAACAAGGTTTGAAGTTTCTCTCTAAATGCAAACTGCTTCCTGGGCTCAAAACGGTAAATTTACCTTTTTGTGAGCATTGTGTAACAAGCAAGCAACATAGAATAATGTTTAACAAATCTACTGCTAGGAGCAAATGCATTTTAGACTTTGTTCATTCTGATGTTTGGGAATCACCGGATATATCCCTCGGAGGAGCAAAATACTTTGTATTATTTGTTGATGATTTCTCTTGGAGAAGTTGTATGTATCCTATCAAGAGAAAGTCAAATGTGTTTCCAGTTTTCAAGACATTCAAAATGCAAGTAGAACTTGAATCTGAGAAAAAGATCAAGTGCTTGAGAACAGATAATAGAAGAGAACATTGATATGGCGAGTTTCTTGCTTTTTGCAGGCAAGAAGGAATCAAAAGGCAATTCACAGTCACATACACTCCTCAACAAAGTGGAGTGGCAGAGCGGATGAATAGAACTCTTACAAAAAGAATAAGAGCTATGTTGAAGACTGCACGTTTACCCAAGTCATTTTTGGTAGAAGCTACAAAGACTGCCTGTTATGTGATAAGTCAATGTCCATCCCCAGCAATTGAGTTAAAAACACCAATGGAGATGTGGACCAGTAAGCCTGCTGATTATTCTACTTTACATTCGTTTGGATGTCCTGTGTATATGATGTATAATGCCCAAGAAAGAACAAAGCTTGATCCAAAAGTAAGGAAATGCACATTCTTGGGATATGCTAATGGAGTGAAGGGGTACCGCTTGTGGGATCCCACTGCCCACAAGATTATTATTAGCAGGGGTGTTATCTTTGTAGACGATCAACTTCAAAAGATGAAGTTGATAGCACTTCAAAAGAAAATTCAGAGACTACAATTGTTCAGGTGGAGCATAACTCATAACTTGAAATTCAGGTTTTTCTGAAGCAGAACCAACGCACAAAGTACAAGAACCAGTTGAGATCGAGGCTCTAGAAATTCAACGGTCGACTCAAGAAAGGAGACCACCGGTATGGCACTTGGAGTATGTTATGGAGAGCAATGTTGCATATTGTCTTTTAACAGAGGATGGAGAGCCATCAACTTTCCATGAAGCTAAAAAATAGTCCAGATGCATCTCTGTGGATGACGGCAATGCAAGAAGAAATTGAAGGTCTACCCAAAAACAAGACATAGGAACTTGTATCTCTACCACAAAGCCAGAAAGCCATTGGCAACAAGTAGGTCTTTAAAATCAAACGGGATGGCAATGACCAGGTGGAGCAATATCGTTCAAGATTGGTGGTAAAAGGATATAAGAAAGAAGGTATTGATTTCAATGAGAAATTTTCTCTGGTGGTTTGACTTACAACAATAAGAGTGGTCCGAGCAATGTGTGCCACATTTGATCTACATTTAGAGCAGTTAGATGTGAAAATAGCGTTTCTTCATGGAGAACATGAAAAAGATATTCATATGCTCCAACCAGAAGGTTTTGCTAAAGAAGGCAAGGAGAACTTAGTTTGTAGGTTAAACAGGCGCTGAGGTGTTGGTGCAAGAGATTTGATTACCTCGTTATAAGCCTTGGATACAACAGACTTAACTCAGACCATTGTGCATATTACAAGAGTTTTGGAGATAATGGTGATTTCATTATTTTACTGTATGTGGATAACATGTTGGTAGGAGACCCCAACAGAGATCAAGCCCAAGAATTAAAGGCACAGTTGGCTAGGGAATTTGATATGAAGGATTTGGAACCAGCAAACAAGATTCTAGGGGTGCAAATTCACCGAGACAGAAAAAACAAGAAGACCTCGTGCTGTTCAACATGCAAGATTGTAATCCACTTTCTACTCCTCTTCCTGGGAAGTATGAGCCCTAGCAATGAAGCAGAGAGGATGAAAATGTCTAGAGCACCGTATGCATCAATAGTGGGAAGTTTAATGTTCGCTATGATATCTACAAAGCCAGACATTGCACAAGCAGCGGGAGTGGTTAGTCGATATATGGCTAATCTTGGTAGAGAGCATTGAAATGCTGTGAAGAGAATTCTGAGATACATCAGAGGACTCTCAGATATTGCATTATTACGTTATGGAGGATTAGAGTTTATTGTCAAAGGTTTTGTGGATTCAGATTTTGTAGGGGATCTCGATAAAAGATCCACTACAAGCTATGTGTTTACGATTGCAGGAGGAGTTGTGAGCTGGATATCCAGATTACAAACTGTTGTAGCTTTATCTACAGTAGAAGCAAAATACATGGCGGCTACACATGCTTGTAAGGAAGCAATTTGGATTAAAAGGCGATTGGAAAAGCTTGGACACAAATAACAGAAAATCTCTTTGTTTGGTGATAGTCAAAGTGCCTTACATATCACAAGGAATCCAGTCATTCATTCCCCAACAAAGCACATAGAAGTACAATATCACTTTGTACGTGAAGCAGTGGAAGATGGTAGTGTGGAACCTGACCAAAGATACAAACCAAGGAGAACCTAGCAGATGCAATGACTAAAGCTATCAATACTGACAAGTTCATTTGGTGTAGATCCTCATATGGTCTCGTGGAAACGTAAGCAGCAAGAACCTGACCAAAGATTAGCAGGATCAACCAGATCATTAAAAATGACTTCAATTGGGAGAATGTTGAAGAGTGTGAAGCCATTCGTTTGGCTACGTGAGAGGTTGACATTGAATATTACATTACTTCATGGTGAAACATTGGTGGTAACCGTCATTATTCGAATGATAATAACCATCATTATTTGTGTAATAATAACCGCCATTATTTGCCTATATAAAGGCGCGAATGCTAGTCGCAATCTCCATTCAAAAGAAAATTAGAGAATTATTTTTTAATCCTATTATATCTAATAAAATCCTTCTAATCTTGTTCCATGGTTTTTGCTCAAAAATTGAAGGTTTTACCACTATCAGTTGTCATAACAATTATTTAATGTAATTAAATATAATATTGTATTTTGATTTACTCTCAACCAAAACAAAATATAATTTCCAAGCTATTTGCGTGTATAAACTAAAAAGGTTGCGAATATGTCATATTACAGGGTGGTATTTGTAAAACGCCCACAACCAGGTATCCAGTGATGATCGAGAGAGCCTCTTACCTCATCCCGGGCGGGTACTCCGGCCACTGGTTCCTCACCGTGACCAAACCACGGCAGTCCTCTTCTTAGATCGACGCCCAAATCACCGGGCTCTCTCACCATGAGATCAAAAGCTTCCTTCTGATCCCTCACATTCTTCGCGAGCTCCGCATCACAGTAACCCGAGAACGGATTCGCCTCATCCCTCCTCACCCTTCCCTTTTCCTCCGCAGGCAAAGCGAAGAAGTCCCGCACCGCTGCCTTTGCGCTCTCAAGCAGCTTCGCAGGCACGCCGTGGTTCACCGCCTGGAAGAACCCCCAGTCTCGACAGGCCTCGCCGATCTCCGATACGAGGGCTGAAAAGTCGTTCGGGGTGTTTTGGGCAGGGCCGGAGGGGAGCTGGTGGATAAGGAGAGAAGAGAGGTACATCAGAGGGACGCCGGCCGCGGGAGAGATGGCGGGGTCAGGGCGGTGCTCGGTTGGCAGGATGAAGCCCGGGTCTACTTCAGCCATGCCCCATGGCTGATGAGTTTCGACAACAAGAAGGTGTGAGATGGCGGGGTCAGGGCGGTGCTCGGTTGACTGGATGAAGGCGGGGTCTGCTTCAGCCATGCCCATGGTTGATGAGTTTCGACAACGAGAAGGTGATGGTTGTTGGATGGTGAGTTGGTTTCTTTTAAAGTAGGGCCCTCTGTCATCGTCCCAAATCCATTATGCATGATTCCGCACATTTATCTTTCAAGAAATGTAATAAAAAACAAAAAAAAAAAAAAAATCCTAAAAACACATGAATTGTTCTGATTTTTTTTGAAGTATTTTAATTTGTTTTGATCGCGAGATGTGTGTCTCGTGCCGTGGTTTATGTTTTTTGCTGATTGTTGGCGAGGGAATTTGGATGGTTGGACCTGCGGCGGAGATTAGCTGAAGCCCGACGACATAGATTCGCTAATTATTCATCAAAATAAACAAAAAAAATTGAATAAATGGCATATTTTTTATGTAGTATGCCAAATGATATATTTGAATAAGTGAATATAAGCCCAACGCGGAACCGGCAAATTCGCCTCCAAAAAGAGATATTAAGATTATTAATTGTGTCTCGAATTTCATGAATTAAATTATCAATAAGTCTGGAATTAATTTTTGTGGGTCGATGTCTAAACAGTTAGGGCCCGTTTGGTACGGGTCAAGATTAAGGTTAAGATTAAAAGAAGGGGTAAAATATAAAACGCTAATGCGGTCAAGTAAATCTCGTTTGGTCCTTGATCTGGTTAACAGATGGTTAATTTTTTTTATTGACTAAAATGTCCTCCGTTGAGTACTGTACATATTACCGTTCATCTTCCTCTCCGGCGGAGATCGCACACGAAGCCGGCCGCCCGAGCTCGCGCGCGGAGCCGACCGCCCGAGCTCGGCCGCGGAGCCCGGGCGCCTGAGCTCGCCCGCCACGAGAGCTCGCCCCCGGAGGCTGGGCGCCCGAGCTCGCCTGAGGTCACCCGCGGAGCCCGCCGCCCGAGCTCGTGCGCGGAGCCGGCCGCTCGAGCTCGGCCCCGGAGGCTGGGCGCCCGAGCTCGCCTGAGGTCACCCGCGGAGCCGGCCACCCGAGCTCGCCCGCGGAGCCCGCCGCCTGAGCTCGCCCGCGGAGCTCGCCGGCCGAGCTCGGGGGGGGCAGCTCCGCCGCGGTGTTCGCTTACTGTTCATCGATCTGAGCCGTCGGATCGAGATCTAACGGTTCAGATCAAGTGACGGTATTCGGCTGTTACTCGATCTGAGCCGTTGGATCGAGATCCGACGGTTCAGATCAAGTGAGGGTATTTTAGTCAAAACATGGTTAAAATTTAAATAAATAAAATAATGTTAGTGCGATCAAATTTTTGGTGTTTGGAAGATAATCTGGTCTGGACGGGGTCAGCTTAACCCTGACTCTGTACCAAACGCACCCTTAATGAAAATGGACTGTACATTCATTGGCGATATGTTTTGGCTGATTCAAATATAAATTGACCCAAAAATGTATTATCTGACAAGTATGATATAATCAATTTAAAACATCTCCTACGTAGAATACTACACAAAAATAAAGAAAAATAGTAAAAAAAAAAAACCTTGCTCTATCCATGTTTTGATCTTTCTAATGATCAAGATTGATGATACTTAAAAAATTAAGATAAGGAAAAGAGTCATTTTTTCATCGAGAAATTAATTATCGACATGTAATTACTAATAAAGTATATTTTTTCTATTACACATATGATCAAATCATTTACTCTTTTTAAAATTTTATAAATATTGTTGATCAAATATTTCATTATACTGATATAATTTAGAGTATCATTTTTATTTGATAGATCTGTTCATTAAAAATAATTGATTTGATACAATTTTTTATGTACTCGTAAGTTCTAAATTGGATTTGATTCAGATCTCATATCAGTTAATCTATATTCATTAACTGCTTCCATTATCTTGTTGCAACTAAATACGATTTTTGGGTCCCGTTTGGTTTGAGATCAGGATCAGAATCAGTCCATTTAAAAATTATTTTTTTATTGTAAATTTAATATTACTTATTTTATATTGTTATTAAATTAAATTATTATAAAAATTAAATAATTTTTAAATTTTAAATTATCGAAGCGCTAATTTTAATACAAAGTTATTAATTTATAAAAGTGATTTATTAATTTTGATCATGATTTTGATCCTAATATCAAATCAAACGGTGCCTCGAATCTTCCAAATCATTTTTGCAGTACTTCAAGACTGATTTTTTTTCTAGTCTTTCAATAAAATTAAAGTCATTTGCTCCACTATGAGCCTATGCTTGTAGTAGCTCCACTATTGATTTGTTCGACGTCTCGAGGGTAGAGGGGTGAAGCTCTTGCGGTACAGACTAAAACTAATTTAATCCGTGTGTTTTGGTTGAGAACATAACACGGTAACCATTAGGATTTTATGTGGTGCACCACGAAGTTTTTCATGCTCAACCATTTTTAGGTATTAAAAAAATTATCTTATTTATTTTTTGGTGGCCCGGATTGGAAATTTTTGGAAGCGGATAAAAGAGATTTTCAAATAATCAAACAAGTTTTTATTCAATTAATAAGCCTAAAAGTCGTTCAAACTAAATAAATAATCAAAACTCAAATTCAATTAGTAAGACTATTAAACCATAAGTGAATTATCAATTTACAATCAAATATATAAAATGATTTTCAATTAATATCATAATAAATATATAAGGTAACAAGAAAGTAAAAAAAGTGTGAAGTAATATATATAGTTCAATGACCAATCCTGATTACTCCATGATACTTATCTCAATCCTATAAATTGATTACTATAGTTATCATTTCATTAGAGTAAAACTACGCTCTTACAAACTCACAAGCCGTGAGTGTTGCTCTTCACCAAAATCAATTAATCAATACTTATAATTCAAGTAGTATATACTCTAACCACTCTCCTAAAAATCTAAAAAAATACTCTTTTTCTAACAATCAAGAAGAGTAATAATAATAAATATGAAAAAAATAAAATAAAAACTCGCAACAAAAGTATCTCAATATTTGAGTACAATGGCATTTGAGAATTTGAAGGTTAATACCTATTTAAATTCTTCTTAGAGTTAAAAGATTTTGGGAGGAAGATTCTTCATCTCAAAATATGAAAACCTAATTTTCTTATTGAGTAAAGAAAACTTAAGCCTTTATATAATCATTAAAGTATGAACTAGTCATTTAGGAATCACCTTTGATTGTCTTTATCGAATTTGATTGTCTAGATCTTAAGGTTCAATTATCCAAATAACTCTAATAGTCGGAAGTTAAACTAACTATTATACTAATATCATAGGTTCAGACGTCTGGTCATCAGTTTTGGATGCTCCAATCAATGAGGTTCGAATGCTGAATCCTATTCGAAGTGAGAACTTGAGAACCACAAACTTGCAATTTCTAATCTTCTATCGTTCGAACATAAGGTTCGGGCATCTAAAGCTATTAGTAACTTCAGGATTATTTTTGTTATATTTGAATATTTGAACTCTGAAATTCAGACATCTAAAGTTTACATAAAAATCTTAATTGTTCATTATAATTTCAGTTCCCATTTAACATCAACTCATAACTAATTTTAGATAAAAATAATAGACTGGTAAAGGTATTTCAAAATTACTTTCAGTATTAACCAAAAACTCAAATAAACTAACTATTAAATTTTTGACTCAACACAAATAAATAAAAATTCTAGACCTATGGATCTTGACATAATCTTCAACTTTGAACACTTTGAGTTTTCAACTTGATTTTTAAGCTTTATCTTCAAAATATCATCCTATTTATTTTCGAGTCATCATCTTCAAGTTTTAATCTTAAAACTCGATCTTTTATAAATTTGGATGATTATTATTAATTTTGAAACTTATCACAATTTAAAAACTTGTTAAACCCTAATTTGATCATTATCAAAATCCAAAAGGGTAATTATTTTGTCATTAAATATAGAACATTAGTCAAGCTATTTTATTGTGTATTTTTTTGTGCATGATTTTTTTTGAGTTTTTAGCAAATAACAACCTATTTTATTATAAATTTATAAAAATACTACTTTATCATATCACTATTAGCAAAATATCACTCATCTCATACTATAAATTTACAAAAATCATATCAATTAAAATATTTAAAAATAGTTTAATTTAATTGACTAAATTAATACAAAATATCAAATTATTTTCATTCGATTTTATTTCGAACAATCAGTTCTTAATTATCAAACAACCGGTCTGACAGAATTAGATTTTAAATTTTGAATTTCATAAAATCAGATAACTGATCTTTCATAAAAACTGAAATAAAATAACTTATTTTTTATATTAATTTAATAGTTATTATATTAAAAATTAAATGAAAACAATTTGGACTTTTTACATTACTTTTAATTGATGAAATCAAATTAAAATAGAATATTTTTTAAATAATTTAATAGAGATAATTTTTTATAAATTTATAATATAAGACGAGTATTTGATTACTACTAATAATAGTAGGTGATTTTTCGTAACATTACGCAGTAAAAACTCTATTTTTTTTCTTCTTAATTTTTGCACGTGTTATTATCGTGGCGATCCAATTTAAAATTTATTTCTATCAAAGATTTTACAAGCTCGAGATTGTGCTAGATTTTCCACTTGTGATCAGGGATGTTTCTGCGAAACAAATGGTAAGTTTAGGCACCGAGCATGGTTGTCAAAACCATCTCCTCTACAGTTGATATATTGATCTCTTTTCCCGATTGAAGTTACCATAAAGTGGAAGCAGAGAAGATCTCCCTTCCAGAAGGAGGATGCCCATGTTGGTCAAGACGATGAAAAGAGTTTGAGATCTCAGATGACATCTAATAACTCAAATGTCAAGGGAATGTACAGTCTCCTTGATCTTGGTTATGAGAACTCAGAGTCTAACTGATCTTTTGGAGCACTTGAATGTGATTGACTTCCATATAAACCAAACAAACATAGAGAACTAGACATCGAACTATTGCATGGCACAACTTCTTAACCAATCTTTAATTTGCAAGTATTATTTATCTTACAACATGCACTCTTAATTTCATGATATAAAAGCGAGGATTAATCACCAATTCATTGGTTCTTCCTGAAGTGATATATCTGGAGATTCTCCTTGCCCAGATTCTTGAAATTGCTATGCCTCCGCGATTTGAAGAAGCTCCCCCAGTTATACTCATCATACTTAGCCGGATTTTCTTTGCTCACGAGCTCCTCCAACGGCTTGACATTCGTAGAGTACGAAGGGTTGAAAAAAAATGGAATGGAGAACCTCTCCCTCTCGGCGTTCACCGACACTCTGTGCTCCACGCTCTCGTACTTGTCATTGCTCCATACCTGAACGATGTCTCCGACATTGACAACAAAAGAGTCGGGAATCGGCTTGACTCGAACCCACTCGCCATCCGACTTCCTCCTGACGTCGAGTCCACCGACTTCGTCTTGGAAGAGAATGGTGAGAGCTCCGCCGTCCTTATGGCGTCCGACGCCGAGCACGAGGTCCGGCGAGGGGCAGGGGTTGTAGTGGTTGAGCCGGATCCTAGTAGTGGAATCCTCAAAGGAGACATCGAGGCTTTTCGCCGGCAAATTCAAGGACAAAGCAATGAGCTGTAGCAGCTTGTAAGCCAATTCCTCAACACCAGCAGCATATGCTTTGCATATCTCCCTTACCAAGAGCACATCGTGAAAAAATCAGAAACTATAAGTGGTTTTTTGCAAAAATAACTTTAGAAAGTTAGCAAATATGTCATATTTGATAGGTGTATCTGTAAAAAAGTCGCTCCAATAGACGTTTTCCCAGAGCATACTCTCGTTTCCCAAGTTATTACTAGCGCAACCGCACGTTTCCCACAAGCCAGTGGCAAGCAAGTAGCGAGATTCTCTTACCTCATCTCCGGCGGGTACTCTGGCCACTGGTTCTTCACCGTGATGAAACCACCACCGTCCGCTTCCTCTCTCGATGCAGGAATCACAACCGGCTCTCTCACCATGAAATCAAACACCTCCTTCCAGTCCCTGACATTCTTCGTGAGCTCGGTATCGTAGTAACCTAAAGGATTTACCTCATCCCTCCTCACCCTTCCCTTCTCCTCCGCAGGCAAAGCGAAGAACTCCCGCGCCACCGCTTGCACCCTCTCGAACAGCTCCGCCGGCACGCCGTGGTTCACCAACTGGAAGAACCCCCAGTCTTCGCAGGCAGCGCCGATCTCCAATACTAGGTTCGAGAGCTCGATCGGGATATCGCAGGCGGGGCCGGAGGGGAGGTGGTGCAGCAGGAGAGAAGAGAGGTCGATGATCGGGATGCCGCCGCCGGCGGAGATGGCGGGGTTGGGGCGGTGCTCGGCGGCTTGGACGAAGGCCGGGTCGATTTCGGGTCCCATGAGAGACGAGTACGATCTCCGACGAGAAAAACGAGTCGATGTGATTTGGTTGAGCCGGAATCTTTTGTAGATTGGTTTGATTCATTGAACGTGGTCGTGTTTTGCTTTTCTTCGGAGCTTCCGTAATGGATTTGTCTTGTTGATAATTTGTCTGTTGTTTTCTCCTGGAACTTTTCTAAACAGCTAACTTCGGGGTAATAAAAAACACACCACCTTTTGCATTATTTGCAAAAGGGATCTTTTAGAAATGCTGTGTCAGCTGTTCTTGATGTGGCCACCTGACCTGACATGCTAAGACCTCTCACTAATTACTTTTTTATTTTCATCCGAACATAAATTTGGGAAAAAAAAATACCGCAACGGAGTATGATTCCAATTTGTTGTTCTCAGCAAATAATATAAATTAAGAGTACAAAATGAATTAAATTATTTTTATTTAAATTAAATTTGACCATTCATCATACAAACATAATTATATAAATATAATTTATTTTATTTTTCAATACAAACCACCAATCCAAAGTTACCAACCGAAAAAATATTACAAACCAAGGAGTATTATTTATCATGTAAATGGGGGTCATTATTTATGGCAAACACCGCATCCTAACCCCGCAATTAAGTTCCAGTATTATTAATTCAACTGAGCTTCAATCCAGACATGGATTTCTGAGTTTTCCTGAAGTGATATATCTGAAGGTTCTCCTTGCCCAGTTTCTTCAAATTGCTGTCCCTGCGTGCCTTGAAGAACTCGCCCCAGTTGTACTCTTCATACTTCGCCGGATTATCGTCGTCCACGAGCTCCTCCAATGGCTTCACGTTCGTCGAATACGAAGGGAAGAAGAAGAAAGGGATGGAGAACCTCTCCTTCTCCGTGTTCACCGACACCCTGTGCTCCACGCTCTCGTACTTGTCGTTGCTCAAAACCTATACACATGCATAAATCTTTCATGTTAAAAAGCTTCAATGCAATTCGTTTCGAGGGTTAGGAGCGGAGATTGGACCGAACCTGAATGATGTCTCCGACGTTGATGACGTAGGAGTTGGGGATTGGCTTGACCCGAACCCACTCGCCGTCCGACTTCCTCTTGACGTCAAGCCCGCCGACTTCGTCCTGGGAGAGAACGGTGAGGGCTCCGGCATCCTTGTGGCGGCCGACGCCGAGCACGAGGTCCGGCGAGGGGCACGGGTTGTAGTGGTTGAGCCGGACGAAGCTGGTTGAGTCTTCTTCAAAGAAGCTGTTGAGGCGTTTCGCCGGCAGATCCAAGGATAGCGCTATGAGCTCTAGCAATTTGTAACCCAACTTTTCCACACCGAAAGCATATTCCTCGCATGCCTCTCTGATCATATTACGAGAAAAATTAAAACATATTAATCTTCAGAACGATATCTAGTTGAAAAAAATGACACTTAAATCTTAAACTCGAGGGGTAATTTATAATTATATCTCTTTTCAAAGGGTCTAAACTAATTTTGTGATTTCGTGTGGGTGTTTGCGGCTCATCTCTCCATTTTTAATGGTATTTATGCAAATACACCCATATATTGCGGGATTTTCTATATATGCCAAGAACAGCCAAAGTAAGTCCATAATAAGAAGCTTCACGCCGTGTTTCTGATTTCCCGTTTCTCGTTTACAAGTTTATCTTATATAGTCGTAACCCCCGACCAACAGTGAACACAAAGCTCTTACCTCATATCCGGCGGGTACTCCGGCCAGCGGTTTCGCAACACCAGCGGCACACCACCATTCTTCTCCTGCTCCCGCACCACCAAATCGAACACCTCCTTCCAATCCCTCACATCCTTTGTGTGCTCGGTGTCGTAGTACCCCAACGGGTTCACCTCGTCGCGGCCCACCCTCCTCTTCTCCTCAGCTGGCAACGCGAAGAACTCCTTCGCTGCCGCTTTCACCCTCTCGAGCAGCTCCGCCGGCACGCCGTGGTTCACCACCTGGAAGAACCCCCAGTCACGACAGGCTACCCCGATCTCCGATATGAGGACCGAGATCTCGTGAGGGATGTCGTCGGCGGAGGTGGAAGGGAGAGGGTGGTGGATGAGAGGAGAGAGGTCGATGAGGGGGACACCGGCGGCGGTGTAGATGGCCTGCTTGGCCCGGTGCTCGGCGTCCTGGATGAAGGCTGCATCCACTTGCTGGCCCATGATGACGAGTTTTTTTTTTTGGATCGGATGATGACAATTTTTTCTGATGAATGGTGCAGTGCAGTGGCTCTGTGCGTTTTATATAGGTTTTCATGTTTCTTTTGTTTTTTGCTCATCGCTGGCGTCACATTTGTGAATACAAATCACGAGGCAATTCCGAAGGATGAGGTTTCGAAGGTGGACCAGTCTGTGACTAGTTGAAGCGACTACGTCATTGATTCGCTAATTAATAATTAAGATAAATACATAACTGATGGTTAAAATAAGAAGCAGATGATATTATTGGCATAATTTTTATATAGTATTTGGAAAATTGCTGAAAAGTCCTTGGGTTTGTAATATTATTTATATAATATTAACAATTTTTAAATAATATGACCAAATGAAGTATTTGGAAAATTGCATATGAACCCTTAATATTATTGTCACGAGTTTGTTGCTAATTGCGAAAGTAGTTGAGATTCGAGACAAAATGTATATTTTTTATTTTATGAAAATAATAAGGCCCCGTTTTATTTTGGGATCAGGATTAGGATTAGTTGGTTTTAGAATTATTTTTTTCTTATAAAATTAATATTTATTATTTTATACTATTATTAAATTAAATTATTATATAAAAATTAAATAATTTTTTAAACTTTAAATTATTAAAATCTTAATTTTAATTAAAAAAATATTAGTTTACTAGTTTTGATCTTGATTTTGACCTTGATTCCAACCAAACGACCTTTAAAAGACTATGGATCAATACAAAATTGCTAACATAGACTAAGTATTGTCTTTTAAAAAGTATTAGTTATGATATAAATGAGGATCATTATTTATTACAAATGCCACATTCTAACCACGCAATTAAGTTATAATAGAATCCAATTCGAACCTGAATTACTGAGTTTTCCTGAAGTGATATATTTTTTTAGAATTTCAAATATTGTTAATGACGGACAATAATCTAAGAAGAGTAAGGCGAGAGGTAACGAGGTAATTTCGCTGCCCTGCTGGGCTTCCATTGGCCGAATTTTTTTACATTTAACATTTACAAATGAAGGGTATTTTTGGAAATTTGAAAAATCGGAGGCAATGCGAAGGAAATTTGGACATCCGAGGGGGGCGGCGGGGGCAGGGAGAGAGAATGCTGCAAATTACTCGTCTGTCCGATATTTGGTTTCTGAGGTTCAATGAATCTGGACATGGTTTTGGATTTTTCCAATTTGTTGTCGTCGCTGGCGTCAGATTTTCTAGTACAAATCTCGAAGCAATTTGGATGGCCAGGATTTTGAAGGTCCTACGTCATAGATTCGCTACGTAATCGATAAAATAAATAAATAATTTATTGTTAAAATAAGAAGGAGATGGTTATTCAAAAAAATAATTATACGTATAACTAAATTACACATTTGAATGATTGCTTATAAGCCCTTGGGATTTTGATGTATTTACAGAAAAACTGCTGTCGTAGGAACATATCAGGCTTTCATTTTCGTTCATATCGGATACATATTAATTGAGAGATTGTATAAGAAGAGATACAACACAGAGATGGTACGTAAGAATTCAAATGCCAGGGAATATTCAGGCATCTTGCAGTCCATACAGAGTAGATTTGACAAAGTTTTACAGTAGCTGCTTGGCATGATCGATTTCTAAATGGTGCGTGAATTCGTTGCACATAATTCCAGTGTTAGCTCCACTGTGTTGTGGCTACCAGCAGTTTTCTCATCAACCTGTCTGGACTTCCTTGAACAGCTCCAGCCGCACATCGCGGTTAAACATCTGATAGAAACTCGACTCCACTTGCGGCTCAACCTCCAAATCGAGGCTCAATAAGCGTTCAGGGAGAACCTCAGTTTGCCTTCACTTGGAATTGGACAAATGATCCTACATTATTGATTCAGTGTTAATCATAAACAGTATGACCTGCTGCCAACAGAACTACATTGATCGAAGGGATGTTGAATTTACCTGTGATGTCTGCAACTTAGTCATTCTTGCTTGCATAGCTCCTGAAATTTGGTGAAACTGTATAGGCAAAAAGAAATCCACACTACACTTCATTCCAAAAAATAAATAAGAAAAATTTGTAGTTTCTAGAAAGGTTCAAAGCAAATATACCTTCTGAGAAGTGGCTTTGGGTTGTATGGAAACAAATTCTTCTGATGAAGGACTTCTACTGATCTTTTCAGAGAAACCAAACAATAAGTGGCATTTTTGACAGGACATGATCTATTGCTATAATAGAAAACTTTGTTTTCATTTTTCCTTGTCTCCTTCCTCTCCATTGGATGATTATCACAGCTCATTTTGTCCCAAATGATCTTTCTTCTCTTATTGCAGAGCTGATGCACCTCACTTTCACATAATGTGTATCCCACAAAGAGATGCCATGAACTGCAAATCAGCCGTAAGCATCTGGAAGGATGCATTTCAAGAGAGAATAATCATCAATACAGGATGCACAATTATAGTCATAAAAAAAAACTATGTTAAAAAGGAGCATAGGTTATAAAATTGCAAGACATGAATTGGGGTATCAATGTAAAACCTACCAACTGATAATAGTAATTATATACTTAAAGATGCTTAATCTTGGAAGTGATTTGGTCAGTAGAGGCTATGGCAAGGCAGCTGTTGCAGTATGCTACATATGAGAATAATAAGCTTGCTCAAGGACATCACATCAAATGAAAACAAGGGTACAAATGCTTGTTAACACCATCTGCTCTCATGCAGCAGAAAGAAGCCCAATGCAGAGAAAGGTAAGAGTGCCACAGAAAGAACTACCCAATGGAATCGAGAAAAAACTTAAGATGCAGATATTAGTGAAATGGTTTTCCATATGTAAAAATTTTCACAGTGGAATCAGATTGCAGGTTTGCAGTTTCTGATTGTATTCTTCAAAAATGAAAATTAAATCAGTTTCCTAACGAGGATAAACTCTTTATATGATATCAACAGTGATTTATGCATAAAATTGTATGTATCTTAACGAACTGAACTCCACAGAAATAAAGAACTGAGACATTTCATAGAAAATTTCATGTCCACTAGAACATATTGATGGCAGTTTTCTGGCAATGGTTGTCTACCAGTGTGCCCAGAAAAATTTTCATGTCCACTTGTGTCATTTAACAGAAGACAAATAAATTAGCAGTATGAAATGTACCTTAGGATATAATGCAAGCAAAGAACCCCTGTATCTTTTGAGATAAGATAATCAAGTAGCACAGAGTGGTCATAGCGTAACTGCAAAAGGAGTAATTTTTAACACGCGAATAATACGAATCAATCCCTAAATGGATCCTCTAGAAGCAAAAGGCAGATTTTTTTGCAAATAAATTGCCAAAAAGTCAGTATCTGCTTATGGGCTACAATAGAAGCACAAGAAATGGACATGATACTCAGGGTTTAAATAGCAGGTTATCAACAAAAAGAAAATACAGCAAAAAACATCAGCTGCAATGTGCTTTTGAGTCCTGATTGTGCAAAACAGGCATGTTCCTGCCAAAGAAAATACTAAAAATACAATGGATTGTGGTCCAACTGTTGATGGTAAATTATTCAGTAAACAACATGCCAGAGAGGCCAACTTTATATCAAATTGGAAAAAAAGAAATGGTTGAAGGCCAATGCATGTTCATATATTAGGCAAATGAAAATTAAACACTTCAACCCATCAGAAACAAGTTGAATATTACAACAAGCAAAAGAATAGTAATTTGTTTAGACAACATACTCACCAAGTAAAGGAACAGATGAAAAAGCTGAATGGGATCAAAAATGCTCGAAACGTGAAAAATGATATTTCTACTCATCTCCTCAAATGATCTATGTTTCTTCCTGCAAGTTCTCCAACAAAACTGAGAAACATCTGGCAAAAGTAACATAGAGAACAGTGGAGAACAGTAGAGAACAAAGATTATGGTTCTCACATTTGCAAGGCAATAAACTTATCATCCAACAGTTGCAGAAGCATCTCAAATAGCATATCATCCTGTAGTCAAAAGAAGAACTAAGAGTGAATCTGCAACTTCAAGGCAGAAAATAAGAAGCACAGAAACAATTAGCCAGCAACAAAGTGTGAGATGACATACCTCCTCCATGAAGAGTTGCAGGAAAGATAATGCAAAGCTGCAACATGATCTTGAGTGGCTCTCATAATCAACAAAATCTCCCCATAAAGCACATCTTTTAAGCCACTCAGAAAACTCCAATAAACCTAAATGGCAGCAGTTGTCGCTGCAGAGTTGCAACTCACAAGGGAAAGAAACTTCTATGGCACAAGCACATCTTTGATCACTCTTTTCATGGCTGCAAAGTACAGTCAAGATAGATTTGAAAAGAATAAAAATAGCTTGCCTCTGCAGGTGCCGGCTATATAAACCATCATTTTCTCCAACAGCGATACTTGCCAAAAATGGGGAACCTTCCAGAAAATCTTCATTTTCAGTATCATGCTCTACAATGGACTTATACAGAAGATCTTCAAAGTATTTTTTGAGTAGTTCAATCCATAGAACAGCATAAGAGTGTTGCCACTGGATGTGACTACTCAGCCTAATCAGTATTACCTGTAGGAAATAACAAAAGTGAAATCAAGTTGCATACTGTTTCACTCATGAATACCAGGATCATGCTTTATGCAGATCACAATGGTGCGGTTAAACTTACCAAAGCTTTGTGCCGGAAATACTGAGATAGATGCTTTTCAGAAGACCTAAAACAAGAAATGAGCTTAGAAATTAGGTTGGTGAATTCAGAGTATGAAGCCACATCTTCCAAAATGCCATCCACATCACTTTCTGGACCATCTTGTGCAATCAGAGAGCACGTAAATCGGAGTATAGCTACTAAAAGAACACCCTTAGAATCTGAACTACTGTTCTTTTCATCAAGTAAAACATCCTTGCAAGAGCTGATTCCTCTTGCAATTTCTTCTCTTACATGAAAGCTATCCAAGAACAACCAAGGGATTCTCAAAAGAGAAAAGACAGCAAGATGCATGTACGCTTGTTCCAGATCATTATGTTCATTCCTCAGCTTTTTGAGTATCTTATGTAAAACTTGGAAAAGATTAGTGATTGTAAGCCAAGTCACATTGAACAATCGTGACTTTACTGTTGCAATAAATCTTCTGATATCAAAATCGTAGTACTTGGTCACATGCAATAAATCTTCTTTATTACAGATAAATTGCTGCTTCAAACCAACTGTGGGTATATCAGATCCAACTTCTGAAGACACTGGCATGCATGAACAGATGCTTGACATGGCTGCTTCCACACTAAGCCATAGCACATAAAAATAATCTATACTTTTGCTTCCCTGGGGGATAATAGCTGCTCATGTTACAAGAGATGGCAAGGATTTTCTAGAATGCATAAAAAAACTCTGGATTTCTTGGATACATACAAATGTAGAAATAGAAGTGGCAGCAACTACAAGAATGTTTCCAGCAACATGTTGGATGAATAGACTATCAAAAGTCAAGAAAGCCACCTGTAAAATGGAACACTATCTGAGAGATAAACGATTTTTGCTGGCCACTCTCTTGTACCATAAAATATGAATTAAATCATCGGAGAAAAAAAATGGAAGTCTAGAATATGTTGAAACACAAGCAAAGCCTAAAAGCTACAAAAACATTCCTAGAAAGAAATTGTGAGGCCTGCAGTTGGCTTCCAAGAAAACCAATAAAAGAAACAAACACAATTGCATCATACAATTGCAGCAATCTACTCAATGTGCTGAAAAAAGTACTTTTCATAACTTGGTTAGATGAGATGATATAAAAAGGATGAGAAATAAAACAAAAAAAAGTTAGGCCCAATTGGTAAATAAAAACCATACAATGAATTCATGAAGGTATAACTACAATTTTCCAAGTTTATCACAGGCTTCACAGCTTACCAACACAGACACAAAATTAGTTAAGCAGTTGTGACCGTCTTCAAGAGGTTGTTTGAAGCTCAGAGAAGATGCACGACCAGAATTTGGGTTCACCATATGACCCTGCATCATCCATAAATGGGAGGAGATGGGAAGCTTATTAAAGTAGGAACAGGCTATACGTGCATACCAAACTTCTGTACATTATGGAAGTAGGAACAACGTGTATGTGCATATCAAACTTCTGCAAATTATGGACAACACTTTTCATAAAATTTCATGACTTGAACTTCCACCAAGATTTCACGTTTTTACATGAACCAATAAAAGAAATAATCGTGGTTTAACCTAAGAACCTTCTGATACACTAAGATACATTACCAACAAAACTATGCTAAAACTTTTGATTTTTCAAACAAGAACACAAAAAAGGATTGCAACCATCTCTCTTTATTTATTATCCTCAAAAGAAATGCAATGGTAACACCGAGAAACATAAAAATTCAACTTTATGACTAGCACAACGTCATATGAACATTTAAACACGTTCATGCCATGAACCACACTCTAAGTAAAACTTCACCTTCTACTGAAACCCGAGTAAAAATCGCAATTTTCACCCGCACAATGCGATTAGGGTGGACACAATTCAAAGAAACTAGATAGGAAACTCGCAAGCGCATACCAACTCGGATTTAGAGCTGAATTCCTCTCCCCACTTCTGTATTTCGCTTGAAACCTGTTCCCGAAATGAAACAAAGATGTATAATTACCATTAAAGAACCACCTAAAAGGGTAAAAAGGGCTCAGACGGAAAGTTTGAAGAAACGATGGTCGCCGACCAAAGAGAGAGACAAAAGAAGCTCCTTTTCTGCTTCTTTGGTGAGGCCAGAGCGCTTCCCGGCTTCCTGAGAGGAAGAAGAAGAAGAAAAAGCAAAGGATAAGAGACGATGGAGACGAGCCCAAGGGAAACGAGAGCGAGAGTGCGTGGTCCGAACAAGGAAGGGAAGCAGAGAGGAGTTGACGAGGGCGCAGAGTCGCAAGTGACAGCTGCCGCAACTCGCCGCCATGGCTTGGCTTCGACGACGGCGAGGCTTAAAAGTTGCCGTTTGGGAACTACGACCGCGAATCCCACCCGACCAGAATTGAGAAAGTTGTCGTCTTTTCAAATGGCCCCTTGAAATTTATATTATTTACGAATTTGTTCTCAATTTCACCTTAAATTAAAATTTGCAGACAAATAACAACTTAAATTCGTATAATTGCAGTTTACTGTAGTTAATAAAACTTAAACCGCTCTTAAACTAATTATTAATCGGGACCATTATCATGATTGATTCCTGCAGGTGTATGATCACAACAGGATGATCATATCCAAGTGTATGATCATAAACGGGGTGATCGTATCTAAATTTGTGATAGTATTGTCTCGTTTAATTCAATTTAAAATTTCAATTAACAAAGCGCAATTCTCTCGTGATGATTCCAATCCAAATAGGAACTTCAGCAAATCATGATAAAATTCAGTGCAATTCTCTCGTGATGATTCCAATCGAAATAAGAACTTCAGCAAATCATGATAAAATTCAGCGCGATTCTCTCCTGATGATTCCAATCCAAATAGGAATTTCAGCAAATCATGATAAAATTCAGCGCAATTCTCTCGTGATGATTCCAATCCAAATAGGAACTTCAGCAAATCATGATAAAATTCAGCGCAATTCTATCGTGATGATTCCAATCCAAAGACGAACTTTAGCAAATCACGATAAAATTCAAATTATATACATTCCCAAAATTTAACTTAGGGTTTTTTGTTGATAAATTTAAAATATATGTAAATAAGTTGAAACCACAGCCTAGGTGGTCCCTAAAACAGAATAAATGAGGCACATCTTAAGGACATTTCTGCAAAAAACCAGTAAAAGCTTTTGAGAGATTAATCCATAAACAGAACCCAAAAGGTTAAAAATGAGATCAAGATTGCTGAATATGCATTTATTCTCAATCCAAAACCTCCAGAGTCAAGAACATTGCCTCAGATCAGCATTCTTTGCCTTCATTGGAAACAAGGAATGTCTGGAACAACAAATGGACAAAAAAAAAAATTATTACAAAAAACAGAAGATGCAGGAAGCATCAATCTCTCATCCATGGCTATGCTGGAGGCAAGACAATTGAATATTAACAGGCATTTTTCCCACACTTGAAGAAAAATAAAAACATCGGTGAGCAAAATAACTCTCAAGGAGTCTGCTCGTTGTTAAAGATCCAAAAGCATCATCCCATCCAGGGGCTTCAAGAGAGTGCGATCATGTTGTGCATTGGATTTGCCTCATAAATGGTGTCAGATATTTTAGATGGCGGCCAATACCGAAGAACAGACCTTCCAAGAATATGATTGACTGGAAGCGGCCCCCTGAAAGCACACAAAAGCAATAGAACAAAAGAATTATCCAAATCAAGAATTTTCAGCTAAGAATCAGAAAAATCAGAAATATGATGATGGAGAACAAAAGAGACTGAGAATATGATGTACCAGTTGTGCGAATCAA
Organism: Trichopus zeylanicus subsp. travancoricus; assembly: GCA_005019695.1. Taxonomy (NCBI): domain Eukaryota; kingdom Viridiplantae; phylum Streptophyta; class Magnoliopsida; order Dioscoreales; family Dioscoreaceae; genus Trichopus; species Trichopus zeylanicus. Next base: position 83,490 of record RXID01014328.1, read on the forward strand.
AACTGTTATTCCGGTTATCCCCTAGTACAAATACAGAACCTTCAGGCACAAGCTGCAAAAACCAACAGAGATTAATGATCAATGTGCAAATAAGCTTATCTAAATAACAGAATTAACACGTGTTTGCAAAAATTTCAACTGCAATAAAAATATAGTAAAATTGCAAAATGGATTGGTGAAAGCTCTGACAATACATCTAAAGTAAAACTAGAAAAAAAATCTAAAAGCAATTACCACAAGAAGTCCAGACCTTTGATAACCTGTGGCTTCCTATTGGCTTACTAATTTCTAGATATATTTGTATTTGTCTGATATGATTGGCTTCCTATACAGCTATGACAGCATTCTAATATCACAGTTGCTCGCATGTTATCCAATGAAAAGCCCACGGTCTGGTCAAGTTGTAAAGTAGGATTCTCAGTGAAAAGGCTTAGCTTAATAACTTTCGGAAACATCTAGAAGACAACAATCTACTGGCAATTGCCTTTAGATTTGATGCTTTCCTATTAGTAAATAACATCTCTTCAACAAACATCACAAAATTGGAATGCTCAATTTCATTTTGATAACGGAATGACTCCAATACTGAACAGAAACAAATGAACAACCAAAGAGAATACACATACCATTGGTTCCATTTCATAAGCAAGAGGCTCCAAAATGAAATCTTCATCTTGGACGACACCATTCACCAACAAGTTCCCATCGCTGACCTGTCAAAAGTATAAACTCGTCAATAGATCACCACATTTGGTCAAGAAAGTCAATCTAAAAAAGTACAAAAATGTGAAGTAATTGCTGCTTACTTCAACATAATCACCAGCCTTGGCCACAACCCTTTTAATGAAGACATCACCCGAGCTATACCCATTCTCCTAAAAAAGGAAAAAAAGTTCTTCTTAGCACATGGAGATGACTACCAAAACATATGAATCAACAGATTTGATATAAACGAACAGATTCATACCAGAAGAATTGGAGGAGCTTTGAAGATGACAATGTCCAAGACTTCTGGTTCTCTAAATAAATAGGACACCTGCAATTTCAACAGAATGCAAAAGATAAATTTACCTGCCAAAATTAGCAATACAACAAATAGCTTATTAGTATAGCTATCCATTGAGCTTGTGTGCAGATATTGATAAGCAAGTTTATCATACTTATTAGACATGTTCCCTTATATCAAGGTACTAAATTTCAACAACAGATAACCATCAACAAGATTGAAATCAAGGGATTATACCTTCTCAGCCAGAATCCGATCCCCCACATCGAAGGTCGGGTACATCGACCTCGACGGGATTGACCTCGGCTCTGCCATGAAAGACCCATACAGCAATGGCACGGTGACCGCCGCGAAGAACGTCTTGGCATCGTCGGAATACGAGCTCATCCACCGGAATAGCCAGCTATGTCTCTCATGGCCAACACTGTCCTTCACAACCTCGCAATCGGAACTCCTGACAGCTTCGACAGATCGAAACATCTCCTCCTTCACTGCCTTCGCAGCCTCGGGTTTATCTCTATCCCGATTCCCAGCCGCCGTGCCGCCCTCATCAACCGGGGCCTTGGCGGCGCTTCTAGAGACCCCGGGGAGCAGCTCGCTGCAGGGGAACCACTTGGTCGCCTGCAAGAAGGGGATCAGCGACGCGGGCTTGAACCCGATCCCCATAGGCGAGGAGACGCTGAAAACCCCGACGTCAGAGACCGATCCCGAGCCGGAGGGAGCCATCACGGCGAGAATCCCCATCGCCAGCGCAGGCCGGCAGTCCTTGGGAGAAGAACTCGGAGGCGTTCTCGCCAGCGGAGTGTCCAGGGGAGGGGGTTTGGGGGTATCGAAGTTGAAAAGGGAGCATAGGGACCGGCCACGGCAGGGGCCGGCGCCGGAACGGAGGTGGCTGGCTAGGAAGCCGGAGTAGGAGAAGCTGACCCTGATCGCCATAGTCGCAACGCCGAGGAGCCGTCGGAGGACGCGATACACGGGGGAGGAGGAAGGTGGAGGGTAGCGGCGGAGGGAACGGGGAGGGGTTAGTGAGAGTTCATTTTGGGAGGGAGGAGAAGAGAATCGGAGACGGGGGCGGCGGATGGCGGGTGAGGGAACGGGACAAGGGTATCCGGCGAGCCGGAAGCGTGGGAATTAGGGTTTGGAGGCTTTCCCGGAGCTCCTCCGAGAAGAAGGGAGAGAAGCCAGGGAAGGGAAGCGCAACAGCGGAGCGAGGAGGAGGAAGACGAGCAGGGAGGCGAGAATGGCCGGGGTTTTGGACTTTACGCTTGGTGTTGCGGGGATATGCCCCTGAATGTTGAGAGATTTACATTGAGCCTGTTTGATTTGTGAAATTTTGAAGTAATGAAATTTTTTAATTTCGAGTACATACAATCTGATATTTGTTAAGGAGTTCTCAAGATTAATTGAATTTTAAAATTTTGCAAATAAAATAAATGATTATTATTTATAATTTAATAAAAATGCAAAATATAAAAAGTATAATTTATAAATTTAATAAAATAATTATTGGATTTTAAAATTCTGGATTTATATATTTTACAAAATAAACATATTATTGAAAATTTTAAATATATATTTTTTTTGGGTAAAGTCTTCTCATAATAATTTTCTCCACATTCTTTTTACTTTATTTTGATTTTTATTATTCCTTTTTCCATTTTAGAGGCAACGTTATTGGGCTATCTTTCAACTCACATTTTTTTATCCAATTAGTTGGTGGTGTCTCTCAACTATAATAGTTCATTTATTTTTCGTGAAATATTTTCAAATTTATGATATTTAAGTGTTGTTATTGTTTTTTTTTTTTTCTATTTTTAATATGCAAAAGATCTTCACTCCTCGCCTTCATCCGGTAATCTATCAGTAGTAATGAAAGGTTAGCAACAAAATGTAAAAGCATATTGATTTACAGTATTCCACTAATTACCTAATAAACACATTCTTAACAACTAAAACTTACGAATTTGTATGCCGATTATCTTGTTTAATTTCTTAATGAATTCTAATCAAAGATAGGATAATAATAATTTTTTATAGGAAATCAACTCCCTAATAACGAGATTCCACTCCATCTAAAAAACAGTTGGCTCGTTGGGCTCTTTAATTATGAAAATTACGATGATAATTTGAATAATTTTAGAACCACAGCAATCTATTGGTTGGGAAAGAGACGAAGGTGCGGTCAACTATGAAGGAGACTGGCTGCTTGGACTTTCCCACTCATATGGGGTATTTTCGTAAATAGCCCGCAACCGGGGGCTAAACTTTGACTGAATAAAACGGAATTTATGATTTATTTAATTGTTTGATTTTCAGATACACTTGTCCTTGGACCGAACCAACGGGGAATCTTCCCGGTTGCTTCCTCGTTGACTGTGATTTGCTGCAAACTAGTACGGTAATTTTCTTTTTCCAAAATTATAATACATTGATAAAAATTCAAACCACAAATGAATAATAAAATAAAATAAGGGATAAAAGCCGCACGTGGTACCGATCCAACGGTTCAGGACTGAACGATTCGTGACCGAGATCGATCACGCAAGCGCATACGTAAGAAATGGTGTCACGCGCGTTGGTCGAATTGAAGGCCTCGTTTCATTATCAACACCAACCTTTGACCATGCAACCCTCCAGACTGACAGCAAAAATATCCGATTCAGTTTCTTTTTCCCTCCTCAAATTACGCAATTTCCAGTTATATACTCAAGCTAGGAACGGTAGAAATTTGATGACATAAATAAATTTGGAAAAACCATTTCGTGCCCAAAAAATAATAACCAAATATGAAGATTGCAGGGAGTCAAATGAAAAAATCCTCTAACAAAATCATTACCTGGTCTGCAAAGCAAAAGAAAGGCAAACAAACAACCTGTACATTCAAAACGTTGCCTTCATAATGAATTTGAAAAGATAAATAGATGGGACATCAAGTTAGCTGAGTTTTCATATTCAATGTCCAGAAGAATACATAAACAAGAACCTAAAACTCAAGAATTCCCTGTCAACGGGCTGTGGGTCATCTTTATCATCATAATGTGGTGCAGTAGCTGTTTTAAGGTCAACTCACAATGCTGATACCCAACCAACATCCAGCCACTAGCGTCGTGTAGTGCTGCGGGATTTGGGCTTGGTTGATCTCTGCAATCAGGCAAAACGCAAAAGAATTTATAGACAACCAAAACGAGTAACGTAACGCCAAAATAACCATGTAATGCAAGATTTCTACCCTGTGGAGGAAAAAATATCATTCATGGAAGAAAAGAGAACTTACAGATGCAGCGCCAAAACTAGCACCTGAGCCTGTTACAGCACCTGACGAGAGAGAGAGAGAGAGAGAAAATACATCTTTAACCCACAAATCCAAAAGAGCACACAAACAAAAAAAAATCTAACCTTGAATAAACAATTCACATTTATCTTTCCTAAAATACAACTATGGAATTCTACGTGACCACACAGACCAAGCTCATCACCACCTTGAGCCATCTGAGGTGAATGAAAAATTTTTCAGATAAAAACCGTAAATCATTTATCATAAGCATTGCCATATACCTGAGGGAAGAGTTGAAATAGAGAAAAGTGAAGTTCCTGTGGCAGCAGGAGTGGAAGCAAATGAAGGAGTGCTACTACCAAACAGCGAGGGAGTCTGAACAGACCCAAAAAGTGACGTAGAGCCAGTTGCAAAAGGTGTTGATTGTGGAGTGAAGGTTGAGGAACCAAATAGGGAGGATGTTTGAGCAGATGCTGTCGGAGTAGAGAAAGGGAAAGAGGAAGTAGAGGCTGCAGCAGGAGCACCAGACGATGGAGTACTAAAAATTGAAAAACCAGCAGTTGAAGAGGTTGCAGAGGTCCCTCCATGTTGTTGTGGAACAGTCAAGATTGGTGTTGCAGAGCTGGCAAACAGCCCAGCAACCTGAGTGGAAGGTTGTGCAGGTATTGCTGGCAAATGTAAAGTTGGATGAACTCTTCTAGCAGCAGCTTCTTGTTTGGAAGTTTCTCGTCTATCAGCCTCAAGAAATGGGTCACTTCCATCACCTCGACGGCGCTGGTCAGCAAGATAGGCTGCCTTCATGGATTCAATACATTGATGAAGGTTCTCCACCTGCGATGAGATATGACAGCTAAAAAAGTTGCATCTAATGGATTCTAACAACAGGAGTATCAATGAATTAATCCAATTTTGTCAATACATGCTCCACACACATGATAAAACACATCGGTGAAATGATTCAAGCAATACTTGCTGCTTCATCATGCAGTTTTACTTTACACAGACAAGTAGTTTAAGTAACAGATCCTTTGCTAGAAAGAACACGAGATATATTACTTGATGAAATCAAAATCAGATAGCATAATTGGCGATTCCAAAACAACAAAATCAAACATTGTTTGGTAACAAAACACGAGATAGATAACCATGTTAATAATGGAGCAGCATGTTTCAGGAGTTAATCTGTTGATGTTAGGCAAATAGTCTGCTGAGGGTCAAAATTCATTATCTTACCTTTGCAGCAACATGGATGAAGAAATCATGCACATTCGACATAACTTTTGGTATAGACTGTAACATTGATCCATCAGAGCTTGAAGAGTATTTATCAGTATCCACAAGTAAGAGCTGTTCCAGTTCTTCAATCCACCGACAACATTCAGTGAGATTCTTCTCAAACCTGGCTACTGTTTGCTGCATAAATGGAGAGGGTCTTTTTGGAAGCCCATAATAGAAATCAGAAACAGACATCATCGAGCTGGGCACTGGATTATTGGCTACACCAGAAGCTCCAATAGCTCCTGTAGTTTGGGCTGAAGTACCGATGACTGTAGTACTTGCCACATTTGGGCGGTTGAATCTTGATGTAAGCATCATATATGACCGGACAGCACTTTCCGTAGCCCACATCATATTTTTCACAACATCCATCAACTCTTCCACTGAATATTTTTCCTTTTGCATGGTGATACTTATTCCTCCAAGTTCCTGAGAAAAATGGAAGATTTTTTAGTGCTCATTCAACATAAAGCAACATTAGAGGTGACTGGAATTTATCATAAAATGATTCAATCAATTCAGATTTGTTTAGTTGAATTGGGACCATGCGTAGTTTGCTATTGAGGATGAACTAAGCACACTTCTACCACTGCCATTTTTTGGTTCGCTTAAAACCCATCAAGAAGTAGCTAGTTACTTGTAAGATAATAAACTTATCTCTTTTTGAATCAAGGAGGGCTATCCTGAAGTTGCTTATATATGGAACGGGCTAGGCTCAGGCTGAGCCTCATGAAGCCCAAGTTGTTTAACTGGATTACCTGGACTGGAGCCAAGCATCAAGTTGGACGAATTTATTTTCAAGAGTTTTAAGTAAAGTGCTGGCCCAACTCATAGCCCTAATTCTCAAGCTTTAACCCTCTTTTAGGTAAAACCTCCAAGCAAGATCAAGTACGTCTGACCCTCTCACTACCAGAACCAAATACCTACATGTGACGATTCCACCAGTTCCCAACTTGTTTGAAGCCAAACAGACACAATTTCAAGTCCCACAACTCCTGCCAATTCCCAAAAAGTGATAGTTCCATGATCTATGGATGTTCTGCCACAGCACTATATCAGTTTAATATTTGATGTTCAGGTCATACATCAGTTTGTGCTGAAGCACTGATTGAAATTAAAATAGCAACCCATATGAACATTGAACTGTTATTGAAATATTTGGTGTGAAAATATCTGACAGACAGCTGCCTTGAGGCAATGTCCCCAACTGGACAGCTAGGCACTAATCTAGCCTACTAGACTAATAACTCATAGCCCTAATTCTCAAGCTTTAACCCTCTTTTAGGTAAAACCTCCAAGCAAGATCAAGTACGTCTGACCCTCTCACTACCAGAACCAAATACCTACATGTGACGATTCCACCAGTTCCCAACTTGTTTGAAGCCAAACAGACACAATTTCAAGTCCCACAACTCCTGCCAATTCCCAAAAAGTGATAGTTCCATGATCTATGGATGTTCTGCCACAGCACTATATCAGTTTAATATTTGATGTTCAGGTCATACATCAGTTTGTGCTGAAGCACTGATTGAAATTAAAATAGCAACCCATATGAACATTGAACTGTTATTGAAATATTTGGTGTGAAAATATCTGACAGACAGCTGCCTTGAGGCAATGTCCCCAACTGGACAGCTAGGCACTAATCTAGCCTACTAGACTAATAACAGTTAAGTGGTCAGGCAATGCACCACTACTAAGCACTAAGTGCCCACCTGGCTTTGACTATATTGATCAACATACTGAAAATTTGTAACTGAATACTAAATTAGTTTGATCAAGCAATCAAAAGAATACCCAATCAGAGACTAGATTATTTTGCGCACAATCAACCCAAAATATAGCAATGCAAGAATACAATAATGGTATTATTTTTGGTAAACTAAGGCACTTCTTGATATGCCATGAGCATTGCCAATGTAAGGAACCTCAGGCAACTATCTTGCATACTTTTATCTATCAATCACTTACAACAATCAATTATAGTGATAAGTTGGCAGATGAATCTAACAACTGCCTGTTTAGAATAATATGAACCCAAACGTACACATCAATGCAACATTCAAACCAAGATCAGTTGATCCTATGATAAATTTCGTAAATCTTAAGGTATCGTTTGGTTCGGAATCAAGATTAATGGATAACTCAGTATTTACTAGTGTGATAGAATTCCTAGCCCTTTGACAACTAAGTATTCACTATTCTAAGAATTGATAATCAAGTACGTATATTGATAGGATGAGTTCTCAAATCAATGACACACAGAGAATGGAATTTTCTGAGCAAGTATCTTAACAGCAAAACTATGTTAGTCATGTTAGGCAATCCAATGTACACCAAACTCTCCCAACAGAAGGTGTTAGTGACAAAAGTAGTTCCTCTAAAAACAAAATACATGGCGGAAACTACACGGATGAAGCCCACAGGAAGTTTGCGTAAACTAACCCAGCAATCAAATGTGACAAAGGTTAAATGGCAACAACATATACACCATTAACCGTAGTTGAGTTATGGTTTGGTAAGGCACCTAATCATCCCCCAATCTCCATAAAAGTAAGAAAGTGGCTCAGGATTTTTCTGAAGAAAAGGAAGGAAGATCATTTTACTGCCAAACCTATAAGAAGATAGTGATTTGTTTGTAAATACTTTGATGTAGGTTGTACAGAAAAAAACATATCCTATCAAAATAGTAAAAACATCAATTCAGGCACCTACAATTCCATATCAAGGAACAAAGCACCAACAGATATTTATGCCAGATGTGGAATCCCTTGATAAATTCAATAAGACGTACATGAAACCACAGATAAATTCAATAAAGAAATTTATGGCTCATGGCGTTCTAAACCCGAATAAAAAAGAACAGAAGCAACATGAATAGAAGGGAAGAAAGCAGCAATAGTGTCAAACCTGAATGATACGGTTTGCGTCAAGCTCAAAGCTATCACTACAGACAGACGCTTCATACAGCCGACTACATTGATCTAACCTCTGGCTTTCATCCTTGTACTCATTAATCCGCTCCCTAAATTGGGTTATCAACATGTTAGTGAAGCTTGAGTTACAAATAATCCTTATGGATAACACTTGATGATAGCACAAACAGGCAGAATACAACTTACGCTCACACTAGCACTACTTCAGTCAAAAAAAGAAGAGATTGAAATGCACAAGAAAACCGCCGTCATGAAGAAACCAACACAAAAGCTACACTTTTGAACAGAAAGGAAAACAATGGAAAAAAAAAAAAACTTTCAGCAAACCTCGAGTGCCATAGAACTAAATAAATCGATAGAAAGAACACGAATTGGGAGAATAGCACTATCATATTCTTAACTTGTGATAAAATCATCAAACCCTAGGGCGCAAAAACCTCAAATCGAACAACCAAACAATCAAGAAGTACTAAGAAACCCTACTGAATCTGGAGCATGAGCTTCTGCGAGTAAGGATGGAGCTCCTCGAACTTAGTATGGTAGCCGGCCGGCGATCCATCCTTACAATACAGAAGAATCTGCTGGTGTGGCTGTTGTGGCTGTTGCTGCTGCTGCTGCGGAAACAAGCCCTGGAACTGCTGTTGTTGCTGTGGCTGCGGCTGCGGCTGCGGCTGCTGGAACTGAAAGCCGGTCTGTGAGAAAGACGGCGCCGGCGAGCTCTGCCCAAAAAGAGGCTGCTGCTGCTGCTGCTGCTGCTGCGGCGCCGGAGTCGAAAAATTGAACGCCATTGGTTATTCTCCTACCGTCCTCCACGAAAGCGTCGGAATTGAGCGGAGATACCGAAGAGGAGGCCAGGCGCCGCTGCCGGCGAGATGGGGAGGTAAGGTTTTGGGGCCTGTCGACGAGGGACTAAACCCTCGATTTGGATTCGAAATCCCTGGTGCGCGGATCTTTTGATTTACGCGGATGCCCTTAAATAAACTTGAATTGAGGGACTGTTTGGGGTCTACTGGGATTCGGGGATAGGGGCGATTTGGTCATTGTGGGGGAAATTGTGGGTTCAAGGAAATACCCTTGGGAACGATTTGGAAAGAGAAGCGAGATGGATGAATTTTTTCTGAAGTTGAGGGCTTTACTGGAAGAATATAAAAAACATGTGGGCCTAATACTGACTGGTCCATGTTGTGCGGAGCATGTGGGCCTAACACGGACCGAGAGGAACGCTGTTCAGGTAACACCCAATTACTTCGTCTAATTCAAGAATCCACCTGTTATTTACAAGATTTACAAAAAACCACCGATATTATTTTTTTTGCAAATGAACCCTCGTACAGAAGAACATCATAACCCATTGATGGAGTTTGGATTCGAAAGTCTTCTGAAATATTGTTTTCTTTTTTTCAAAACGTCATTTTTACAATGTAAATTTCTGTTGATGTATCTTAACAAAAACATTGGCAAGATTTAAATTCAAATAATAAACCTAAAAATAGCAAAGATCACAATGGAAAAAATTTCAATCAAGGTTTTGAAAATTAGAAAAATATTATTTATAGTTTAGGATAATCGTCAGAAAATCTAAGACTCAAGTTCCAAACTCTTTGAATTTCAATAAATTAATAATTACATTTTTTTTACTGATTTTTGAGCCAAAATTGCTTTTTTTATTGTGTAGTTTTCACCAAATATAGGAATAATTTCCTTGTGTTAAATGCTTTAAAAATATTTTGCAAAGTATTATCGTGATGCATTTTAATTTTAAAGTGTATATATGGTATCTCTAGAAAGTATTTGGTTTGGAATCGGAACAGGATCATTTTGTCCTGATCAGTCTATCACATTCAAATATCAAAAAGATAGTTAGATTATTTTTACGTTACTTTAAAAAATAAATTATCATACTACTTTTATATTTATTCATTCAAATTTGAATAAAATAATATATCTAATGGTATAAAGATAAAAAAAATTTAAATCATTCACTAATCAAATTAACATTCGAACACTAAAAATTTAATCAAATTATTTTTTTACATTTAAATTTTATCTTAAACTTGAATTTGATTTTGATTTCGAATCAAACGTTACGTTATAGCCTACAAAATAAAATAAAATCAAAAAAGAAAAAGACAGTAAATTTTTTCTCGGTTGAAGAAGAAGGTCAATATAGCTGGTGATTATCTATAACAACTAGTGTAACGGCTACTGCCACATCGACGACGAACAAAACCTACAACACTTGACACAAAAAGACCCCCAGGACTCGATACATTCCCGAGAAAACTGCCGGCCTATAAGCCCGTCTGGGCCCCACCTTTCGCATCCGCGGGCCCCGCCCAAGCAGCAACAGCCGGAACAGCAGCAAAACACTCGGTCCCACCACTCTGCATCCGCCACGTTTCCGCAAACCCACCGTCGTCTGCCTCCAGCAACGCCGGAGGCCACACCAGGCCAGGGCCCAGCCCAAAGCCTAGCTCCTCCTCATGTGGCCCAGAAGACCCAGAAGGCCCAGAAGCCAGGCCCAAACCGAGCCCAAGGTCGCCTAAAGCCAGCAACGTCGGCGGCGGGGCGGAAAGCCACGGCGCAAGCCCGAGGGCCGACCCGGGACTCCTGCCATGGAGCTCCAAGGCCGGAATCCCCGGCCGGGAAACGGGCTTTACCCCGGGAAACGCATGTCGGGGGCGTTTTCGCGACGAGCCGCCGATGGGAACATTCCGGAGAGCGCCACCGAGCGTCCAGTAGCGGCGGCAGGCGCGGCAGAAGTGACGTGGCTGCGCCGTGTTGTAATTGTTATAGTAGCAGAACTTGGTGTCCCGGGACTCGCACCGCGGGCACCGCTCTCCGGCCTTCTCTGCTGCCGCAGCAGCCACGGAGGGGCGCCGCCGCACTTCGCCGGCGTCCGATGGCATTGTCGACTGATTGATGATGATGGTTTCGAGGGCTTGGGCCGGAGGGTTCGGGGGTTTTATAGGGGGGAGGGGCATTACGGGGAATCGTGTCAGGGGATATCGGGTCGTTTTCGTTGATTGGTACGGATGCGGGGAGCGCCGGGAAACGTTTGCTTTTTCTTTTTGTCTTGTTTATGTTTGCCGGGCAAAAATTTTTTTTTTTTTTGTTTAAAAAAAAATTTGTATTATCGATAGATTGCGGTGCGATGTACTTGCAGTCAAATGTTCTTTTTGAAACATCTGAGAAACCTGGGATTTTCTTTAAAAATAAAAAATAAAAAATAAAAGAAAAAAAAAAGGGATCACCGAGTTTGATAGATGCGAATCACATTTTTTTATTATTAGTTTTGAGAGGATTTTGCATGAAGGAAGGGGGGATTAAAGATTTGAAAGCGGCGGTGGAAAAGAGGGAAGAAGATGACAAGAGTGGCTGGGCTTTTAGGGGACGGATATTGGCTCTTAGCATTTGGAATTTTGCCAGCCACTGGTGGAACGGCAGCAGGCAAATGCATTGCAGCAGGAGCAGCAGCACCATTCTGATGATTCTGGCCTTCTGCTATCTGATTCCCAACCTGATCTGATCGCCTTCCAAATCAAGTCCCAATCACGCCCGCGTCTTGAGTACGTTTGCATTTCGACCCCTCCCACGTTCGTAATTGCATGCTTCCTCGCTTTTGGACGAACATAACCGGTTACTCTGCAATGAATGATTCCAGTAATGTCATCGATATGCCCTGCTCTGCTCTGTTCGCAATTATAGTTATCCGATTAGATTTAACAATTATCAATTAATACGTGTTTTGCTGTAATTCGTCGTCTTAACGGAGATAATGGCTTGATGTAAAGCGTCATGGGTATTATCATCTGCAAAATTAAATTCAATATTAATATAGCAGAATAATTCATTTCGACTTATTTTTCAGCCTGTGTCATATTTCGATCGAACATGACTAAACCTGAGCCCCGAAACTGAACTAACGAATACGGATTGGACCGAGTTTAGGGCTTCAAAACAATGATGAGATAGCGGGCTCCTGGGCCCCTCCCGTATACAGGCTAGAACGGAGACGATTTCGGATCGGATTCGTACCTGGACGCTGCTCACGGGTCTGTGTCGGTCAAGGCGGGAAACCCGGGCCCGGTCAGAGGCCTGACGAATCCGCGTACCCGATAAAAGCCCCTGCCGCTGCGACACGCGCTGCAGAGGCCGGCCTCGGATGCCGCCACGCGTCACGCCGTCAACGGCCCACGACATATCCATTCTGCTTTGGCTTTCCGTACGATTTTAATATCTTCTGAAAGTGCCACTGAACTTTTTAATTATCACAAGAATGCCACTAACTGTGTGGACCTGTCTGGGCTCGGGCCCATGTTTTGAACGGCGGCCCACATGGTTCATGAACGCGTATGGGATTCGGCAATACTCGAGCTTGGCTCGAAATCAGGTTCGGGATTGAATGGGTGACGCTGAGGCGAAAGAATCCAAAATCATTATTATCGAGTTGTTGAGAATCGATCTAAAGGATAAATGGTAAAAGAATTTTGACGAAATATGAGAAGCTTGGGAAATCTTTCCAAGAGTCATGAGGCACGTTCTCAGAACCCTAATTTTATTATAAAACACCATTACATTGCACTAATACAATCCGAAAGCATCTCCGTTCTTCGACCAAGCTCTCACATCGACTATTATATCAGAGTATAGGTATTGTTCCAAACATTTGTAGCTTTGCTGGTAAAATTAAGACAGTGAAATACCTCGATCAAACTCGATTCTTTTTTTTTTTAAAAAAAAAAAATAATCTGCCATGATGTTATTTTGGTTTTGCAACCAGATTCGATCATATATATTTGATTTTTTGTACTGTGCACATGCATTTGGAGTTCAGTGAATAAATGTTGCTGTCTTTTTCCATCACAATTCTGCTGCATATTGTGTGGGGCTTGCTCCATGAGTTTACTCTGCTCAATTATTTTTTCATGACATTAATTTCAATTAATTTTTATCTTGTGACAAATAAAGAGAGAGAGAGAGAGAGAGAGATGAATGGGTTCAAATGATGTGAATGAAATGGAAATAAAAAGAATGGAAACATGATTAAAAAGCATCCAGAGAAGCAAGAAACAAAAGAAGAATCCACTCCAGTACACTTAGAAAAATGGTGTCTCCACTCCACCTCGAAGGAAGAGGCACCTCCCAATGATGCAACTCAATGAAAGGCAGTCTTTTGGACCAAGTCTATGAGATTACATAAAAAAGGTGGAGCCAAGTCTTGTTTCCTCTTTTTATAAGTTTTCTTAGTGCTTTTGTTTTGTTTTGTTTTTTTTTTTTTTTTGCATATCTCTTTTAATCTTGTATTTTTGCATATAACTCCCTTGAACTTCTTTTCAATTTAAAAAAACTCCCTTTAACTTCTTTGCTATTGCATAAAAATCCCTATATCAGATTCGAAAAAGAAGACACTGATAATGATGAATATATGTAGTAGATCCATTCAGAATATGTCCACAGCATAGACAAGAAAAAAAAAGGTTCTCCAGCTTTTTGATATTCAGATAGCAGTTTTGAAGCCTATTCAGAGACACTTAAATTGCTAGGTTTATTTGGATCCTTAATTTCTTTTGTCCATAAATTGCAAAATTGATTCTCAATCTCCCTGAGGTCTCTGTGACTCACATTGGATGAAACTCACAGGGAGTAGTATGTAAATGACAAAGACATTAAGGCATTTGCACAACAGCACAAGGAGCAATTGATGTTGGAGAGTGTTGACTCAAGTCTGTAAAAGATTCCTGCATTGGTATTCTAAAATCTCTGGAAACAAAAAGATTGGAGGCTGTTCTACAAACATGCTGCTCTTGAGAAAGTCCACCCACAGAATGATTGTTTATTGACCAATTCCCATAAAATCATTCATTACCAAGTTCTCGATAATACAAATATGCCTTTTTTTCAAGTTTTTTCATAAATAATCTCACTGGCAAAACAATGAAACACTGATAATGATGAAACAAGCCTAAGATAGGATTACAAGAGCTTAGAATATTGATGTCCAAAGGAATATCAAGTTGTTGTACCAAAAGAAGTCTAATCAGAGAATTTCGAATTCTAGATGTTCGAGGTAAATTTCTTCTGTATTCAAGGTTGAATGTTGAAGAGGATAGTGATCTTTCTTCCGTTCTCTTTGCTTATTGCTATATGATATTCTGATACAAAAAAGAAAAAAACTCAGAGAATTCCATGGTTAAACACTGCTATGAAAAGTTAGTTAATGCTAGACAATACCCAACAATTTAAAGAATCACATGATAGCCTGGATTGCAGAGTCCGCAGAGCAGAGTAAATATTTAAATGACGACAGAATCTTTCTACAAAAAAATTCTGAATTATTTGCCAGGATCAAGATTGGCTACTTGAATCTCAGCGCCACTCTGAATTTTTTTAAAAATTTTTATTGAGGTTGGTTTTGTCTGAGATAAGTAGGCCAAAAATATTTGACTGAAGCAAGAATCAAAATTGTTCTATGCTTTTGCGTGCTGAATTCTACCCAAATGACAAGAAAACGTGGATAATGAGTCAAATTTCCAGTCAATTTGTTTGTCCAAAAGCTAAAAAGGTTTCTCTTGAATGTTTTGGTCTCCAATGTGGTCTTTGTAGCCAAACTCAAGACAAACTCCTTGTTAATTTTTAATTTTTTAGAAGTAATTAGTCTACAAGAAACATTGACTTCCATTTTGCATCAAGGAAGAAGATGTACACATGTGATGGTGACAGAGGCAATTGAATCTGTATAATTAAAACCTAGAATTATGATGCATATGATACAATAATTTAATCACATGTAAAATAATTTATAAAATGATCAAGACAAGGTGCTCTTTCCAGTGGTTATTATTAAATGGCTAAATGTTCTTTTGGTTAAAGATTAAGACTACATTTTACAAATTACCGGATAAGCTTATAGCTAATCTCTCTTACTTTTTTGAAATTAGTCACGCTAATTACCTAAATTTAAGATTCGCCCCCCAAACTGTGTCTCCGTCAATGTATCTAAAAACCATCAATGTCAACCTCACCTATCTCCTTTAAACCAACAACCGTAATAAACACAGTATTGTGTTGGGGAGCGGAATAATATAACGAGTCAGACATCAAATAATCCTAAAAATTTAAACTCATAAAATATAAGTCTTTTTCACTATATATATTAAATCTTATTTATCTAATATTCTAATTCATCACATCTGACATTATAACAGTATTAAAAGCACTTAATTATAGAAAACACAGTGTTAACTAACGTTTTGCTCTATATTTAAAGATTCCGGGGATTTTTATTTGTAATTAACATAAATATGATTCAACAGCAAGCTAGGACAGAAGAAAACTTTACATAGCTCACTAATTTACCAGACTTTGGCTCATGCTCAAAAAGTTGCCCGTAGGGGTCCGCTCCAAGCTCCACATTTACGACCATGACACTGCAAAGACAGCCAACAACACTAAATCAAATTAAGTGAATTGAAAATGCCGAAGAAGTCAATGGTTAGGCTGTGTTTCCTCTTGTTACACACAAATCACACTTGTTATCTAGCTGTTCATTTGTTTTAAGTTTTTGTTGCTGTTTTCTAGTGCTCTGATGGAGATGTGCTGTTTTGTCTTGGCTTCAGAGTTCAGAGAAAGGATTGAAAACAAATAATAAATGCATGGATGACTGTTTTGACCAATGGAGTTAATGCGGCTGGTGAAGAAGCTGGTCTGCTTTTAATTTCTCTGCTATTCTAGATAGCGAAAGAACGGAAGAAAGTTTCTTACCAGTGCGTATGAAAAATTGTCTTCCTTTCTTGGATTTCTTTGCAGATTTGGATGTCTTTTACCTTCTGGATCTTTTTCTAGTTCTTGCGTGAGCTGCTGTCTGAAGTCTGAACTGCTTCTGTTCAATCTCTGTTCATCCTGTGATTTTTTGTGCTGTGTTTTGAATTCAAGAAGTGAAAGAAAAGGGCTTCATTTGAATGCCAAATCTGTTCTTTTTCATGGTCTTTGGTAGCTCTCAGTCTTTTTATGCTTCTCTTTTGAGCTTTACCTATGGCAATCCCCTGCTTTAGGGTTTGAATCCCTTCTTTCCATGCCCTAAAGCAAAAGCTCCAAGAAACAAAATCCTTCAGTTGTGGTGCTGAACTCTTATGCTCTCTTAGAATTTGCTTGCACTCATGCATCTGCAACTATGGAAGCCGATATCTTCTTGCGCAGCCATGATTCTGGAGAAGAAGAGCAGACCCAAAGAAACCCCGGCGTCCGAGGAAGAAGCCAATGAGAAGCTTGAGAACAAGCTCCAGGAGGCTTTTGAGGAGCCCCGCCCTCTTGGGCGGCTCCGCGCCGAGCGGGAGTTTCTCCGCGCCACCATACACGCCCAGCGATGGTCTCTACTCACGGGAGACTCTATTCCGGAGTTGGATGAGTCGTTCTCCGAGTTCCTGGGAATGTACCCCAAGTACAAAGCCTCCGAAGAGATTGACTGCCTCCGGCAGAAGGAGTATTCGCACCTTGCTGAGCCGGACGCCAAGGTCTGCCTCGACTACTGCGGCTTCGGGCTCTTCTCCCACCTGCAGAGCTTCCAAAACTGGGAATCCTCCACCTTCACCGTCTCTGAGATCTCCGGCAACCTCAGCAACCTCGCTCTCTATGGTGGCGCAGAGGATGGCACGGCGGAGCACGACGTCAAAACCAGAATATTGAGCTACCTCAACATCCCGGAAAATGAATACGGCATGGTGTTCACAGTAAGCAGAGGCTCCGCATTCAAGCTGCTCGCCGAGATGTATCCCTTCCAGACAAACAAGAAGCTCTTGACGATGCTAGACCACGAGAGCCAGTCTGTGAGCTGGATGGCGCAGAGCGCAAGGGAGAAGGGCGCGAAGGTGTACAATGCCTGGTTCCGATGGCCGACGCTGAAGCTCTGGTCCGGTGAGCTCAGGAAGCAGTTGTCATCGGGGAAGAAGCGGTGGAAGAAGGACTCTGCCGCGGGGCTCTTCGTGTTCCCGGTGCAGTCTAGAGTCACTGGCGCGAAGTATTCGTACCAGTGGATGGCATTGGCGCAGCAAAACCATTGGCATGTGTTGCTGGATGCCGGAGCATTGGGTCCTAAAGACACGGATTCGCTTGGTTTGTCACTTTTCCGGCCAGATTTTATCATAGCTTCGTTCTATCGGGTGTTCGGGGAGGACCCTACGGGTTTCGGGTGTCTTCTGATCAAGAAGTCTGTAATACAGAAGTTGCAGAGCAAGAATGGTGGCACAGGGACAGGGATGGTTAGGATTCTTCCTGTGTTTCCGCAGTATTTGGGTGATTCTTTGGATGGCCTGGATGGCCTGGATGGGATTGTTATACCTGAAGGTGAGGAAGTTGCTGCCGGAAATGAAGATGCTTTGGGGAAAGCTGATGCTAAACATGAGTCTCAGCTGCCCGCTTTCTCAGGGGTGTTCACGTCAGCTCAGGTTCAGGATGTCTTTGAGACTGAGATGGATCAGGATTGCAGCTCTGGAAGGGAGGAGACGGAGAGCGTCTCAGTAGGGGAGGTGATGAAGAGCCCGGGTTTCAGTGAGGAGGATGAGTTGCCCGACAATTCTATGTGGATTGAATTGGGTCAGAGCCCACTTCAATCGGATATTTCTGGGCCGTTGTGCAAAGAAGATGCTGGTTCTCCATTGCCACAAGCCTTGCCTAATGGAAGAAGAAAGCATCATAGGCATAAATCGCCAAGAATTGCAGCTAAGACGGTGAATCCTACTTATTGTGACCATCTGTTTGCTTTTGATGCAGCTGTGTTGTCAGTGTCACATGAGCTCGCTCGGGTTAAGGAAGAACCCGCAGAAGCATCACTGCAATGTAATGGAAATAATGCTAGTGAGATTGAGGAAGAGTCTGAAATGACGGAAGTTACAGGTTCATGTGTCACTAAATCTACTTTGGCCAATGGATTGAAAGGAATTGAACATCACATCTGTGAAGAGAATGGTTACACTTCCGAGATTTGCAACAAGAATGTAATGGAGATTAAAGAGAATGCAATAAGAAGGGAAACAGAAGGTGAATTCAGGCTCTTGGGAAGAAGAGAAGGAAGCAACGGTAGATATAGTGGAGGAAGGTTCTTTGGTGTCGAAGAGAATGGCCAGATTGCCAGCATGAGCAGAAGGGTTTCCTTCACTTTGGAGGAAAATAAACCAACACAGAAACCAAGTGACAATTCAGATTCTGTAAAACTATTTGAGCATACTCATCTTGATGACAATGCTAACAGTGATGGAAATAATGAAGATGCTGAAGAGTGGAGCAGAAAAGAGCCAGAAATAATCTGCAGACATCTTGATCATGTCAACAAGATGGGCCTTAACAAAACCACATCCAGATTGCGATATCTTGTGAATTGGCTTGTGACCGCATTGCTCCAGCTGCATTTGCGTGTTCCAAATGGTGGAGATAGCTTGCCCCTTGTCCAAATTTACGGTCCTAAAGTCAAGTATGAGAGGGGTGCAGCAGTGGCGTTCAATATAAACAATAGCAACGGCACATTGATTAGTCCAGAGATTGTTCAAAACCTAGCCGAGAAAGAAGGCATCTCTTTGGGAATCAGCTTTCTTAGTCATATAAGGGTCATGGAGGACAGTAAACAGATGAATGGAGCAGTAGAATTGGCTGACACTCCCTGGTGCAGGCCTATAAAGAGTGGGCGTGAAGAAAGGAAGCATTCTACCGTTAGAGTTGAGGTTGTCACTGCCTCTCTTGGGTTTCTTACAAACTTTGAAGATGTGTACAGGATGTGGGTATTTGTGGCCAAGTTTCTGGATCCAGCATTTGTTGATGAAAGTAGAGTTTCTAGTGTTTTGGATGTTTCAGAAACGTAGCTAGAAGGCTTTGATTCCAGAATTTAATCAAGATTGAAGGGAGATCAAAACCAGTTTTGCCACTCAAGAAATTTTGAAAAGCTGTGCAGTTTCGACAAATGTAAAGTTCGTAGAAACCAAGGATCATTTTTGATCCTTGATATCTTTCCTCTTGCTGAACTTGGAAGATTTCACCATCATGTATGTCTCTTTTCCTGGAGTTTGCTTATGGTGTGTCCAACAAACTCCAAGACCTCTTCAAGCAAGGTGAATTGGCAGACAGTGGCTCATCAAGCAGAGATGAAATTCAAGCTGGCATTTGATCCATTATTTAGTTGATCGAGTTTGTCACATTTCTGCAGTTCTTGTATCTGATTATGCCTGCAGTTTGTTGTGTACATATAAAATGATTTGCTGTGCAAGTCTGAAATATTCATCATACTGCAAGCTAGTTTTCATAAACTCAGTGATAACCTGGTCGTCTAAAGACTCTGAACCGTTGTATATATTTGATTTGTTCATTGTTACAGTTCAGGAAAATTTCTGACAATCTGAATATCAGATACTCAGATCCTTTTCTGACATATAGATTAGAATTCTATGATCTCATCTCGAATCTTCGCAATTTCTAAGAATAACATTTTTCTACCATCATCCGCAACATGCTGATGATATCTTTAGACTCCATACGATGTGTTTTCTTGTATATTTCCTGGCATATTATGAGCCATGGAGGATTTTAATATTCTAAGTGAATTGGCAGCGAGCGGCTTTTATTGTTAAATTGTTTTAATTTTTTTAGCAGATGCTTCATCTGCCTCCATGTGGAGCACATTAGCATGAACTTGGCTCACCTTGGTGTTGAGGGCAAACATGTGATAGCTGTCATTTGTGATCCTCCCTGATATGATTTTCTCTGAAGTCAAATTGAGATGGGAATTGATAACTGACGAGCTTAATAATCTTTTTTTAGGGATAACACAAGCTTTATAATCATGTACATTCATTCTCCACTTTTGCCATGAAACTCGTTTAAGTTAATTGACCTATCAAAGACACCACTTATTGCTTCTTGATGATATAGATTGCCTCCTTAATGTGTCTGAACTGCATCAAAAACAAAAAGTCTAAAAATTTCCAGGCCACTCATTTCTCAGATTCAGTAATGAATTGGTCTGACGAGTGAAACCCAGGTCTGAGTAATGTCCAGCAAACATTTGTCATGATCTCCCTGTCAGATCTTGAAACGATGGAAAAAGCCAGCACAAGAACTGCTGGAGTTGGGGATGAGTGGCATCAGATGAGCCCAACACACCGCTTTTTTCAAAGGATTTCTTTTTTGGGGTGCCGATGTCTTCGGTCATGGTCTATACAAACATTATTGTAACTTTCAGAGGTTTACGTGAAATTGCCCGGGAAAAACGAAAATAGGCAAAATTATACCCGACATTTTGCGAAATTCAAGAGAGGTCCTTATTTGACAATATCTGGGCCTCTCGTTAGGCCTTGGTTTGCGTTGTGGTTTAACGAATGAAACCATAAACATAACCAATATCGCGAAATTATGTGAATAAAAGTCAATATATTTTTGTCCTAAGTTGATTATTTCTCGGGGAAAAGAAAAATCTATTTCGAGTATTTTTCTAATTTGTAATTAGAGAAAATATAAGGGATTTATTTGAAACAATGGCCGTGTGGTAAATCGGGGATGCTATAAATGATGACGGTAACACTAGTAACCAGTGTCCGATGTCTACTGAGGTTCTTTCGGCTTCAAAAACTTTGTCGAGAGACTTTCAATGCAGACTTCATTCCATACAAATGCACATACAAAATTCACAAAAATAAAAAACTTTCACCGCTGAGAAATGACCATTGATGGTACATGTCGTCAATTTCAGTAAAATGACTCATTTCAAATGAAAACAACATGAATTTTTTCTTTTAAAAAAATATGTATGATCAATCATATGCTAAAAATCGTTACTAATTTGGAATACAGAAGCACCGCCTGTTCTTCTCATCATCACATGTAATCAATTGCATAGTAAATGGCTTGAAACAGAGACGATATTGATGAATGGTGCCAGGCTGCACCACCTCCAGACCTTCCACAGCTTGGTTTATCTTGTCCAGCACCTCAAGCAGCCCCAGAACTCAGGTGGGAAAAGCACCTTCCAGCCAAGACACCACCTCATGACTCCATTATAATCAGGATTAGCCCGCAGCCGCTGATACAAAACTTCCTTCCACTTGTGGAAGAACTGGAGCTCCAACATGAAAACCTTTGACGGAGTCAAAGATGCCAGCTTTCCTCCACAAGTCGCCGTAAATCGGCCGAAGCTTGTCGATCCGCTGCGCCCGCAGCGGCGTTGGGCCAAGCTACCCATGGAAGAGGACATTCGGAGCTTGGGGGAGGGAGTGGGGGAGAGAGAAGCTCGCCGACGGCGAGGTTTGCTGTGGGCTTGAGGAAATGCGCCTTTCTCTGAATAGGATCGCCCGGATTGGTGGTCGAGGAGAGGATGATGGCTTCCCTTTCATCAACTGGGGCGTTATCTTCTTGTTTCTCGGTTGCCATTTTTGGCTTCGAATGAGAGAGAGAAGACGAGGGAAGCGAAGGGGAAGGAGATGGTCTGTGTGGTGGGGGTACGAAGACGAGGGTTTGACATGTCTAAATCGAGCGGAAGAGGAACGAGTTAGAGTTGGTTTTCCATGTGGTATCTACCAGCTCTGGGTTTATCAAGTAAAGACTACATTTTGGGACAAAGAACAACCCTTCCCCCATGAATTGTATATAATTTTGGCTCGCATTAATCATTTCATTATATTTTAATGCTAATTTAGCTGTATCAGATTCAATTAAATTTGGACTTACCCAAAAAAATCATAATTTTCTATAACAAAACACAACTATTACAAAAATACAACTATTAAATTAATATTTGATGAGTTTTAAAATTAAATTTCTCATAGGCCATTTGAACTATAAATTTAACCTATTATCGTTTATTTTTATTATCGTAATGTATCCTATTTTATCGAGGATAAACTAAAGTTTTAAGTTTTGATTTTAAAATCAATTTTGACACTCACAAAAACCAATCTGTTTCAATTAAATTATTTTTAAATTTTTTAATTAAACTTTGACTTTCAACTTAAAAACAATAGAAAAATTTTTTAAATGAGAAAATATATATATATATATATATATATATTTAAAGTATTAAATAAATTTTTTTTGGTAAAAAGATATAAAATATGTAAAAAAAATCAAAATGGGTGCTCATAGAATTTGAACCCAAAGTCTCTTATGACCTGGGTTAAAGACTTAATCATTAAAATAAGAATAATTTATAATATAAATATAATATATAAATATAAATAATATATTTTTTAATTCGAAACTAAAACTCAAACTGAAATGCTTCGGAATTGAGAACCATGGAATAAACTACACCATTATCAATTCTTCAAGCTTAGCTTGTTATGCAATTTGTGTTGGCCATTTAAACTACAACGTCAGGGCCTTCAACTGTAAATTTGAAGTACAGGAGCCCTTGCAATCCAGAAAAATCTATAGAATTTCATAAATGTTTTCAAATATTGCAAATGCAAAATCTTGTAACCAGTTTGCTGCAAAATTGAGATAAATACAACATAGCCACTGACACAAGTGTCATAGAACTAATGCACAGCCTAAAAATAATAAATCGTACAACAGACAGCTCCAAAGAGTTGAGACTATGTAGCATCATGTTGATTCCGTCATTGATGTGGAATCCCTGCTAAGGATTAGCTTGCTATGGCAGTTTTGGGTTCAAAAAGTTGAAAGAAGCCGGTAAATGCATGAGGTAGACAATAATTAGGAACCAGAGACCATCTTGATGAGAAAAGCAGTCTCCAGTGCTAATTCCTTAATCTGTAGATACTTGTTGTCCTCTACAAGGTCAGTAGTCAGATTTAGGACAACTGGCCGCCGTGGATCATAAATGGTACTCTCACGGATTCTTGAAACCCATTTAGCGGCTTCCCACACTCCAAACCTACATTTGAAACAAAACATAGTTTACACTTAAAACTTGGGTTAGACAATATGTAGACAGATAACACACCAAAAAAAAATGAAAATCCACAAACTTCTTTCCAGTGGTTTATTTTAATGGATTCTTTCTAATGGTTGCTTAGAAGCAAAGATTGAGAGAAAGCCCTTAAAATGGGCCCAGACTATCAGTTTCTGTTGTAAGGTAGGTTGGTCGTATACCAGAAAGCCAGGTCACAGGAAGCATTTATCCGTACAGAGATTCTAGCTAGTAAGTACAAAAGACTGAATAAAAAATCAGCCAACACTAAATATTAAAACTGGATCTTGAAATGCATGCCAAAGATTCAGAAAAGATTAATTCATCTGATTAGTTTACAACAAGATGATTCCATACCTTGTATTGAAAGATGATGTCACCATAACTGAAGGGTAAATAACATCCTTCTGAATGTTTTCATAAGGGGAAAAATTCCTGATGGCAAGAAAATCTTCAAAATCCGCAGGATATCCAAACTCTTCATAATCAATTGGGTCAAGAGGCAAAATGGGGTAAAGAAGAGTGTTGCAGGCATCTAAGAAGGGAACCTACATAATGAGGGTGAAACAAAATTAAATCAATATAAAAAAAATTAGTAGGTTTAGGAAAGCCATGCCAGCAAATGATTGTGAAGAAAGATAGTTAACCATAATTGTTCTAAACATGAAGACACAAGGTGTTCATAAAGGGTTGTTATGAAGTGCATTGTTTAATGACATTCAGGTGCTGGAATGGCACGGTGGAAATCAATTTGACAAAGCCTTGTCCACAGCAGTCTGAATAACTCAGAATGGAAGAATCTATTAGAAACAAGCTGTTTTGCATCTCAGCTCTAGAGCTAATGATAAAGCATAGCAAATTTCATCAGATCATACTAATTGTCCTCCAATGTAAATTTTTTGAGCCATACAGTCTCAGTGTTGAGACTAGGCCTTAAAACTCATATGGACACCATTACCATCAACTGTACTCCAATGATAACATGGTATGATTTTCACAACCTTAGTGTGATTTCGTGCAATTTTTAACATGCCATGAAACATCCAACAGGTTTACTTTCCTCAGCCTCTTAACCAGAAACCCCACTAAATCAAGATTAATATTTTCGATCATGTGGTTGTGGAAATGTCTTAATGGCAACATTATGATCATAAATTCTCCTGAGCAAAAAAAATATACATATAAAAAAGAAAAGCCTGCATTAATTCTACCTTTAAAACAGCAGCTCGAAATAAATCTGGACGAGTATTAATAGCTGATGCAACTAGAAGCCCACCAGCACTATATCCCCAACCAGCAAGCTTGTTTTCTTTCACAATTCCATTCTCTATGAGAAATTCAGCACAGGAAAGATAGTCATTGATGGAATTCTGTTTTTTAGTGCGTCTGCCATCATGGTGCCACTTCTTACCAAGACCCCCTCCACCTCTAAAACAAAGAAAATTTGATTCTTCAGGAAAATTTAATGAACTTGTTACAAAAGATTTCACTGATAGGTACTTGAATTGAGGAACAAGACAAGTGAATGACTTTCTAGAGCAACCCTAACCCTAAACATAAAGGATTAATCCATCAGAAAACAGAAGCATAAATAGAATGTTAAACTGCCACTCTCATTCAACCTCCGGTTTACAGAATGAAATGCAACATCCTGAATGGAGAGATCTGATAAACTTGGGAATTCTAAGCAATTTTATCTAGCAAGCATTTACAGGTGATTTAGCCAACTGACTACCTTCATGCAACAAACTAGTCCATCAAGCTTGTAGAAATTAACTGACCTCAATCATAAGAACTTACCTCGGGTGATTTTCATACATTCATAAAAACTAACAATATTTGAGACAAGCATATCATACGGTACCTGACATCCGCATATGCAATTGCCCAACCCCGATCAAGAAGGCTTTTTAATTCACTTCGCCATCGCTTGTCCAACAGTTCTCCGTAAGCCCCATGTCCATGAAGTAACCCAGGATTCCCCTCTTGCTTTTGTTTTCGTGAATATACAACAGTCAAAGGGACTAGAACTTCACCCTTTGAGGGAACATCGTAATGTTCACAAGCATAAAGCTCAGAAAGTTCATTCCACATGCCCTCCAGATCATGCTTGATACCAGATGTCTTCATGATTGGAGAATTTTTTATACCTCCAACAGCAGAGGTCCCATATAAAGTCCTTGTTTGCTCATGCAGTACATTTTGTTGTTGAACTATCAGCCATTTGCCATTTGATAAGTTGTAGTCAACAACAGCATCTGGCATCTACAAAAGGCTAGATTTAAGGATCAATGGATATAAACATTACATTTAGAATTCAAGGAAAGGAAAAGAGAAAATCACCAAGAATAGTGCATATTTCTTTAAAGCAAAGCAAAAATAGATTCTGACATAAAAGGCGGGAAGTGTTCAAAAGCATTTATTTGTACTTCATAAGATTAACAATGAACTACCAACTTGGAAGAAAGTTACTGACTTGCATACCACAGGTGAGGATATGGTAAACCGCATTGTCGATGAGTAGTAGTCATAATTAGGTCCTGGTGAGATCTGGCAAACATGATTTGGTAGAGGTAAGAAACATGGATGAAGATCCTTCAAACACACAGGTCCCTGCCATGTAAGAAAAGCCAGAGTGAATAAATGCATTAACCATGTAAGCAGCATGAAAGGATGACCGTGAGATGCAAATATAATCAAAAGGGGAAAAAGATAAAAAAGGAGCAAGAAAATTAACTTGAGAGAAAGAAAAAGAAAAAGAGGGATGATGAAGTATGTTCAAGAAAAAGAAGCTGACGATATACAGAATGACTACATCATATAATAACAACTAACAGGCAAACCAGATCAAGCTTATTATATACAGCAGACACAAAAGGCTGTAAGAGATGCAAATTCTGTTTCTCAAAGAAATGAAAATTTATATAGCTACTTCCCAATAGTAAACAAAATGAATCCAAGGCTACATAAAATAGAAAGGCAGTGTCTCCTCATTCTTATCAATATGGCATAAGATTTTATTCTGTCATTCAGGTAAGGTACCTCAGGTCACTAAACAACATGACCCATGAAACAAGTGAGCAGCATGATGTCCTTCCCTTCCTAATGGCATCTAGGTGAAAAAAGCAACTTACCACAAACAATCAATATATCAGAACATCTTTGATGCAATCCAATTCTCATAGATACTGTAAATGATTTGCATGAAAGATCAATTTCTTCGGTACATCAATATGTTTAGAAATAAATAAAATCAGGTCTGAAGAGTGACAGAGGTACCAAAGAATTTTATCTCTAGCCCCAAAAGTCTATAGCTACACAAGTGAATGATGGCTTACACTTCCATTTAAAGGTAGTGGCAGGGAAATGGAGCAAAGTCTGAAATCCATGCCTTCCCTTATGATAAGCACCATATGTGTGTTGCAAAAATCAACATCCTTGATACTAACACCAGGCTCCTCAATAAGTATATTCTGGAAAAGACATAACAGAAGAATATTTAATCATAGAAAATATTTGAAACAAGAAAGTCAGAACTAGTTAAGTCTCAATACATATAACCATGTGCAACCTAAATGAGTTGACTGGAATATTGCCATTGAGATTGAACTTTAAACTGTTGAAAGTGTTTTACAAACCTCCCAATTTCTTGACTTAATATCACTGGTACTACAACGGAGAAGATAATGTGAATCCACAGGTATTCCGTCTCTTACAGCATCTGTAAATAAATAGAAACATCCTTGATGGTGCTCGACGATGCAATGAACATGAGGTTCACACTCCCAGATTAAGGTCAAACCAGATAAGGGATCAGATGCATTGATCAAGTACACCTGCAAAAACCACCTTTGCTTAGGGTGGGAAATACGAGAACTTAATGGATGTGCCAAAGTTCAGAAAATGCGAGCACTACCTTCGAAGAAGTATTTGAAAATGTGTTTACAGTTATATACTGAAAATCCTTGGTATTTCTAATGTTAACAAATACAGAATCATCAGATTCTTCCAGAATCAAGATATCATCCTTACTGGATCCCGGCATGCTACAGAAGATCCTAACGAAAAGAAGAGTTTCATTTTGATGCCATGTCAGGACAGGAAACAATATAAATGCCAAAACTTTAAAACACTTACTTGTGTGGTTGCTTATCTTTGTTTGTGACTGTGTAAAGGAGAGCCTGCCCATTCAATGCCCAAGCCAAATTTGCAACTCTATCAACTTGAGGTTTCTTACAAAGAGAGCCTGTAGCTAAATCCCTCACAGACAAAGTGAAAGAGTCCTTATCTTTGTCATACATAGTATATGCAAGATAACGATGGTCTGGAGACACTTCTGACAGTTCCTCATAGGAATATCCTGGTAATTACCATAAAAAGATGTAATTGTGTGAAGGAACTTGTATACATTGAACATTTCCCAAATAATAATTCATATAATATGCCAAATGCTTCATGAAAATGGGTTTGCCTATGGAAACATGTAGGTCCATTCTACACAACCTACCTAAAGCCATGATCTGATATGGAAGTAAATTCAGAAACTTATCAGAAGTTAAACATCATTTTTGCGAATATATATCAACAATGGAATTTAACATATAATGCTTGAATTCTACTATATTTTCATGTCATTCCGTAAATTACATATTTTACTTACAAATCCCAAAAGTTCTCATTCTCCATGCAGATGGTTAAGTGTGATAAAACAAAGAAGAGAATCTTCTCAGTAACTTACATAATTTCATTCTAAAGTTATTAGTCAGGAATTCACCTCAATTGCTCGTTTATAGCTACACAGGAGAAAAGATTAAATCTTTTACAGGATTTACCTCCAAATCGCTCGGCCTCCTGATTGTAATCAAGAATCTTCTGCTCGATGCTTTGCCCGGCAACAAAATCAAACCCTGCCGAAGGCTCGCTAAAGGTGACGAACTCCTCATGAAGTTTCGCCGACCTCCGGCAAAGCACTGGATACTGCTTCCCCTCCTCGACCCGACGGTAATAGAGCCATGGCCCCCATCGCACTGGTGGCGTGCAGGGATCCGACGCCATGCGGCACGCCATCTCGAGCAGGAGCTTGCGGCTAAGTCTGTCGGCGCCGGCGGCGATCATGGCGGCCTCGGCGTACTTCTCCTCCTGCTCCATGTACACGTCCATGTGGCGCATCGCCGCCGAGTCGGAGAGGTTCGCCATCCAGCTGTAGGGGTCCTCCCATGTCACTCCGTGGACGGTGAACGAGACCGGCTTCCGAGGGGGCCTGGGGGGAGATGGTGGAGGAGGAAGCGGCGGAGGAGTCTTCGGGGTGGTGTTTCGCCGGTGAAGGCGGCGGAGCGCCGCCGCAAGGAGGGGTCTGGATGGGGGGACGGCGAGGGAGCGGAGCATCCCGCGAGAAGGACGAGAGGAGATGGAAAAGGGTTTCGGGTTTAAAGGTGTGAACCAGACCAGACCATGTTTTTCTTGAGCCGAGCCGGGCCGGATTCAGAAACTATGGACCTTGATCTAAAGCCTTTAAAGAATAGGGAGTTTTATGAAAATACCAATAAAATGCGGCAGCTTAGCCTGCGCGGATTATTTTCATTTCACCAACCACCAAATCCACCATCCTTCCCAAAACAGAAAAGCCACGTCAAAAAAAGTGCCTAATGTAGTAAAGGGTTGCCAAATTCGTTTAACAAGAGGTTTACAAAATACCTCACCGGACATGCTGAAAAAGGTAAGCTGCATCTCGTTGCATGCAACGTGCCAGAATATATCTGATTCACTGCCCGCGGGGTTACAGTCAAACAGAACAGCTACTTCCACAGTCCAGCTCCTCCTCTTACGTGTCGCCTGGCGTTTGGGTAAACATGAACCAAAACTGGGGCCCACGCTCTCCAAAACATGCCACGTCATCAAACAGTATTCCGACCAAACAGCAGGCTCGGCACTTCAGGCCCATCCTAGCTTTAGACAACCCCGCCGCCTCCGCCTCCTGCAACGCATAGCACCAGAGCACAAAGATTTCGAGGTAAGCTCTACTTTTCCCTTTGTTTCCTTCCGATTTCCATCAAAATCCTTGTTCTATATATCGAGAATTTCGTTTTTCTTGCTCTAATCCGTCTCTGTTGATCTCTCCGCTGTTGGTTTTCAAAAATCCTTTTTTTTCCAGCGAAAATGGAGCAGGATTGCCCAAGCTGCGAGCAGAACAGCGAGCGCTGCTACTGGCACCATGCGGCTCAAGTCCATTTCTTCATGATCATGCACGGAGATTTCCTCGGAGGATTTGTAAGAAAAAATGTTCTCGTCTTTGGTTAGATCTTTCCATTTCTGTTCTTTTAAGTGCAGTAGCTTTGATTCCTGCTGGTTTTGCAGATACTTCCCACAAAGTTCACTAGACATTTCCGCCAAAACCTCGATGAAACTGCGAGATTGAGGGGGCCAAGTGGGAATCTGTGGCCGGTGGGGTTGAGAGAGGTGGATGGGAACTTGTCCTTTGAGCTGGGGTGGAAGGATTTCCTGGAGGACCATGATGTGCAGGAAAGGGATGTCCTGTTAATGAAGTATGGTGGGGAGTCTTTCTTCGATGTTCTCCTTTTCGACGGTGGGAGTGGTTGTGAGAAGGAGTATTCCTACTTTGCTCGGAAGAAGGCCAACAACCCCCCTGTGGTGAGTGATGATAGTGATGTTGAGATTGTGAGTGAGCCAGCTCCGAACGAGGAACCTATTGGTTGTGATTCCCCAAGCGGCTCTCCTACTCTTGGTGACAGCGGCAATGCTCGCAGTGAGACCCCAGCAGCAAATAATGCTGATTTTCCATCTGAGGCCCTGAAAGCAAGCAGTGGTGATGTTCGGTTTGGGACCCCAAGAGCAAACAGTGGTGATAATCTGAAGACCCCAAGAGCAAACAATGGTGATGTTCGGACTGAAACCCCCAAATCAAGCAATGGCTGTGTTCGGACTGAGACTCCGAGAGCAAGCAATGACGATGTTCGGACTGAGAATGTTTGGGTTGAGACCCTGAAAACAAATAATTGCAATCTTCGGCTTGAGACCTCAAAAGCAAACAACGGTGATATTGGGATTGAGAACCGAAGAGCCAACAGTGAGCTGAATGGACCACAGAGGCCAGTGTCAAGTGACAAAGTTGTTGCTGATGCTTCTGTCCAACCCTCACTGAAGCGCAAGCGAGGGCATGGGCATGGACGTGGGCGTGGGCGATGCCGATCTTCCCGTGAGTCTTCTACCAAATTTTCCAAATAATGTTAACGTTATAAGCTTTGCATCCCTTTTCATAATATATCATTTATGTCGGAAACATGAGTCAGGATGTGTAACATTGAATTCTGATTACCATCAAACCGAAGCTCCTAAGCGAGGACGGGGCAGACCTCGTGAGTTTGTTTTTCCATCTCTGGGTGACATTTATCTGAAAGGCATGCATCATATTATGTGGTTTTGTGACTGAAAATGATTCAGGGGGTTCTACAAAGAAGTTGAATAGTCAGTATTATCAAAATGATTACACTATCCAGAAGATGAATGGTAAGAGCCAATATAGGATACACCATGAGTTTGTTTTATACATCTTTTTATTATTACTTCTACAATTTTTATGGTTCTGTGACTAAAAATGATACAGAAAGTGCTCGTCGAATGTTAAATGGCAAAGAACAAGGAAATGATGCGACTAAGAAATATTTGCTGATTGGTAAGAGGAAATTGGCATACCTTGAGAATTTCTTTCCATGTATGTATTGCATTGTGCCTGTAAGCTTTGCATTTATTTAATGTAATTTTTTGACTGAAAAAGATCCAAGGAGTTACTGAGAGACGTGGAATGTTGAGGACAATCAAAATGATAATAATAAGAAACTTTTTGAATGGTAACTGGCAATGTGGCATACCTCAAGCTTGACACCTGAATTTGAACTTGAGCTTGAGCTAACTTGTTACATTATTACTAAAGAAATCGAACTTCAACAATTTTCATTGTTCACTAAAAACATAGGTTGCAGGATTTAATCCCAATTCGTTAGCAAAAGAGCCACCAACCAACTCAACACAAAGGGTCAGTTTGGAAAATGACTAGCAAATGTGTCATTGCGATTAGCCTGAATGGCACTCTCCATGCTAATACTGCTAATTATGATCAACATGTTTGCTACTCGCAAGCCAAACAGGCCCAAATAGAATAGTGACTAATTAAACTAACCATTTCATATAATTTTGAAACAAAATCAATAAAAAGAAAATCATATGAATATTGATTTATATGTAAGGATATTTATTTCTAGCTATCAAGCCGAGCTTGAACAATATAAACAATGTTCAAGTTTGGTTCGTTAATGAAATGGTCGTACCAAGTTTGAGATTGCCTAGCCAAACTCAAGCTGCTCTCCGATGGCATGACTATTTGACAGTGGTTGTTTTCCAACAGATGAGATGTATGTAATAATTTCTGTCACTTGTGCATTTTTTAGGTGGCTTTCCAACAGAAAATGATTCAATGAGTCATTTTGGGGTATCTAATGTGGAGGATAACCGAAATGGTGATACCATGGATCACTTGTTGAATGGTAAGAGACAATGTCAAATATCTTGTATGTTGTTTTCCATATATGTGCTATTCTTATATAGCTTTCTGACCAGGAAATGATTCAGGGATTCAGGAACTGAATGGTGAGAACAGCCAAAATGATAATAAGACTAATGAACACTATCTGAATGGTAAGAGACAACATGGCATTCCTCATGATGCTGATTTCCGTATACATATTAATTATTTCTGTAAGCTGTAAATGTTTGGATGGTTTTCTGACCAAAAATGATTCAGGGAGTTCTTCTTGGACATTGAATGGTGAGGAAAATCGAAATGATAATACTAAGGAACACTATTTCTGTGGTAAGAGACAATATGGTATATCTTCTGAGGTTTTTCCCAGTGTATGTCATTGTTCTCGTAATATGTTTGTCTCTTAGTTGATTTTATGACTGGAAATGATTCAGGGAGTTCTTCTGGTGCGTTGAATGGCAGAGATTATCAAAACCATAACACTAACAAACACTTGATGAATGGTAAAGGACAATGTAGCATGCCTCCTGAAGTGATTTTCCATATATTTATGTGGTTATTTCTGTGACATGTGCATCCTTTAGATGGTTTCTGATAAAAAAACTGATTCAGGGAGTTTTCCTGGGGCAATGAATGTTGAGGATAATAGAAACAACAATGCTAAGAGACATTGGCTGAACGGTAAGACTACATAGCATAACTTGTGAGTTTTTTATATTTATGACATTGTTCCTGTAAGCTGGCATTTCTTGGTCTTCTGACTGCAAATTATTCAGAGAATACTTCTGCAGCTTTCAATGGAAATGATTGTCAAAATATAAACACCAACAATCACTTTATGAACAGTAAGGGATAAAGTAGCTGACCTCCTGAGGGTTATTTTCCTATATGTATGTAACTATTTCTATGATCTGTGAATCCTTTGGATGGTTTTCTGACAGAAAATGATTCACGAGGATTTTCTGGGGCATTGAAACACAAGGATAGTCGAAAAGATTATGCTGAGAAACATTCGCTAAATGGTGAGAATATGTGGCATAACTTGTGAGTTTTTCCCATATATTTATGCCATTGTTTTTCGTTCCCGTAATAAGCTGTGAGTTTCTTAGTTGGTTTTCTGACCTGAAATGATTCAGGGATTCCTTCTGGGGTGTTGAATGGCAAGGATTATCAAAACCAGAACTCTAACATAAACTTGATGAATGGTAAGCGACAATGTGACATGCCCTATGAGGTTGTTTTACATGTATGTACATAATTGTTTCTGTAACCTGTCCATCCTTCAGATGATTTTCTGACAGAAAGTGATTCAAGGGGGTTTCTGGGGTATTGGAATTTGTGGAGAATTGAAATGATGATACTAAAAAAAAATTTGCTGAATGGCAAGAGACAATGTGGCATGCCTTACGTGGTTTTTAGTAAATATTTGTGTGTGTGTGTGTGTGTGTGTGTGTGTGTGTGTGTGTATAATGTCTTGTTTCTGTAAGTAGTACAATTTTAGATGGTTATCTTACCAAAAATGATGCAGGGAATATTTCTGGGGAATTAAGTGGCAAGAATAGTCAAAATGATTTTACTAAGAAACCCTTCTTGCATGGCAAGTCACAGTGTTGAACACCTCATGAATTTGTTTTTTCACATAAATATTTATGTACTTATTTCTCTAAGCTGCACATTCTTTACATGTCTTGTGTGGAAATTATTCAGGGAGTACTTCTGGGGTGCTGAATGACAGGGATTATCGAACTGACAACACAGAAAAACACTTGCCAAATAGTAATAAGTGATACATTATACTCATGTTTTGTAGGCTATGCATATTTCTGATGCTGCTTCCAATTCAGGAGGTAATCTTAACTATGAGGGTTACAGAGTTAACCATGGGCCTGGCAGTGATTATCAAACTGATAACACTGAAAAACATTTGCCGAATGGTGAGAAGCTGTACATTATACCTCATGTCTTGGAGGATGTGCATACTTCTAGTGTTGCTTCCAAATCAGGAGGTAATCTTAATGATGAGGGTTACAGAGCTAAGTGTTGGCCTGGCAGTGATTATCTAACTACTAACACTGAAAAACACTTGCTGAATGGTAAGAAGCAATAGATTATACCTCATGTTTTGTAGGCTGTGTATATTTCTTAAGTTACTTCCATTTCAGGATATGGTCTTAATAATAAGGGTCACAGAGTTAATCATAGGCGTGTTGAAGTGCTAGGGTATGAGAACTCTGGGAGAATAAATATATCAAGAAAAACAGCCTTAAGTGGCTCAGAAGTAAAGATGTTGCTGCAGTTCATTGATTCAATCAGACCTAAAAACCCATATTTCGCAGCCTTTATGCAACCGACACATGTCTCAAAGAGATCCTTCTTAGTAAGTTCTATATCTAATCTCTTGGCTCAACTTGTCATTAATTCATTTAGTTTTCTTGTAAAGATATCCACTTACAGCATTGTATTTACTTATTTGTTTCCTTCTAATAAAGAAAAGGTTTATTCATGGCTTCATATATCACTGTCATTCCATTTTTCATCAATCTGCTTTGAATGGAAAAAATAATGTAAAGCTTTCTGATGGTACTCTTTCCTAGATTTGTAACATAGAAGAGTTCTCTATTTAATGCTTTAATCCACAGCTGAAAGTAGCATCGATTTTATCTTAAATGAATTCCAGATTTAATTGTTAGATTCTCTTACATGAGGAGTTCTTTTTTAAGCCTGTACTTTTCTTGTGTTATAATTGCGAGGTTCACTGGTACATCTGTCTAAATTAATTACACATACAATCCAGGAAACTATGCCTGTCACTCGTATTCTTTGGTTCTATCTGAACGCTTATAGTTTTATCAAAAATTAAAAAAAAAAGAAAAAAAACTCTCATAGCATGTCCCAGAAAACTCTCTTCACTGTATGCATACTTGAACTCAGAGTTTTAATTCTTCTCTACACTACAGATTTATAAATGCAAATGATTAAGTGTCTGATGATTACTTAACTCCTAGATTGACCAATGTGAATATATTTGTATACAAACAGTTCACAGGCGATATTTTGATGTATAAGAAATTCCCCTGAAATTCTTCATCCAATGGTTTTGTCACTGCCAATTTTCTTTCTTATTATTCTATCCTTAGCTTTCCTTTTGTCAATTTTACATTAGACAACTCTTGTGTTCTCATTATTATGTCCCTGCTCTATACTGTTATTTGAGATATTTGTTGCAAAATAACCTTTTTAATCTTGAAATGTAGTTCAATACATATTCCTTTCAGTTGTGTTCCTTTAACTCATAGGTTTAGCTTTTCGATTTATTTCATGCCTACACTTATTGCATATTGTCATAATAAGCTCTTCGAACAAAGCCAGCTAGAAACACAGGCCACGACAAGAGAGGTCATATTGTAACAACCTAATATCAGATTTCCGATAGATTAGTTCTTAGATGAACATGGTGTGGGCAGTGCTTTTCCATGTATAGTAATTAAGTTTTGTATGTTTCAAGTAATCTTTACTTAACTACATTCCACAAAAGCTTCATGCTGTTAATATTCCTTGTTTGTGTTGCAGACTATCCCTAGTAATTTTGCATCAGAGTATCTTCCTCCAAGAAGCCAGTCTATATTTCTGAAGACACCGAGCTGCGAAAAGAAGTGGAAAGTTAATTATCTTGTTCAACCAAAGGTATCTGGGTTAAGTGGAAACTGGAGAAGCTTCGTCCTGGATAACGAAATAGATGAAGGGGACATCTGCCTCTTCGAATTGACTGAATTGCGGTTGGATGTGATAATAATGGTCCATTACCAGAAGATGAGAGGAAATGCCTAATGCAAAATCACAGATACACAAACCTGATCATTATAATCTCATGTAAGCATTATTGTATTCTGCGACTTGTATTATGTCAAAACATAGCTGGGACTTGTTTTTGTGCCCTTGTGGGCATTTTTTTTCGGGTTCCTAGCATTGTCAAGTATGCAGCCCATCTTGGTCATTATAAGCATATAGTATGCTGTCGTTGTGTTTCTGTTGAGACATAGCTGGAGCCTGTTATATGTCATTGTGGGTGACTTGTCGTGTTCCTAGCTTGTTAAGTGCTCAGTAATATCAATCTCGTTCAGGATCTCTATTTTTTTCATGGGCTTTATTTTTTTTTTTCAAGTGCATTTTTTATGGTTCTTGATTAATCTACTCCTGCGTTTCCTTCCTTTCTTTTTCATAAATATTCTTCTGAACCTTCTTGTTGATAACAGCAGAGGTACAAACATCTTTAGAAGGTATTCATAACAGTATTTAACAGCCAAATTTTGATGATGGCTTCATGGATCACAAATTGAAGCATAAGCTGACAGCGAGAAAGTGTTGGATTTTTCGCAGAGGCACATATCAAAAACCAGTCTCAGGCTGCCAGAGCCACAAAAATATGGATACTGATAATCTAAAACCTGGATTCCACATTACCGATATTATATAAGGACAGAATGAAATTGAGAATCAAAATGGTGTTACAAACAACAAACTTCTCCCAGAACATGATTTCATTATGTAGAATCCGACAATTATTATCTGAAGTATCTAAATTGTCTTCAATTTAGTAGAGCTGGTGGAATAATCCTGTGCCTCAAAGCTAAGGATTTAGCTGAAGAAGGGTCCCACAAAACTTCTACCAAGATGATGTCCAAAAGCTGCACAAAACCTTGCTGCTTTCAAGTACCTGCACAGGGAGAAAATATGACCCTCAGAATCAAAGACTGGTTGCAGTTGTAAGCTAATCAAATCAAAAGCAAAACAAGTCAAAAGAATTCACAATTTTAAAGTTTCTAAAAAATTGTATCTTCCTTGTAATAAGTTACTCCAGAGATGATCAGATTTAAAATTTTCAACATGTGAACTTTGGATTATCTAGGAGAACATCTTGTCTTATCATGCCAATGAAATCATGAATTAGCCAATTCAATTAAAATAGTTGCATACAAGTACTACAAGAAAGCAGAAACATATATTTTTATATAATATATCATAAAAGAGTAAAAGAAAGTAGATCAAGTTGATCAAAAATTGTGTCTGAAAAACATAAAATGAATGTCCATTAACAGACTCAAAAGCCTGCTTGGAGGATAACCTCAATGAAATGAATGCCCATCAGAAGACTCAGAACCAGCTTAGAGGATAACCTCAATGATAATAGCTAGCACTAATTGGGAGGATAATAAGAAGCATTTGAAATATTAATTTTCTTCAAATGTGTTGCCATTGAAATCTAAACTAAGCCTCTCCTCCACTCAAGGCACGTATTACACTCCAAAAAAAAGGCATTTTACAACACTGGTCGGCATACCACTGAGAAAAGGTCCAATACAGGGACCAGCTATGGCTCAGATTAGAGTGCTAAGTTCATGAAACTGAAAAAAGTTCAAAAACTGCTTCCACAAACGCCACAGTTTTTATGATCCACTGTGATGTGCCAGTCAGAATTCACTTTGCAGATACCATTAGCATGTTATGATCTAATATCCATGTTTTGTGCCAATTCAATATGTTATCGCACATTATCTGTCAAAAACCATGGCACCAAAATGAACTGAACCACCACATACTGACATGTAAATATATAAAGCACATTGTATGAGGTTTTGCTAAAAAATATGCAACATCATTTGTAGTATCGTTGAAATGAATGGCACTTTGGCACATTTAACAACCCTCTACTTCCCTTCCCCCAACCTCCAACCCCACAACCAATTTAGTGGCAAGAAACATAATCATCAGGAGTTGTCAATGTGAAGAATAGAAAACACAGAACAAATTGAAAATCTAGTAATGATACTAAGAAGGCTTTGTTTGTCATTTTCCTTCTCTCCTTTTTCAGTAGTGGTCTCTTACTCTTCTAAAATGTGTCAAGATCAAGCAGAAAAAAGAGGGAAAACCTACTATGGTTATGTTTGCAGCATCAAACTCCCACCAAATGCCATCTTCTTGTATCATCCATCCTTTCCATTCCCACCTATCAAAACTCAATCCCAATCCTCACATTAACCAAGAAATTTTGTAGTAACTAAAGAAGCGCATCACTAATATACTATAGCTTTCCATCTTATAAACAGGTGAGAAGGATTTGAATAAAGAACTTTGTGCATCTAAGAAAACAGAAGTTTGTGCATTTCTACATAGTTCTAGACATAGACAATGGTTTTTTCACATGGGAAATTGATTCTATTTCTCTATAATAAAAAAGTAAAATATCGTGTCATAAAGAAAAAAATGGACAATTATTTCCCACCAAAAAGTAATATCAAGCTATTCAGAAAAAGAGAAAGAGAAACATAAAACTTTATCTAGAAATTCAATCCAAAGAGAAAATAGTGAATTGCATGTATATAGTGAAAAACTCTGATGTCTATTTTTGACAAATAAAGGATATAAACAATGAGTCTACCACAATAAAAAATAACTTAAAAGAACAACTTCGATATAATTTACCAACAAAATATCTGCTTAGATGTTTCTTACAATGGTTACATTCATCCAGTTAACTTTTGTCTAAATGTGAACTCTCCTATCCATTTAATGTGAATAACAATCAACAAAAGTTGGAGACCTACAGGGCCTAGAAAGCGGCAACATCCTCTCGCTTTCCCCTTTGCATCAACCATCCTTTCCTCCCCTTCCTATCAAATCCGAATTCCAATTTACCCATATCATTTTTCAAAATTAATCAACAAACAGAAAAATCGTAAACATCCACATTCTAATAGAAACCTTCATCATATCGTGATCAATCCAAGACGCATTGAAACCAAGATCTATTCCATTTTCAATTTTTCAACGATATCAACAATAAGACTCACAAAGGAACCAACTTAGCGATCCTGACAAGTGCGGCAGAAGGTACCCTGGGAAAGCTCGCAGCACGCCCTCGCGCTGATCGACAAGTGCGACGTCAACCTCGCCGCCGCCACCGCGCTGTGGAGCGGCAGCAACGACTGCACGCACCCCAGCTCCCCAAAACTCCTGCAACAAAACCCAAGTCGAATATCATATCCGAATCCGTGATGAGGTTTAGAAAGGATTCTAGGGTTAGGTTTTTTTGCCTGGGAGGGGAGAGGAGGCGGCTGCGGCGCGGGATGCGGGAGCCGGAGAGAGTGCCGGGGCGGACGCGGGGGAGAGCCGACGGCGAGCGGAGGGAGGTCGCCGGTGCTCGCGCGGCGGAGAGGATGGATCTCGAGAGGGATCCGCGCCAAGCCATCGGAGACCGGTGACGACGCAGTGCGGCGGAGAGGTTTCCTCGTGGGTTTAGGGCTTTTGGTGGTTTAGATTTTGGCCGTTGATTGTCGAAATTGAAACTAACCGTACACGTGGACGGTCTGGATGCTCTTCTCTATTTTGTAAAACTTAAAAATTCTGAGAATTTCAATATTTTAATACTTTAAAATTTTGAATTAAAAAATTCTGATAATATATTTATTTTATAAGACATATAAATTCAAACCAAGATTTTAAATCTCAATTTTGGTTTCGGTTTCGACACTTAGCGAAACCGATACGTTTCGACCTTTTTGATTTCAGTTTCGACCAAAAAATTTTTTTAATTATTAATTGTGTGTTGATCAAAGTTTAATTATATTTTAACTGTACTTTGACTTTATATTAAAAATACGATAAAATTTTTAAAAAAATTTATAAAAATTTAAAAATTATGAAAGAATTTATAATTAATTTTATCACAATATTAAATATTATTTTAATTAATTAAAATTAATTTTTATAGTTAACTACTATTTTTATATATTATAAAAAAATATATAAGAAATAATATGAATATGATTAAAAAGTTAAAAATTAACATAAGCAAATTTAACTTATTATTAAATATACTTGACATATACATAATTTATTAATTATAATGTAATACAACAAATAATCATCATCAATTGAGTTTGAAGCATCTGGATGTGAAATTATGAATTCAGTACTTGAACGATTCAGATGAACATTTATAGACATACGACTCAGAATAATTAGTTATGCGCGATCTCGTGACAGCGATTCACATGGGGGCGAGACCGACACAAATTTTTCTTGGCTTTACTTTCGGTGGAACGGTCATACACGCATGCACGTAAACAAAAAAATCAATATGTTTCGACTAAAATCATTTCCATTTCAGTTTCAACCAAAATATTTTTTTTATTAATTATATTTTAACTAAAAATTAACTTTATTTTAATTATTTTTAAATGTCAAATTAAAAAATTATAATATGTTTAAAATTTTTTAAAATAATGAACAATTACGTGAATAGTCTTATGCACGTGAATAGTATCTGATAAAGATCGGCGAGGGTATTGGAACTGGACTGGTGATGATGCTGGCCCGGGTGCTAGGCCGGCCCCAGCTTGCTGGAGCAAGGGCCAAGCTGATAGGGTGCGAGGCGGGCGAGGAAGTGGCGGCAGGCTAGCGAGTGCGGGGGGCCAGTCCGGCAAGGGCGTGAACTCGAGCACGAAGCCGACGCAAGCTCGCTGCGCGAGCTCCCCACGCACAGCGCCCGCCTCGCCCGCATGGCACTCAATCGAAAATCCTAAACCGAATTGTTTCGGTCGAAATGGTTCGGTTTCGGCCGAAATTTAAAACCTTAATTCAAACTTTTTAACTTTTATATTTTATTTTGCTAAATTTATAAATTTCAAAATAATAAATGTTATATTTTATTTTATTACAAAATTTAACACGTGACTTTACATGCTAAATTTTAAAATACAAAATTTTCAAATTTAAATAATTTTAAAAAATCACTAAATTTTGCAATTACTAAAATTTAAAAGTTCTAAAATTTTAAAATTCTTTATAATAAATATTAAGTTTTATAATTCTCAAAATTTGAAGCTCAAAAATTTTAAAATCCCATAAAATAAATAAAAACTTATAGAATTTTAATAAATAATCATATATTCTATTTAAATTTATAAAAAATATCTATTTTATTATTATTAAAAAATCACTCATTTTATACGTATAAATTAATATGACATATATGCTTTGCACACATCACATACACAAAACAAACATTAAACAACACGCGCTACTGCAGCTCTAAAGGGAGTAGGTACTGAAGCCTTCAAAGATTAGCCTTAAAAAAACATGAAAACATAAAATGTTGGTAAAGGGATTAGGTGCAAAAACTAAGCCATTTTTCACAAAAATTATCTGGTGCATGATCTAAGATGTAAGAAAGCAGAAGAAAAAAACTAGCCTGAACTGTGCAATCCTGTGAACAGTTTGTTCCTTCATTAAGTTCCCACTAAGAGCTCCTGATTTTTTCTCTTCTTAGAAGCTGAAGATGATCCATAACCAGAGGACCCAACTGCTCCATTTAAGGTAGCATTGGCAGCTTGCTCCATGTAGGTTTTGTTTTGATGTGTATAATGGAAAAGAGCTTTTCTTTCGTCACTCCCATTGAAGTTTTTACAATCTGTACACTTACAATTATTAGAGCAAAGAATGTTCACCTGGAAGCACTCATAGTACATAAGGAAATTCTCCTGCCTCCTAGCACGAGAAAGGCATCTTCATCAGGGTCACAATTTTACATAGATTAACAAAATCAATATACAATATGCAACGACTTAAAAGTGCCGGCTGTAGAAGGACATACAAAAAGCTCTCTTTTATGTTCGTGCAAGTACCAGAATATTTGAGAACATCTCAATTGATCTACATATGGTCAACAATCACATTTCTTTGCTC
Organism: Trichopus zeylanicus subsp. travancoricus; assembly: GCA_005019695.1. NCBI lineage: Eukaryota > Viridiplantae > Streptophyta > Magnoliopsida > Dioscoreales > Dioscoreaceae > Trichopus > Trichopus zeylanicus. The sequence continues at coordinate 125,190 of RXID01014328.1, forward strand.
AATTGAATGTTAGAAATTTGTCCAGCAAGAAATACAAGCTCTACAAGCTTCAAATGATGTTTTTCTTTCCTCAGAGATAAATCCTAGCACAATAAAATTAGAGTGACTGAGATAAATAACTTCTGATTTTATGCTGAGTGAAGTTATAGTTATGTAAGGCACAAGGAATTCTGCATATACTTATTATAAAACAGATCACAGTACAAAAAAAGTCATGCATATGATTTGACAATCCTTAGGAAGGACATGAAATGAAGTGCGAGTAAGTCGACTCCATGATTACTCAAAAAATTTTAAGAATCTAATTCACATTTAGAAATAAGTTTGAAGCACCCCATGAAGGATGTAAGGAAAGAAAGTAAATTCTTGTCTATTACAAATCTCACAAGAGGCTCTGAGCACAAAGTTCAAGGTCCATGGTGTATCTTCAAATATTACATCAAGAAACAAAGTAGTTGTGGCAATTAATGGCACAAAAATTGGCCAATAATTAGCCAAAACAATTCATATAAGATCTCAAAGATAATAAAAAAGAAAAATATCTTCCCACACAATAAATCTCTTATAGAATACATGTCTCATGCAAGTTCTAATTCACATATTACACCTATCAGCATGATAGGAAAAGGGCATCAATTCTATCTGCAAATTTTAAAAAAATTCAGATGACAGGAAAGTATCAATGGATTTCATAATTTTTTTCAAAAATAATCTGAGGAACTGGCACCAAAAATATGAATCCTATGCATCAATCTAGCCCAAAATGAAAAAAAAAAATTAGAGACTCACAAATATGTTGTTCCCTGCATGAGACCTGCAAATAAAAAATCAGTAATAGAGCACCAATAGTTGTTCCAATTGTTGTATGTGGCTGTCAAAAAAAAAATCACATTTATTGTGAGTATCTATCAAACAAGATCAAATTGGATGAACTCTTACAATTGAAGCCGCATGCCGAGATTCTGGGTGTATACACAGTAATAACACTTCAATTGGGTCACTACATCAAATCGATCTCGTCCCTCCTTGAGGGTGAGCACCGCTCAACCTAATTCTTGGACACAAACATCGAGCCCTCCTCAGACCTCCTCTGCTCGACAAGTTTGCTTTCCAATGGCATTGACCGTCTCAGAATCTCGACTGGCAGGCCACTGCTGGCGATACCTCTGCGCTAGCTAGTCCCGCTGAATAAGCAAAACAAAAAAAAAAAAAAACCACGAATTCAGCAAACTCTCCAACTATATAAAAGAGCAAAAAGTTAAATTCATACCAAAATTGCCAGCTCAAAATCGCACCCAAGCCCAACTTTCACCATATTCTCTCTCAAAAGAATCAAAATATTATGTCACTGCCACAAATACATAAAAAAAATATACCCAAATTTATAAGAAAACAGTAATTAGGCAACGAAAGACCAACCAAAAATAAAGCTTGTACACACTTCTTCAGCTAAAAATAAAGCTAATTCCCATAAAAAAAATCCTCAATCATAACATGAAAAAAAGCAAAAAAAAGGATCAAGGTAAATCTCAATCGAAACAGAAACATTGAGCTACATTCTAATCCATGATAGACACAACTAACGGCCTAGAAGTTATCCAAAATTTATTATCAAATCATACCAACGCCAATCATAAGCTTCTCAACAATCGATGCCCATCAAGGTAAACATCGATAACAATAAACTTTTAAGCTATAGTAGTGACCTAATTTTGAGAAGAAGAAAAGAACAAAAAGCTAAACCTCGATGAGGCCACACTCCAAGAGCACCCTCGCCTCCGCATCCTCATAAGTGCCCATGAATTCCAACATCCAACTCCAACAATCTGAGCTCGGCCGCAGCACAGAGATCGGGCCGACCGGCGGAGCAAGGCGGCCTAGAGAGTGCCTTCGAGATCACGAACTCTGTGGCCTTCGAGAGCCAGGTCAGCGAGTTCGTCTTCATCGGGGCCAGACTCACATAGGGAGTGCGGCGACAAGGCGGGGATGAAGAGCAGGGGACAGTCGCCGAAATCGCAGCGAGGGCGGCGAGGCGGCCGATTCGCAAGAAATGGTAACAAAGTGAACGAAAAAGTAAAACGCTCGCAATTCATGGGCATGTTTGGTTTGGCAGAAATTTTTTTTTATAAAATTAATATTATTTATTTTATATCGTTATTAAATTAAATTATTATAAAAAAATTAACAAAAAATTTTAATTTTAAATTATTGTAAAATTAATTTTAATTAAAAAAATAGTTTATAAAAATAATTTACTGGCGTTGATCTTTATCTTAATTATAATTTCGAACTAAACGATAGTTTAAAGTTTATTTTACCCTTTCAAATCCTTAACATAATTCTATAGCAGATTTAAGGGGAAAATTATCCATTTTAAAATCAGAATAATAAAAATATATTTCAATAATTAAATTAGATAAAATTAGATTTAAAAAATTACATTAATTATTTAAAAATAGTTTTAATTTAATTTAATTATATTAATTAAATTAATAATTAAAAAATCAAATTATTCTTATTTGATTTTATTTTGAACATTTAATTCACAATTATTGATAGTGGATGTGATAAAATCAAATTTTTAGATTTTTATTTTTATAGTATGGGATAACTAGTCTTTTCATAAAAATTATAATCAAATAAGTTATTTTTTATATTAATTTAATAATTATAAAAAAAATTTAATTCTTTAATATCAATTTTAATTGATAAAATTAAATTAAAATATAATATTTTTTGGATATTATTTAAATTAATGTGATTTATTGTAAATTTATCTTATAGGATGAATGATTTTTTTACTTATAATGATAAACTAGATAATTTTTTTATAAATTTTAATAAGATATGTGATTATTTGTTAAAAATTTTATTTTATAGCAAGTTTTACATATAAGTCCTATGGGCTGCCAATTTTATTTTGTCAGCAGAATTTTTTGCTAAAAAAACTGTCGAAGGTGTACTCACGTGTTTTGAGATTCTCTTATTTCTCAAGAAATATAATTCCTTCTATCATTTAATCCGACCGTTGATCACGTGTTAGTTATAAAAGGTTGATTCGATTATGACATACCAATGAATTGATTAAAAGCGGATTGAACCGCATAAACTATTATTGACCTATATAATCAATTCAGTTTAATTTTATCATATAACATGTTTTACCCTATTTATAATTAATTCTGATATTTTATCTAAACAAGTTAATTATGTATTATTTTGTTAAATTAGTTAATTGTTTTGTATTAATGTGCTCATGGTTTGACTTAAAACATGTAGGATTCATAAGAGCTAACGCCATATGTACCTCTCTTCCTTTTTGTAGTATTTGCATGAAACGCCTCCACGTCGTCACTTTTATTGCAAATGCCTCCATGTCAACTTGCCAATCCACTCTTGGTCAAGCCAACCAAAATATGAAATGTCCAGAGTAACCCTTAGATAATGTCCAAAAGCCGGTAGAGCAGGTGGTGAGGATGCTGGTGGTATCGCAAGGTTGGGGATAAAGAAGATAATAGAGAAAAGGGTCCAGCAAACAGTAGGAATAATGGAGGTGGTGGTAATGGTAAGGTTGGAGATGAAGAGCTAGGAGAAAAGAGACAATGTAGATGTGAAGAAGAGGCAATTAGGACATGGAGCTGGTGGTGCGGTAAGGCTGGAGATGGAGAGGGGAAAGGAGATAATGGAGAGAGGGGCGGAGGCTGGTTGGGACGACAAAGCGGGTGATGTAGCGGATTGGCGGTGGACAAAGGGAAATGTTAATGGAAAAAAGGGAGTGAGGGAGGTGATGGGAACTGTCGAGCTAGTGGTGCGTCAAGGATGGAGGTAAAGACAAGGAAGGAGACAGAGAAGGTGGTGGAGGTGCTGGTGGTGCCCCAAGGTTGGGGGTGGAGACAGAGAAGAAGAAAATGGAGGAGAGGATGGAGAAGATGCCGGTGTCGCGAGATTGGCGGTGGACAGGGAGAAGAGTATAATGGAGAAGGGGGAGGAGGAGGAGGAGGTAGGGACGGTGGAGCTGATGGTAAGGTAAGGTTGGGGAGGGAGAGCGAAAAGGAGATAATTAGGACATAATTAGAGCGTTAAAATTTGGACTATAAATTATGTATATTTATAGATAAGAACATGTAGATGTACATATATTGTATGAAATTATTGTATATATATTTCTATTATATGGTATAAGGACCCAATTGAGGTGATATATTTAATTTAGGGTCTTTGTCATCTAAAATATAAGTGTGGTGACTAAATTGTGAATGTGTAGAATTTCTGGGGTTTAATTGTTAATTATTGATGGACTAATTAACAATTAACCAATTAAGATTTATGGGTGTATTCCCTGACTGTGAAATTTGATATAAAAGACAAAGAAACCCTAGATTCATCGTGGGGAAAAATTCCAAACAGTCAAAAGACCTCCTCCCAAAACCTTAACCCTAACTCCTCCAGCGCCGCCATCTTCTCCCTCGCGGCCGCCGCCGCCGCCAGGCCGCCGCGCTGCCACACCGTGACGTCGTCCGGCCTCCTCGCTGCTACGCCGTCGTCACCGCTGGGCCATGGTTGCCAGGCTGTCACGCCGTCCGGCGTCGTCAGATCCGTGCTCTCCCGCGCCTCCGGTCGTCGTCACCTCGAGTCGTCGGACCGAAGCAGGCGTCGCCGCAGCCCGAGACGCCTGCCGCACGACGCCTACCTGCGCACGACGCCTGCGCGCAGCAGCACCGCACGCCACCGTCTCCGCTGCAGGTTGCCGGAGCACAGTGGACTTAATTGGATGTCAATCTTCTTTAATCTATCCAATAGAGTCAGGTACACTTTCGTATTTTTTATTTTTCTTAATGATCTGACATAAATATTTCTGGATTGTTTTTACATATTTCATCAATATCTTATATAGAGGAGATAATTGGGACCCCGGAGCCGATGGTGCAGTGAGATTGGGGTGAAGAGAGGAAGAAGACAACGGGAAAAAGGATGAAGGAAGTGGTGAGGACGATGGGCCTGGTGGCGAGGGGAGAAGATAACAGAGAAGGGGGCGAAGGAGGCATCGAGGTCAATGGCACCCGTGGAATTTAAAAATAAATATTTTATTATTCGTATTACTGTAAGAGTTATTGCAAATTGTAACCATTTATTCATTCCATTATGAAGTACATTTTAGCCATTAAAGTTAATGACGTCAGACAGAATTTATTAAGAATATCCCTTTTATTAAGACTAAAATATAACTAAAAAAGTTGTTTAAAAATAAATTAAAATTGAAGGACCTATATGCAAGTAAACCTACTCAGAAGTTAAAAATGCAAAGAACAACGTTCCAATCCATAATTCCAGAAAGTGTCAGGGATGTAATTCTAAAACGCCTTCCATAAAAGTGCATCTCGCCCGGACACACTCGCTAACGTTCATTGAGCCCGCAGCGCTGTCACCTGCCACGTGGCACAAACCCCCACCCTCCACCCGCCCGCCCGCCCCCCCGCCCGCGCGGAGTGGCGCGCAAAATTCACCTCTTTCCCTTCCTCGACTTCCATCGATTCTTCTTCTCTTCCTCGCTCTAGAGCTCGCTCCACCCCAAAAATGGCAAATCCGAGGAGGAAGTCGACGCCGGCGAACAACGGCTCTAGCTCCGGCTCCGACCCCCTCGCTCCGTCCTTTTTCAAGGTCATGATCGGCGAGTTCACGTCCGGCCTGGTGATATCCTCCTCCTCTTCCCCCTTTCGCTTCTTTTCCTTCTCCTTCTTCTTCTTCTTCTGATGATGATGATAATGATAATGTCTCTTGCAGAGGATTCCGCCGGCGTTTGTGAAGCACTTGAAGTGCCGGAACGAGGCGGTACTCCGGAGCGTCTACGGCGGAGGCCCCTGGAACGTCAAGATCGAGCGGGATTCGGACGGATTCTGGTTCTTTCGAGGCGGATGGAAAGAGTTCATGGAGGCACATGCAATCACCCTCGGGGATTTCGCCGTCTTCTTCTACGACGGCGATCTCGGGTTTGACGCTAGAGTTTACTCGAAGAGCGGCTGCCAAAAAACGCTGGCGGTTCCGGCGGAGCAGGAGCCCATGACTCCGGACCTGGGGGAGCAGCGAGAGGGGAGGGAGCGCCATGCTGTTGGCGAGACGAGCAGAGGTGTTTGATTTGTGGCTAGGTTTTTGGAACATTTTGGGTTTGTAGATGAGTTGGGTGTTTTTGATTGTGGTGGTGGTGCAGGTGGGAATATCCGACCGGAGATTTCGCGGGCGACGAAGGCGACCGCTGAGGATATGCTCAAAGCCGTGGATGCTCTGAGGATTCAGAACCCGCATTTCTACTGTATTTGCAGGGAAGGTCGCGACAATCACATGGTGAGCTGTTTTTGCTTGATTTTTTGCTTCGGAATTTTCGATAAGTGGTTGATTCAAGCAATTTGAGTTTTTGAACGTAGAGAATTCGAGGAATTTGATCAAGAGCTTTAATTTGATGCTGTGGAAATTAATTAGATGTTGTGATTTAAGCTCCTACTCTGGGAAAAAAACAGAAAAAAAATCAGAAAGTAAAGCACAGGAGAGAATATCCTAATCTAGAAAAAATTTAGGTACGAAAACAGTGTATGAGAGAGACTGTTAGGCTGTTTCAACTGGCTGGGTCCTTGAGACAGTTAATTGAAATTACTTTGCAATCATGCTGGAAAATTCATTCTGCTTTCATCTCGTTTATCTTAGTTGTCAACTTGTGATCTCTGTTAGCTTTAACAATGGGATGTGCAAAATGGCATGCCCTACATTTCAGAATATTCCACGAGCATTGGCAAATGACTATGATCTGGAGAAGCAAATGTATGTAACACTTCTGGATGCTAAGGGTGGCACGTGGCCCATCAGATTATCACACCAGAAGGATGGGCGAGTGGAGCTATCCAGTGGGTGGGCTGCATTCCGCAGGTCAAACTGCTTAGAAGAAGGAGATGTATGTGTGTTTGAATTTATTCAAGGAGGCAAATTTCTGAATGTGCACATTGTCAGAGTAAAACCGGATGTTGGAGAACCAGTTCCCCAAACTGGTAAAAGCTTCTATTAGAACAATTGCACTTTGATAGTACAAGTATGGTTCTCACAAGCATCTGATTAGACTTGGGCTCTGTTTAGGTGTTCTAACTTCTAAAATGTTTCTTTCTTACTTTTCCATTAGGAAAGTTTTTAAACATTTTAGAACTTGCTTGTTTCGTCATTATTTCAGTGAGATGAAATGTTCTTCTTGAGACAATTTTATATCTGTACAAGTATCAGCTTACAGAAATGATAATTTATCTGACAAAAATTGAATGATTTATCCGACGAAAATGAAAATTGCATGATTTTCAAGTGATAGCTTTTTTGTTTAACTTTGACCAATAGAAACTTTCATTATTTACCTATTCCAATGTAACCTCACTGAAAAATTCCTCTAATTGTATGTATTTCCTTCTGATCATACGTATTTCGTTATGACATGTATCACTCCCTATACTATGTGCTACCAACTTGGCTTTGCCATTTTGATGAAGTGGGTTCTTTAAGTTAAGGACCCTTGTACTACTATCTCCATTGGATTTCTTGGTTTATGGTTAGATATTCTTTTGTATTTATAAAAGTCCATGTTCCAAACCTTTTTGCATTCATCATGAAGAACAAAGCTTTTCCCACACGCTACACACTTTGGAAGAGTAGCTCAGCCACATATATCTTTTCTCCTATTTGTACCTTATAATTATGATGCCAATCCATTATTGATGCTTGACTTGAGGCCATTGCTTATTTGGTTTGATACAGTCCTAAGAAAATAAGTTGATTAATAATTACGGTGGTGCTTAATATTATTTTTATGGTCTTCAGGCTTTATAAATCCATAGCGCTTAGTTGTGTTCTACTATGACACTTCAACCAATGTCATGCATTTAAAAGCTTATTCTAGTTTCTTCTTTAGATTCTTCAAAATCTAGCTGCTGCTGCACCCTTCTTCATGAGATTGCTGGTTGAAATCATATATATATATATATTATATATATATATATATATAATATATATATAATCTATATATATATATATATAAGATATGAGTCTTAGTAGAAAAGGAAGGGCTTTGTATTTGCTTTACTAAGGTATTGTTTTTGAAATTACAATGTGGGTATGTTCATAAAGTACAATATACAGTTGAAGTGGTCTGAATAGTATTCAATCTATGTTGAAACTTGAGGTACATGTGCACATGAGTTTGAAAAAATAATCTTCAATACAGGCACCCAATTAGGCACTGAATCATATAAGTAGAGGTAAATGCCCAGATATTGATAGGAAACAACGGTAGGCACATATTCGTCTCAATATGTGTGATATATACACCCTGCAAATCTTTTGCCTGTGGATCCCATTCACTAACCTTTGGTCTGAAATTTTTAGTATTATCTGTAGTACATTAGGAAGTTCAGTAGATTTGCATTGTGTTTGCTGGTTTGCTTCTACTTATTGTGCTTCCTCTCACATAGTTTTTGGCATTTATGCTAGCAATAGGGAATTAATTATTTTTCTCAAATAGAGTCACACATTATTCAAGCACTTTCTTATCCTTTCCAAAATTTTAAACTTCACAATTTGTACCCATGACTATTTGGTATGCAAAATAGGTGATCTTTTTATGGAAAAAAACTTTTTTAATAATTCTGGCACCTCAAGAATGATGTAGATGAAAGATTTTGGTTAGTTATATTAAAACATAAAATATTGAAACAACAACCATATACAGCTAACGACTTAAAACGCTGTTATTTTTTACACTCAGGTTAGTTCAAGCAAATATACATTGTTGGCAGGCTCTCTAGTTATAACTCCCTTGAAAGCAGCTACCTATTCATAACCCTGAGTTTTCGATTTTTAAAGAAGCCCTTCTTTTTCTTTCTGATGCAATATCAGCAGAAGCTGATGCCATCACCCTGGAAAATCTCTTGTTTGCCCCTTTCTCGATACATTTGGAGCCGTTATTGTAGTTTTATTAAATCATCATGTCCTAGTTAAATTTCCATTTTATGAGCCAACAATAGTAGACCATTTGATAATGTGTGCTTTGTAGTCAACTAACTACAAATTATATAATGTGTGATTTCCTAGTCAATGAAAGAGGGTATACTTTGAGACTTGTTTCAATTGCATTGCATGAGAACAGAATGGAATATGATGGAATTTGTATATTAACTTGTTAGAAGGTTTATCAGAATTCTATTGGCCCTTCCAAGGTAAGTGTTTTGGTTTTGCTCGTGCCTTTGTATCTCGAAACAAGTGAGACAATTCTGCTGCCATACTGTGTTTTCGTTTAGATCTCAATTTAAAGCATAACAGTCAAAATAAACCCAAATAAGGAAACATATTCTAGGAAAACAATGGTTAAGAGAATGTAGACTGCAAAATGACATAGACAAATGAAGTGTTATAATCATGTTATGGTTTGCCTACAAAACTCAACAATAATGCATATAAAATCCAATAAGCTAGGTGATTGAGAACGTGTGAGTATTATTTTCTTCGTAAAATTTACAATGCCACTATACTCTTTTTGAAATTGTTTCTTATTGTTGCACATGATTTAGGGAATTTTGTACGGATGCAAGAGATGGCGGTTGCTGGCCAAGGGACACGAAGGACTATGAATGCAGCCAACTGCTTTGAAACAGGACCTTCACAATTTGTTGTTTCTTTCAAATCTTCGATGAAGTGTCAAGTGGTAGGCTTCTTTCCTACATGTACTTTTCATGTTAGCTATATGTGAATCCTTGATCTTAAACATTTCCTTATTCTTGCTATACCTTTTATTTTTCTGATTGCTTGCCTATTAATGTCTTTATTATCCAGCAAAATAATCATGAAGGCAGAATGTGTTATGGAAGTAGTTAGACCTAATATCGTCAATTGTGCAGAAGTATCTAAATTACTAGTCACTAGTCTTTTGTTGTTTTTGCAGAGCTAGTTGTGCAAAGTGATATTTAAATGGTAGCTCTTGACCAATTCTGAGATGCTTTTATATGCATATAAGTAATAATCTGACATATATACTGGATAAAGTAGTGCAGTCATTTTGATAAATGGAAGGACAAATTTTTGCTCATCCGACATCAAAATTGTGTTTTTAGGGAAGATATTTTGTTCTGAAAAAGTGTCTTTAGACATGGGGAACATTTAGATGGATTAGGGACTGTCTTGCTAGATTCTTCAGCTCCGACTTAGTTGATATAGAAGTTAGAACACTTCCTCATGGATGACATACGTAAGGTCCACAAAAAACTATACAAATAAGTTTATGCCTATAAAGGTTCTCTACACGCACCATCTTAGATTGTTACTTGGACACAAACTGGATTCTTTTCTTTGTACAAAGTTTGTGAGGATTAAATATCTCTACTGCTAGAAACAATATTCCCATTGACAGCTGTTGGTCACATTATGGTTTCTTTGCTGCCAAATATGTCAGTGTATGACAAACGAAGGAGATGGTGAAATATATTCCACTAACAATTTTATTCTTTTAGTAGATTCACACGAGTCAAATGTTTGAAGCCTTTGTCATATCCTAAAAATTTGGCATGTGGATATCATCTTCTTTGAGATCTAGATGCATATTGCTTATAAAAGCATTATGTGTAGTTATAACCAATAAATTTTAGATCTTCTTCTTGTTACTTAAAAAATCCATTCTTGTTTTTAATTCAGCGAGTTCCTGCTTTTCATATTAAAGAACAAGGACTAGCGAAGAAGAAGGAAATGTCTGTTTATGATCCCAGTGGGAGACGGTGGCCTGTGGGGATCCGAGTGGAGCCAAAGAACCGTGTGTTTCTATCTTCGGGTTGGCACTATTTGCGCAAAGGAAACAACTTGCAAAATGGTGATAAATGTGCCTTTCAATTTGTTGGAGCAAATGAGATACAGGTTCATATCCTCCAAAGAGGATCAGTGGCAAGCACCTCTCTTGAAATCAAGGAAGAAATTGAAGATGGGCAATATCATGAAATAGAAATGGAAGGCAGGAATTTTCATGAAATCAAGCAAGAAGGTGAGGATTCCAATTGATTATCTAGAATTTATCAGAAGAACTTTGACAGGAGTTAAGGTTCCATGTTTGTGCATGCAGTATTTGTTTGCTAGGAAGGCTTTGTTGGTGATTTCCGTGTTTCATCTGAAAACTTGGTATGCTTGCAAATTATATTCTATGCTATATGGTCATGTGTTTTATGTCTTGGATGTTGTTCCTTTCCTCCTCTTAGGCTATCCTCAGGTAATGAGGAATATAGAAACTTGTTATTGTAATATAATCTTGTAAATCAGGAACAGCATTCTATATGTGAATCATGCCAACAGCTACAGTGCATGACATTTAGAGTATGGGAAAAAAAAATATTGACTTTCATCTACAAAGGCTAATTGATTAAAGCATTAATTACAATGAATAGGCGGAGGAATAAAAATGGATTAGGGCAGTGATTTTTTTCAAGTGTTATTTTTTTACTTCTTCATTTGAAAATGGGTGGGAGATGAAAGAATCAATATTCTGAAGATAGAATCAATTAGTAAATACAACCTATTCTACATTTTCAAGAGACCAATTTTGTCTTCTAAACAAGAATTTCGTTTGATTTGAAATGATCTTATTTTTTAATTGGATTTGGATTAATTAATCTCAATTTGAATCAAAATTAAATTAAAAGAATTATTTCGAAATGAAATTATCTCTATTTTTAGTTTGGAATCAAACGAGACGCAAGTGGTTGTGACTTTGCATTATAACCATTTTTTAGGGAAGTTATATAAGTTCGATTCTGGGACTCTCTCTGTAGGAAGTCGCATGTTCACAATGGATCGATTCTGCATCAGCGAAGGACCCTGCAGGATATGTCCTCTGTTTCAAACAATTGAGGTCGGACAAGATAAAACTATATAAAAAGCCAAGACTATCTACGACTGGGCTCTTTTGGCCCGACCCAACCCAAACGACAATCCACAAGGAGGCTGTTTGGTGCACTTGCTTTTGGGCTTCCTCCCATTTTCTTGGTCACAATTCGAAGATATCATCTCCTTCCATAGCCAACCACGTTCTCCTCACCTTATCCAAACTCTTTCCCTATACAATTCCCTCTTTTCCTCTCGTCTCTGCGTTCTTCAACACCGCCACCAGAACCACCAGAGGTAACACTTTCCCTTCACTTCTCTCTAGTAAACTACTCTCTTTTAACACTTGAGGTTTCTCAGATATGGCGGCCACGCTCTCCACGGCCGTGGTCTCATGCTCCGGCCTCGCCGCTTCGATGCGGAGCACCAAGCCCAAGATAGGCTTCATTGAAGGACTGAACAACTTCTCCGGGCTCAAGGTTCACAACAGCATTGCCACCCTCGGCATGCCCAGCTGCACCAGCCAGTCATTCGCCAAGGTGGTCGGCTCACTGAAGACAAACGGGAGGAAGAAGAAGAGCGGGGGCGGAGCGCTGACATCCACCTGCAACGCCGCCGAAGAGATTTTCAAGATCGCCGCGATCATGAACGGGCTCGTGCTCGTCGGCGTCGCCGTCGGCTTCGTGCTTCTCCGGGTTGAGGCCTGGGTGGAGGAGCAGGAGTCATAGAATGATTGGCGGCTGTTGATCTGCTTTGTTTCCGTGGAGTTGTTTTAAGCCTTCATTAAAGACATTGTGTTGGTATTTTATGGAACTATTTCTTGGAATTAAAGAACCAAAATCCAAACATTTAAGCAAGTTTATGCTCTATTTCTTGATTCAAATGCTTCTCTCTGATTCCAAGCGGCGCCCGCTGCAGCTTCCAAGCGTTCACCATGATTCGGGTGCCGGCCGGGACACGGAATCTGGCCACCGTGTGCAGATTATCTTTATAATACCGATACTTACCAATATATAAAATTATTCGAATTTAATAATATTGAAATTATATGAAATTTTTTTATTCTCGTTTATTTTTAAAATAGCTTTATAAATATATGACTCTTTCTTATTTTCATAATTTATATATTTATGTAATAAAAGATCATATTTGTAGTATTTTTTTCAATTTTTCTTTTTGATCAATACACCTTATAATAATCTTATTTAATGTAATAAATTAATATTTTTTTTATACAAATTCAATTGTATTGAGTCTAGGATATTACGTTCATTGACTTTATTTATTTTATTTCGCTCTTTTTGCGGTACTAATTAAGACTATTTGATTTGAGATAAATTATATTGATAATAATCCTTTAATTGATTTCTTTCGTTCACTCATTTTAGACTTATCAATTTTCTTATACTTTAATTTGACATTAAGTATTTCTTGTACTATACAATAATTTTTAATTGTATACTCAATTAATGGATAAGTTCTGTCATATTGATATACAAATCTCAAGTAATACTTATTAAGTAATTGGGTTTGTAATAATATATAAAATACATATGCTTGAGAGAAGTATGATAGATTCTTATAAGAAATATTTGAATTATTATTACTAATTTAAATAATATCTTTAATAATATTAGAACTGAAAAATACTTTTTTTATAGTCGAAATAAAATTTACTGAATTTTGATTTATTTAACCCTTGTAAATGATGGATTTATTGGTGTTTTTATTCAAAGAAAAGTTGCACATTGATCCTAAAAATGGTATATAGCAATATATATATATATATATATAATAAAAAATTTCATAAAATAATATGACTTATGTATTAATTGGATATATTGTCTTTTGAGTATCTATCAAATATCTTTACACAATTATAATTTTTTATCATCACAAATTTGAACTATTTTTTTATTGTCTTTTGTGATTTGTTCTATTTAATTCGTTCTTGTAAGTGTCCTATCAACAAGGTCTTTTATTTTTTTTATGAGTGAATAATTTGTCCAACCTAAAAATTGAATTTAAGTGATTGATTCATAAGTAATTTTATTACTTGATTTGTAGTCTTTGCTCTTTTCATTCAGTTCATATACTTTCATTTTACTCAATCCAAATAAGAATAAGAAAATTAGATTTAGATTTTCAAATTTTTTCATTATCTTTTTTCTAACAACTTTAATAGTCCATCCTATTTTCCTTTTCTAATTTTTAGAACTTTCAAAAATCTTTTTATTCTTTCATTGAAAACTCTCAAAACTCAAAAAAATAAAAATAAAAAAAAAATCATTTTTTGAATTTTGGTCATTTTCAGACAGAATCGAAAGGAACTTCCACTTCCATCCCCATCCCCCATATCGTTAAAAAAAATTATCTATTTTTTCATTAAATTCCTATATGATGATAGGACCTTAGTCTGTCACTAAGGTTCCAATTTTAGGGAGATTCTATTTTTGATAATTGAACACCATTATAGGTGCATATAATATGCATTTCTCTATTCTAGTCTTTCAATGTTTGTTCAGTTACTTCACTAGTTGTAGGAGATGTAATGTGGGCATTAGGTTCCACAATAATGACATTTCCCAATATACCAAAACTTGCCATCACTCCACTAGTTGTAGGAGAGTAAGAATTGATACATAAAATAACTTTTTATTTGATTAGTAATTATATGAGACAAAAGAGATTTTAATCATTTGCATCAAGCTCAAACTTCTTTCTTGCATGCATGTTCCATCAAAAGCATGCACAATAATGACAGGTAGAGATTTATTAGTAGCATACTCGATCAAACAAAGTGATTTTTTTCACCCACTATAGATCTCATACTACCTCCCATGAACTCAAAATCCATAACCCCAATTGCCATAAAAATACTATTTAGTTGACCTATGATTGTTTGAATAGCTTTGGTTAAACATGTCTTTCTCTAATAAGAATCAATACAATCTATATAGGGTTCCTCCTCCTAATGAAATTCTATAGGATCTATACAAATCATAGCTTCATCCATAGAATCCCAAATGTCTAAATCAATCGAAAATTCGTTTCTATCTAAGCTACTCATTTTCAAATAATATCTATAGTGTTCACAAATATACATTTTTGATTTAAATTTTTTTATATTTATATCAAAATCGTTAGATCTTTTTTTTATATTTAAATCGCCGTCATTGCTACTAGTACTTGTACTAGAATTCCCACTTTCACTACTACTTACACTTATATTTATAGTCCAAATAATACTATAAATATAACTGACATAGTAGTTATTCTTACTTTTAAGCCCACTATTTAAATAACTATAAAAAAAATTTTAATTCACTAGAAAAAGAACTATTATTCTTATTGTCAATCTCAAAAATAGGATTTTCAATATCAAAATATACAGAATACTTATCCCCATTACTATTTCTAACTAACGAAGTGTTATTAGAGATCAAACAAAAAACATTCTTGATCTTTAATAAATAATTAACATTACTAAAATTATAACGATCGTTGTTGCTTTCACTTTAACTAGAAAAAATGTTTTTCTCTCTATCATTTAGAATGGGGTCTTCACTTCCAAGGGTATGTCCAACACCATCAAGACTATCCATTGATTTACTTTAGCTCATATTTATCTGCTAACCTCTCATTAGACAATATCAAATTGGACTACTATTTCTCCATAGTCTTCCTGTCTCTCATTTAATGAAAAAATAATAAAGAAATAGTCATTCAATGAATAATCAATTTATATTTTACTATTTGATTGATTGGTTTTCTATCAAACTTAAACATACATCATTAGGCCAACAACGAGTGAGTATTGAAAAAAAATTATTCTCTTTTTTTAGTAAATTTGAAATATCACTTCTTTCTAATGTATATATTGATAGAATTTTTGGTAAATTAATCCCAACAAAAGCATGACTGAAGTTGTACTTGATTGCATAATTCCTAATCTTGTCTTTGAAATAATTTGCGTTCGAGAATTATTGTCCAACACCCTATATGCACTATCCCATACATTCATAATTGAAATTACATTTTGTTATGATAAACCCTCATACGGTATCAAAGTTTCTTCACATACAAAATTTTTGGAGTATTTATTACAACAAGAAATAAACACATTTAATCTAATGTAAATACATATGTAAGTATTTCAGTTCATATATACATATTTTACTTAAATATAAATATTACGACACATATATAAGTATTTTAATTTATATATAAATACTTTACTCATATGTAATCATTTCAATACATATAATTACGATATTCCATATATAACTATTTCAACATACATATAAACACTTTTCACAGAAAAAATAATTTAACTCATATATAGTCATTTCATATGCGATATCAATACCTCACCAAATATTTAACCATGTAGAAACACATACAATATAATATATGTAGTGCACACATAAACAAAGATTTTAAAAATTATCACATAAAGTGCATACGAAAATGATAATATAGCAAACTTCTACAAACAAAAGAGGAAATAGAGTATATAATAAATCAAAACTTTAGTTCATCCATCACAATTTAAGGATATTAATATACTTTGAATTACACGTGTTGCTTTATGTTGTAGGATTTACGTCTTCGATGACCATCTTGATCATAATTTTTTTCAAAACACAGTGAATGTCGCATATATATTAAAAGTCAATGTCATCACGGATCGTCATAAGTGTTTTCTACTCACATAGGATAATATATTTTATAGTTACCAATGAATGATTTAAACCTCATTTCACACAAATCTCATCCAAAACGAAATCTTGGGACAATGACGTTGACAGTTAACATGCTCTCCATGCTCATAATGTACAGTGGCAAGCAATCCAACTTACAACAGAAAGATGAATAATGACTGAAAAAGATCAACCTTCTCTGAAATCCAACTTGTGAAAAAGCAATCCAAACTTGTAGCCAAAACTTATCCTAAAACCCGCGGAAAACCCAATTTGCAATCAAAATACACCCTAAAATCCACAAAAATTCCTCTTTCAACTAGCACATAAATATAAACTCTAAAACAAAAACTGCCCCGAAAAATGATACCAAATCTTAATTGTAATGGCATCAAAATCCATCGAAAATCCCTCTCATACGTAATGACATCACCACTCACTCCAATTTCTATCAAAAATCGGTCATTGAATTTTTTCTTTACGTCCTTTAATGGAAGAAAAGCTACATTAATGTGTGTAGGGGCAATAAACTAATATCATTGCCCCTTATATCTCCACATACATCAAAAAATTTTCAGGAGTCGAATGTATTAATGGGAGGGTAACAAAGGACTAAATGATAAATTTGAAAATTGGAGGAGTTGATCACAACTTTTGAAAATTTTCAAACATTTATTAGTAATTTTTTCTAAACTTTAATCCCATAGAGAAGACGGAGATCAAAGTAATCAAAGCGCCTAATTAGTAATTTTTTTAAAAAAAATCTAAGAACACTGCTTAAATAATTTTTATGTATAAAATCACTATATATATATATATATATATATTTATTTATTTAACCAAGAGGTTGTTTAAAAAATAATAATTAGGTGGCTGGCTAGAATACAATTTATATTCTAAGCTATATTTTTATTTATAATTAGAATAAAAAGAGATTTTAGTAAGGACGACTTTTGTTATTGCATATTTATAAAAAAAAAAAATTTTTGTTATCACTATTTGAAAACAAAATCACTTGCACTATAATTAAGCTTTACAAAAGACCACCTCCCATCAATACTATTCTTTATCTTGTCATTGTTGACCAGTCATACAAATGAAAGGGCTCTAAAAGGTAGGAAAATCCACACCTTTGAGCTGCTATCATCAACTCCAATATATACTGGAGTTCTCTTAAAAGACAAGCGAGCAAAGTTCTCTACCTGTATAGTGAAAATGCATTTATATTAAGAGACAATTAACTTATACATGAAGAAACACAGGCATAAGATTTTGATTTAATCAATGAACCTCAGTTTGAGTAGCACAGAGAAGAGCAGTCTGCCTGTTCTGCAAATGGATAATAAAAATGAGATAAATTCCAAATTGAGAATCACAAGACACACAACCTGCTCCAATAATTTGGCTTATAGCAAGAAGCTGCAGTTATAATAAACCTATAATGATTAACTAAAACAATATGAGAAGTCATAGTTTTACGTTCATAGCATCGAGTCAAAATCAGAAACGAAAGATGATAAGATCATTTTAATTGGATATTGTTGACAAACCTCAGGTAGGCATTTGAATATTTGCTTCATGTTATCATCAAAATTCTGCTCCAATATTCGATCAGCTTCATCAATCACAGGACACTGCACATGAAAAATAACTATATAGTAGGTATTTTAGAAATTTATTGACTGATAAATCACAAGATTCTGAAAATGCAAAAATTTTGAAAAAGTAGATACAAAAATTTATTTAATCCTCTGTGTTGATGAATACTGTCCATCAAAACATCAAAATCATATGATATTGACTGATATTATTCGTTACCAGCACAAATGTTCCGGAATCCTCTCAATAGGCCAGTCAACATCCAAAACACAATGGCGTAGAAGCTGGTGGTACTGCTACGATAAAAATATAATCCCTTAAATGGTTATTTTTTTTATGTCCAAAACTCATAAACGTGAAGAAAGTGTTTCACCAGTAAATTCTTATATATGAAACCCTTTGTGTTCTGAAGATGGTCAAGAAGCCTTCCTGGTGTTGCTACTAGTAAGTTTACTCCCTCGGCAAGACGCTCTGCTTCTGCTTTGTGGGTTGATCAACCCATAACCAATCCAACACTCTGCGAATGGAACTTGAGAAGTTCCTTTGCCACTGCATGTGTCTGCATTAAAACAAAAAAATAAACCTAGAGTGAACATGATTGTTCTTACTCATGACCCCATCAAGAATAAACCGATTGATACTTGCAGAAAGCAAACAAAAGCCATATGTATTCCATAATTGATGCACTAAAGCAAAGGTTTCAGCAAGTCAAAACTAAGTTAAAACTCCACATTACGACCGACTAGCATTCAGATTGGGAAAGCCCGCGAACAAAGAGAAGTAGAAAGTAAAAAAAAAACAAATTGTGTAGTATCTCCAATCGTTGCGCTTTTGTAGAAAAACACTTCTTCTTTCAAATTTCGCAAAATTATACACATTATTTGCAAAATCGACCACCTGAATGCTAAAATTCCATCTTAATGTACGTTGATTTTGGTTTTTGACTAAAAAACAAAAGACAAATTTGGAGTGTTTTTCGTGTTGAAAACACAAAAAAAAAAATAATAAAACAATCAGTCTTGCCACATTTTATTACATCTCAAACGCGACTATTCAGATTCCGATATTTCTCATTCAAGAGAAAAAAATAAAACACAATTATCCGACACCGTGTATCCATTAACGAGCTTCAACTGAAGAACCTGTTAAACAATTTGGCGAACCAATCTCTGTTTCGTGCGCATCCAATTCCAACGTCACTTGACTTCCAATGCAAAATGCAGTCCTTTTCGGAGAAGGTATGTCCGCTGCCTCGCACTTCAGCATGGAAACTATGTCTGTCATTGCTGGTCTATCTTCTGGACTTTCTTGTACGCATAACAACCCAACCTTAATGCATCTGTATGCCTCTTCAACTGTATACAGATTGTGCAGATTCGCATCCACCAGTTCCAGTGCACTGCTATTTCTCCACAAATCCCATGCCTGCAAAGACAAGACACGACATCAACATGAAGTCGAATAGTCGAATGTCTTGGAATCCTTGAGGCTGAATTATATGAACTCACATATGCAAGAAGATTAAACGGGCAGTCAGCTCGATGAAAACCAACATTCTTCTTGCCACTTACTATCTCTAATAGCAACACTCCGTAGCTGAAAACATCTGATTTTTCTGAGAAAATCCCCAGGTAAGCATACTCAGGAGACATATAGCCACTGCAAAGAGGTCATACATGCAGATCAAGTTAATCAGACTTCAGAAAAGAGTATATATTGTCTGAATTTTGAAAGCAAAATTAAGCAATAACAATTCTGCTTACTAGGTACCGACGATTCTTCTTGTTTTTTCTTCATTCATGTTTCCGCAAAAGATTCTTGCCAGTCCAAAATCTGATATTTTGGGGTTCCAATCAGCGTCCAGAAGAACATTGCTAGCTTTTAGATCTCGGTGGATGATTTTTAATCTGGAATGCTTATGGAGATAGAGTAGCCCTTGAGCAATGCCTTCAATGATACTTTTGCGCTTAGGCCAATCTAGTGCTGCACCCTTGATTGGATCTAGGCAAGTTTGTATATGTGAACAAGTAAATACTCAAATGAAAACAACAACAAGCTCATCATCAACTTTTGGTGAATCCTGTTATAAGGAATATTTGTGAATAGCATTGCTGGAAATTAACAAGAAGAAGAGAGCACGAATAGAAGATCACAGTACCGAAGAGGATTGAATCCAGACTTTTGTTTGGCAAATACTCGTAGATTAACATCCTTTCCTCTTCCTGAATGCAAATTCCTATGAGCCTCACAAGGTTCATATGCTGCAGCCTAGCAATGAGGGTTGCCTCATTTATGAACTCTTGTTGTCCTTGTTTGGAACTGTTGGAAAGCCTCTTGACAGCTACTTCTTGCCCATTACTGAGAACACCCTGCAAATACCGAGATCTTCGCACTTCAATCATTTGAAATAAGAAAATTCTTATCATATTATTGAGAGAAACATAGCAATGAGCTAGCATTTGAATATGGAAAGGTTCTTATATGGCACCTTGTAGACTGGTCCAAAGCCACCCTCGCCGAGCTTATTCGCCCCTGAGAAATTATTCGTCGCAGCTACAACGAAAGCATATTTGAATGTGGAAAACTCTGTGCTTGTATTTTCACCATTTGTTGCTTCAGTACCCAACTGAAGTACTGATAAAATTTCACCATTTTTCATTTTTTCTGTCACAAGAGTGCACCACAGTGTCCATGAGTAGGTAATAGGTATTGTTCTGTTTGGTTTTTCCTTTTTAATTTCATTTTGATGATAGACATGAATTCATAGTAAGCATTACCAATGGCTCGCAGGCTTCTCCTCCAAAGAAAACAGAGACAAGTGCAACAGGAAATGAAGCCAAGAGAAACTGTTGTACTGATGATCCTGGCCAATTTCTCCTTGCTCAGTGCACCATTTGTCTGGCCATTGTCGCTTTCGCCTGAAATAAAACAAATATAATTTTCTCATCATAAATTTATTTTCAAGCACGCTGTAGAAATACAAGCTTAGAAATTAATTCTCTATAATTTTCAATCCACTTGATTTCTCAAACAACTTTATCTGGTCAAAAGAATCACGCTGGACTGCAAGTGAAAGGCATCTTTCCACTATTTCTTCCGTGTTTCTCACGGCAAAAAATAATTGACTGGCTTCGTCTACAATGCACCAGAGAATCTAGTAAAGGCCCTTTCCACTGGTTCTAACGGCCCGGTTTCTCACGGCGAAAACAAATAAGCTTTTTTTTTTTTAGCAATTTACCAGTAAAGGCTCTTTTCATGTCAAACAAACTTTTCTTTCTTCCTAAGAAAGTGTCTCGAGTCCTTTTAGCCCATCTATTCAGACTTGGATCCCTGAGAGCTCTGATATTGAGATGCACTTTGCTTGCTACCTTTCACAGTTCAAGGAGCAAGAAGAAATTTAAGAGGGGAAAAAATAACTATTCATTGGTATCTTCAACAACATGAATGGAAATTCAAAATAAATGCATACCTAGCTCAAGCGCCGCCAGTCGCACGTAAAGATCTTGACCACCGAGACTGAGCTGTTTCATATCCATCAGAACATCCCCCCACATAACACAGCTACCTCCCTCGCCATTTGCATTCTCACTGGCGAAGGCCATGCACGAGCTATTTTTCAAGCACACATGTCTGCACTCCTCCAAGCTCAAACTCGGATCCACGGTGGCTCCCAACGTGTCCGGCAGCTTCATGCCGCCGAACTTCCGAAAGCCATCCCCCTCGCCAAAATCCAACCCTGTCATCCTCACACACCCCTCGGACCAATTTCTCATACTCCACTCCTTCGGGTGTCTCGGCTCAAAACCTTGTAAGCACTCACAGATGTGCGGCCAACGAGTGTTGCAAGCGGCGTAGGAGCCACAGCGGCCATAGATGTCGCACTGGTCTTGAGACACGATCTTGAACATCTCCCACGACTTTGTCTCATTGACCCAACGGAGGATGACAAGCAAGCCAGAACTGTCGATAACAAACCTACTGATGTCAAAACGTTCGTCGATCGATTCATGCAAGAGGTAGGCCTCGTCCTCGTCGAAGAAGTAGTTGTAGTTGTAACCTTCAGACATGATCATCTGTGGTATGCCGCTCAAGGACAGCCCGTTCCACCATCCCAGCCGAAATTTGACGACGGGGCCGTTCCGTACGATCAGTTCAAGGAGCCCCCGTCGATCTAATGTTATAGAATGATCCCCTACTGAAGCATCACCGCCATTTTTCCAGGAACTAAGCCCCAACGGGATCTTCGATGACATCTTCATCCCGATGAGCCATGTGTCAGTGGGGTGGTCGAAGCTCTGCCATGCAAACCGCGGACTCCCGCCATCTTCTTCCCTTCGGTCTCGCACAACAAAGTTCCCAGAATCCAGGAGCTGCGCAATAGGATTCGAAGCGGAGATGCTGGTGTTGGACGACCAGATTTCGAAGCCAGTGGTGTTGGTGATGATGAGATTGCCGGTGGGGTCTAGTATGAGGCGACCGCCGGAGCCGGTGAGAGGGACGTTGCGGTTGGCGACCCAGACGACGGTCTGGCCTGGGATGTGCTTGTACCATATGCCAACGTATCGGTTCGTGGAGCCGGCAGGGTTGAAGAAGCCAAGCTCGAAGACGCCGAGAGGCGACACGATGGTCTCGCCGTCTCTCAGTGGTTGGCTTGGACTTAGGACGTCAATGGAAATGGAGATAGATAATAGAGAGAGGATGAAAAGGAGAGAAAAGTAACGATATTGATTAGGAAGGCTCCTCATGCTTGCATGCAGCACAGATGCTATCGGGCAGGAAGAAGAGGCCTTTGTACCTACAGTCTACTCACCTGGGATCTTCAATCAACCCCAAATTGGGTTTGACCAATTCGCAGTAGAAGAGTGTCGTGGTCGCCGTTCAAAAGTATAGAAATTGGAACGAGAAACTGGGAAAGAAGTATCTGTCGGCTACGTGGACTCTTTTGTCGGCAAGTCCAAACGGGATAAAGTTGAGAAAAATAATCGATAAATTTCTAAAAATTTTCGAATTCTGTGATTTGCTCCTCTAAATTTTTTTAATTTACTATTTAACTTTTTTAATGTATCCCCCAACATCCGCTCTGCCATCTCCGGAATCATATCCCCGGCACAAACGCAAATATCAGCCTAAAGAACTCTGTCGCCGCCTCCCGGAACTTCCACGCCTCCTCCGTCCCTCCCGCCGGACCCCAAGTACCGTTTCCCCGCCACCATTCTCAGCACTATGTTGTAGTTCACGTCCCCGAACAATTTCTTCATGTCAACGCCGCCGACGCAGCCACTGGCTCTCAGCTTATTCAAGCTAGTATCGATCTCGGCCTCCATTATATGTTTCAGCATGGTGAGCCTTGGCTGCGAGATCATCAACTGCCCGACGGCGAACCGGCGGATGGAGCGCCAGTAGAGGCCGTAGGGGGAGAACCCGAACATGGCGCGGTCGTAGCCGAGGAGGCGGGTGGCGTCGTTGGAGGGTCGTGTCCGAGGGCCTTGTCGTTGTCGGTGAAGCACTGCTTGGCGGCATCGTGGCTGCTGATGGCGAGGATGCGGCGTAAGCCGAGGTGGAGCAGGAAGACGGGGCCGACGGTGTCGGCCATGTTGGCGAGGAGGTGGGGAAGAGGCTGCCGTCTGCGGAGGAGTGGAGGTGGCCAATGACCGGCGAGGCTCCGGAGGGCTCCGGTGGTTCGTCGGGCTTTTTCTTCATGGCTTTGGTGATGCAGAGGTAGGAGAAAAGGAGGGGGAGGAGGAGGAGAGCAAGGAGGGAATCCATGGCTTCGTTTTTTGATCGCAGACGGAAAGATATTCACATACTGATTGGCAGTTTTTGCTTTAATTATTTTTATCTAACCAAATAAGTTAAAAAGAAAAAAAAAAATTATTTTGTTAACCTAATTTCTCTTTTCTAACTCTTGTTTTAGCGAACGATAAGATAATTAAAATTGATTCTATGAAGGCGTGATCCCACTGGGCTCTTTGCAGAAGCAATCATATTTCCTAGTGTTGGAGAAAGCCCAATCTGGCCTACGGACTTAACCGGACCCCGGACCATCACAATGTAACGAAGTCTGAGTGGGGTGCACCATACAAGTACGAGATTTAGGCCCAAAAACTATCAATTATGAAATATGTCATTTTTTAAATATATTTTTCTATTATGTAAAATACCTTGTTTAGCAACTTAATTGTTTAAATTATATTTTCGTTAAAATTAAATAATACCGAATTGATTGGCAGACCTAATTGAGTGTGCATGGGAAATGGATGGCAACATTCCTTTCGGGACAAAACATGTCCCACCGGCCACAGCAACCTTTACAAAAGCCAACAACACATAAGCACATAAACGAATAGTGAGATCCGCAGAATCAGGGACCCCTTCAAAAGCCGGACCATGTCTATTTCTCAACAATTGGCTGAAAATCTATACGATTTTCCAATTAAATGATGCAAAAAACCTAAAAATACTTCTCTTTTTTGGCGTTCTCCGAACAAAATTTTCTAAGTCATTCACTCGTTGGTCGTACAAAGAGTACTGTTTGTTCATCTTCAAATCAAGGCTAAGTCGAAATTTAATTGGATCAAGTTTGATATAACAAATAATTATTATACTAAAAGAGTCTTAACCCAAAGATTTAGGTGGTGGTGCTCGGTTCCATCCAAAACCCTAATCCAACTTTTTGGCAAATGGCTCACTAAACGGCGTGCATCTAAAGCCTGACAGATTCCAAGCCTATATATATCTCTTCTCTTCAACTCTCACTGAATGGCATCTCCTTCCAAGCCCGTTGTTCAATGGCATGCTCTCTTTTATCTCTTTCTATATGGTCTCACCTGGTTTAATTAACATTTTTTAATCAATGTTAATCTTAATCTAACTCCCATAATCCATCCTAGACTTTTCAATCAATCGGAGCAATGTGTGTGTGTCATTTGTCTGATGGACTGCATTTTACGTATGATTTTGAAACATGTCTTGGCATTCAACAAACAAACCCTAGTCGCTCCTGTATAACTTTTCTACCTTTATCGTCAAGCTTCCCTTTTAATAAGTTTTTTTTTTAGTATATTAGTAATAAATAATAGATTTTTTTTTTTTCAGCCGATAATGCTTTTGTTGAAACTTTTCAAGCAATAATTGATGTCATGGGGATCTATTATCTAAGCTTTATTTGAGCGATCTATTTCATGTTGGTTGTTGGTATAGCTATTTGGAAAATGGTCCTTGTTCACATATATTTCTTTACATTGGAGGCATATTTACATTTCATATTTAAAAAAGAACCCTAAATACAAGAATGTGGTCCTTTTTCTATGCATTTTGCAAAATCATTCCCCATCACAATCCATCACAACATCACCATATGATCCATATATAGCACACAAAAATTAAAACCCCACCACCATCTAGTCAATGTCCCACACTCCCAATAAATACATTCATGAACAGATAAAATTAGAATTCCATCACTTTCCCTAGGAGAGAAGAGGGAAAGGACTTGGCCACAGATGGGGACATGCAGAGGGGCTCTTGGCTGTCCATCTATAGTCCAATTTTTTTTCTTCTGCTAGGTTGGGTGCATGACAGCATGACAAGGGCTTGAAGCACAGAGAATGGAATGGGAAAGAGTCAAAGAAAGCCATTGGGGATCCAATCCAAGCACTGGGAAACCAGGTCTGGACCCAAACACATTTTGGGGGTCCATGTGACACAGCTTTGGAAATGGGAGTGTGACAGTCTCATGGGATTAAACTTGTGGTGTGCATGGATGTCTTGGGGCAAACAAACAGATACATACAATATCGGATTCAAATCTAATATAATATATGTGTTGAGAAAGTATATAATATTTATGCATGCTTTGAAGATGTCTTGTTGTGTTGTATGTGATATTGTAGCTTGGATTGTTGCAATCAAATCATCCAACCAGATGGGTTTCTTGCATGTTGCATTCGAAAGAAGTCCAAATTCTACAATATAACAAGGTTCTAGTTTCAGTCTGAGGCATTTGTTGCCTGTTTCTGTCATCCATTAATAATATTGAACCATTGTATTTAACTCCTTGAGAAGCTCTACTGATCTCCATCCAACTCAAAAATGCTTTCATCTCAAGAATGTACTGAGCAATTATCTAGACAAAAAATAACAAGATAAACCTACAACAAGGACCACAAAAGCAGAGTTTAATTGAGGCCTTCACAAGAACCCTAAAACAAAGAGAACTTTCCAAGAATTCATGGGCGCCCGCGAAGAATTTTCTATCTACTCCAACACCAAATAAAATGATGCATGGAACGTTGAGCCTCTAAATATCTATGATTCTAAACACAAAACCCAAGTACAAAATGGTTGAATGGCTTCAAACCACGAGGCGATACATGGAGCTGAGGAGATGTACGTTATGTCCCTCGGCTCTTTCAAGAGAGCAAGGAGACAGACAGTGTGAGGTACTAGACTACTAGGCATTGAATGAAGAGCTAGAGTTTGATGAAAAGTAGAGAAGAGAGAGAGGAGGAAGAAGGAGGAGAAGGAGGAGGAGAAGCTGTAGAGGCGAAGGACTTTAGGGCGTCAATAATTGAGAATCGTTGGCGTTTGTGGGGTTTGACTGCGTGGGGTGAAAGTCTGTGGGCACGAGGCTCGGTGGAATCATGCAGCGAGAAAGGTTATTATTGTGTGTTTGATTGAGAGAGAGAGAGAGAGAGAGAGAGAGGAGGGGGGGTGGTGTGTGGGTTGGGGGTGGTCAGGGACAAGATATTCTCTACATTTGTTCTTAAAAGATTGATGGACGGATGTGATCGAAAACGAGGGCACGCCTATTTGTCTTGCTAGTGGGGATCACCTGCTCTGTTCCAACTAGCAGAAATCAATTATCTTCCAATTTAAATCGATGGTAAAAAATGGATCAAGCCGTAAATATTGAACATATCAAGGTAAAAAATAATGGAAAAATGAACATTTTTGTATTGAAATGAAAAATAAAGGATTCTCTCTCGAACAAAAAAATAAAAAGAAAAACAATGAGAAGAGAACAAAGAGAACGTAGAGGAAGGAATCCAATCGCAACGCACCGAGCGCGTGATGCGCTGACCACGGCATCGGAATCTATTAACAAATCATCACTACAAAGACTTTTTAACTTTCTCCCTCCAACTTAAACTTTTTCACTCGTACCCAAAAGTTCTTCCTTCTCCTTCTGTTTTTCTTTTTCTTTTTCTTTTTTTTCACCCTCCTCCTGCACCCATTTCCTCCCAACATTTTACCCACGTGTTCCCTGTCCACTGCAGCTTCACCTCCGGCACTCGTACTCAATGGAGAACTGTCCACCCCGACTTCAATGACCAAAATTAATCTACACTGTTTTGAATGGGAAAATAACTGACAGTTAATCAACGCAGTAACCACACTTGCACTGGATGCGCAATCGAATGGGTGGAAGAATCAAAACGTGTTTCAGCCCTAGTCATTCATCTCCATCGCCATTGTCTCTGTCTCTCGCCAGCGGCTCCGACAGAAAGGAGCAGCACCGATGAAAAGAACAAGCCAATATGTGAACAACACGTGCAAAAGGGGCACGTGGGAGGATTGAAGTGGGCCTGGAGGGGGCTCGAGAGGGAAGAGAATATTGTTGGTGTTGGGACAAAAACAAAATGCGAGCATGAAGGAAGGAATGAGATAGAAAGAAATGGAGAGAGAGAAAGAGGAAGAGGAAGGAACTGTGTGTAATGGTGCAGTCAAGGACAAGAGGAAGCAGATGGAGCAGGTGCAGCGCGCGTGGGGTCTGCTCCGGCACGCGGCTCACTGCCCCGATGTTGCCGGCCCACCCTGCCCTCACCTACTGCCGCTTCTCCAACCAGCGCTTTTTCTACAGAAGTCAAGGTTCGAAATTTCGATTTCGATTTCGATTTCGATTTTTTCAAAAAAAACATAGCAAAAAAAACCAAAAAATGACTTTTTTTTTCATCCGACGAATTAATTTTTGATTTAAATGTTCCATCATCATCAATAGAAGATGACCACGGGCCCTTAATTTGGTGATGCGTTGAAGGAACATAACATCAAGCTTTTTATGATTTATGCGTAGCAATTATTCACCAACCGAGTCTTTTTTGAATGACTAGTCGGACACAATCATGGAGATTGTTAGATTTTGCTTACAAATGTCTCAAGCCAAGTTAATATATATTATTTTCAAACTTTCTCTTCAAATTAGAGTAGAAGAGAGCATTTGGAGGCGAACCGGAGAACTTGGCGACGGGCGAATTATTCGAATATGTCACCGATTTTGAAACATTCAATGATTTTGGTTTTGACTTAGAATTATTATTGTGGCATGAGAATGCGGTCAATATATACAGAGACTGGAATTATAGATTAATCTTTTGCTAATTACTTGAAATGTTCAATTAGAGTGAGATAATGTGGGAATGACATAATAAATTGGGTAGATTAGCTCATAAAAATTGGTGCACCTACGGCTTAGCTCTTGTCAAGAAGCAAGGGAGAGAATCCAGAGCTCAAAATTGAAGGAGAGGATGTAGAACCAATTGTATAACTTTTATTTAGCTTAAAAAAAATCCTTTTATAGGCCTTTTTCTCTTTTAACTCAGACTGAGAAAAAGGCCATTACATAGTTCAATGGTTTTCTATGATAGTTACCAAAATAACTCCATAAAATTTAACTTAAATTTCAGTAAATTTTAGCTATTGGTGTATGATTGTCACTCTGCTATATTTGTCATACAATCTTTTTGAAATACTGTTAAGAGTTTTATTCGTAATTTGAATATCACCATATAATTAAATAGTATAAAAATGTTTATAAATTCATTATATATGTTTCTCATTTACTGTTTTTTTTTTCTTTTGTCGTTGATTTTTAGTTTTGTATTCTATTCTATATTTCGCAATCATTTTACCTATCCATGCACTGTTATATAATAAATTTGATTATATATAATGTAATTTAATATATATGTTTGATATTTACTTCAGGCAAATATGATTACATTAATGTGCCTTTCACCAAATTTCTTTTTATTTCTTATTTCGAGGGAAAAGTGTTTCCCCAAGTAGCTTCCAGTTAAAACAACCTTCGGGAAAAGTGATGAACCAGGTCCCCAGCTCTCGACATCAAAACCAAATTTTATTTTTGTTTATTTTTGTTTTTTTTTGCCAATAAAATAATATTAATTATTCTATCTTTCTTTTCTATAAATAAAAAAACGAGAATAATTCATTCAAATTCCAATACTTTCTCTCTCTGACCATCACTCTACATTTAAATCGGCGCCTGCACCACCCTGCTGCCTGCTCTCCTATTTCATACAAAAGGAAAAATACTTCTCTTCCTTCCTCCAGGTATCATTCCTCTGATTTCCCCCGAACTCAACAGTAGACTGACCCCTCCCTCCTCACTGCTCTTCTTTCCTCTTTCCTCCCCTGATATATTCCTCAAATTTCACATCTCACAATCCATTTTTTTAACTCATTAACTAACTTCACATAATTAGACTTTTTATTCTGAAACTTTTTTTAATCAATCTACAAACACTATGGTCTCCCTATAAAGAGCCAACCCTTGCCTGGTCTCTTCTCTAGCCTTTTTACAAGCTATACATACAACTCCTCCATTGAAATCATGAGCCACTCATGACCTAATCACCATCCTCTTCTCTTCTATTTATCCTCCTCTTCATCCCTTTCCTTGTCCACCATTCCTTTTCCACTGCCTTTTCCCTTTTTATGCATCTCTTTTGCTCCACACCTAACCTCTCTCTCTCTCTCTCCCTCTCTGCATGATTTGATCATCAAGCTCTCTTCCTTCTTTATCAATGGCTACTGGCACCACCGCCAACGGCTTCCCCGATCTCTCGCTTCAAATCAGCCCGCCGGCGGTCGCCGCTGCCGATGGCCCTCCAAGCCTGAGCTTGGAGTTTGATACATCTGTCTTGAAAGCAAGAAATTATCACATAGACGACGAAGACAACAACCGCCACCAAGCTCTTCAGAGTCATCAGCTCCACCACCACCATCATCACCCGCAGATCTATGAGTTCAAGAGGAACTCGCGGCCGGGGAAACGGAGCATTAGGGCCCCAAGGATGCGGTGGACCACCACCCTCCACGCCCACTTCGTCCACGCCGTGGAGCTCCTCGGCGGCCATGAGAGTAATCTTCTTAGTACCTGGTTCTCATACTCGTACTGCTCTTCTTTCTGTAGTCGTACAGTATAGGATTCATTGGAAATACTGGCAGGAGCGACTCCGAAGTCGGTGCTGGAGCTGATGAACGTGAAGGATCTGACGCTGGCGCATGTGAAGAGCCATCTTCAGGTACACACTGCTTTTTCTAGTATTTTTTGTTGGTGCTTTTGTGCAGAGCGTTAGGGTTAGGGTTTCCTCTGATGGCGTACGGGGTACTGAGAGAGCAATCCTTGCACGTTGGACTTAGTTTGATGCCCACCATGAGCTTTGGATTTTATGTTTGTTTGCTTCTCTTTCCTTGCAGATGTATAGAACAGTGAAAAGCACTGACAGAGGAGCAGCTGGTATTGGCCCTGGCCTTTCACTTCATGCATTATTTGTGTCCCATGAGAGGCACAGCCATTTGTATCTTAGTGCTGGATTCGATTGAATTGGATCTTTTGCAGGACATCTCCCGCAGGCTGAAATGGGCTTGAACCACACCTCACCAACCCCACTTCCAAGCTCCCCTAGGTCTGTTCACTACATCTTCTTCTTCTTCATCATCGTCGTCGTCGTCGTCATCATCATCATCTTCTTCTTCTTCTTCCATTGAGACCTGAAAACTCAATCGCGGTCTCAAGATGAATCCAATGACATACATGTCTTCTTGTATGTGGTTGGATTTGGTTTTTCCTGCATCAAGAAATCCCACATCTCTGTGCCATATGGATATCGGTATGGCGAGGACAACGAGAGCTATGGACACCAATCGATGTAGCTCAGATTGAGTATTTATAGTGTTTTTCTGGCTGTATTTGCTTGGTTTTATAACTTGGATGGGGATGGAGACCATTTAATACTGACAGGTTCAGGAATTTGACTGCATAGTTTAATGGTTGGGGGCCTTATTGACCAGCTGTCTCATAAAAATAAGGGCGGATAATTACTAATTAGTAATAGAAGAAGATTCAATGTGTTTCACAGCTTGAACCTTTTTTTTTTTTTTTTTTGAACTCTATTGATGATGATGTAGTTTCAATCAAGTCATGGAACGTTTTTCTATGTATTCTGAAATTTGTCTCATGGTCAATCGTGGCTTAAATAGTTAATAGGGAATATTTTTCACCTAATTATTGTTTATTATAATATGTTTTGTATTACAAGAATGGCATTATGCTAAATTATTAAGAATAGAGCTCAAGATCTCTTCTATTGAAAAGGACTTTTGTTAATATGAATATATAGATAAGGGACCAGTATATCATATCATAAACTATTTAGCAGCAAGAACATTGGGAGGAAGAGAAGAATCATATTAAATATGCTGCCGTGTACCAAGTTTCTTATAAGCTACTAGTGATCATATAATCACTTCTTTTCTATCTCTCTTTCTCTCTCTTCTTCTGTTTAGATACTGTAGAAAAGTGCTCAGTTTGTGAGCTCGTGAATGGCCATGCATGTACTTTGGTCATGGTTCTAGGAATTCAGATCATGTTCAAGATACTCATGTCCCCTTCTGCTCATGTGGAGTAGAACAACAGAGACCCCACTACAGCCATGAAAGCCTGGAAAATAAGCCAAAATGGAGAATGATACTGCTTTTTTAATGATTTTTTTAACTCAGAGGAGGAGGAAGGGGACTTGTTTCACATTTCTTAGGGTATCAAGACTTCCACATTGTCCTCTTCTCACTTGGATTTACATCATGATGTCTTTCAATTATGTCAAACATTGGGAAAAGACAACAACTAGGATTCCGATATTTGCCTCGAATGCTCATCCAAATCAATAGTATCAATTTGAACATCATTTTCTTTTACTGAACCTTGATTTTGAACTTGGTAGCATCCACCAATTAAGTCCTTCATTTTGTGTGCAGAAGGTCTTATTCATCTCTGGAGGAGAATGCTGGGAATCCCTCACTGTTGCAGAAGCCTGCATCAAAACCCTATTGCAGTTCTGAGAACTTTTTGAGCAATGAGAATAAGGTAACAACTGGAGCTAATAGCAACTGCATTGCTAAATAAAACACAGTGAAGGCCATTCAGTACTTGTCAGAATTTGCCTAGAAAAGTCTATGAATGATAATAAATTCAATTCAAACCCCTATTCATAAAATGACAGTACTCTGACCAGGGTTTTATAGCACAATAATGCACGACAACCTTGCATTTACAAAGTTCTGCTATTTCTGTCAAGAATATAGTAATGGATTTGTCAAAAGGAATCACCTTGTTCTCTATTAGTTTTCTATGTAAATTTCAAATTTTGGATTAAGATTAGGGTTATACAATAGAGGGAGTTCCTTTTTCTTTTTCTTTTTTTGTCAACCTCATTGATCTTGATTTATTTTAAGCTAATGAATTTTTCTCCATTTTCATGGAATTTTAGACTAGACAAGAAAGAGAGACGAGCTTGTTGGTACAAGATGAGCAAAAGGAGCTGCAACAAGTTCCAAACCTAGACATCACATTAGGGAGACAAAGTTGGCAGATGGAGCGTGCTGGATCTTCAAATGAACTCACACTCCTCAAGTGCTTGTGATGTCCTATTAGGGCGGCTTCTGCTTCTTCGTTGTCTTGATGTCTGGTTTGCTTGTTTTAACATAGAATCATGCCAGCTTCACTCAACTAGTTGACTGCTATGTAACACCACTGCTTGAAGAATTTAAACTGCTGAAATTGATCTGGTTCTGGTCTTTGCATTGGCACTTACATCTTCTGTCATTTAAATCTCATAGTTGAATGGGTTGAAACTTGACATGTTATTTAAGGAATAGTCAAACAGATAGATAAATCTTAAAGTCAACCCGTTATATTCATGGTAAACCTTGAAATCTACGTTCAAATGGACAAACCAGATAAAGCTGCTGTCACGCCCCAAAATCGAGAGACATAACGAAAGTCATATATCTACCCAGGTTTGTTCTCTATAAGTATGAAGTATAGATTTTATTAATAATTATATAACTTATAACAATAATTTTAACATATATTATTAACAACGAATAGAATATAATAAATTAATAACGAGCACACCTAAAATCAGAGGTATTGAAATCACAGGTGAAGAATATAACTAAGTCGCAAGAGTCCAAATAATTGAATAACGTAGTTCGTAACTAAACTATAGAATTCAATTAATCAATAAATAATATCGTAAATAATCATTTTTTCTTTCTAATAAGAAATGATGTCAAAAAATAATTTTGTAAAACGTCACATATCCCTTTTTCCGAACTAATCTCTAAAATCAGAACCTGTAAGAAAATGAGCGATCCCATGTTAAGTTAACAATTTAATATGAAATAAAATCTCGAAATATATTTATTATGAAGTATCAATTTTTTATGAAGTTATATTCAAAATCAAGTAATTAACTCGTATGTTCTTAAAATAAAAATTCTTTTCCGGAGGAAGAAAATAATGATGACAATAATAATAGTAAAAGTATAAATAATAATATATAAGTAAATCATGATTGGTATCTCCTTTACAAAATCGAGTATATACATAATAGGTATTACAAGTCACAAGTATATTGGCACACTTAAATCCAATGGCTTTTTCACAAATACGGGATGTCCTAGAAGTGACCACAATACAAACATACTGCTACTTTGATATCTACGGGTGATAGCAAAACCGATTTCTCACAATCATATGCATGTCGATATGACTATTATTTAACTCCCAATGATAGGATCATAACACAAATCATAATGAAGACAATATAATTAAAACTAACAAAATAAGGTAAAACATAATCTACTTATACAAGAGATATTATAATTAAAGAATATATACATAACTTCTTGAAACAAAATTTAGTTTCATATGAATATATAACAAAACTTATTAATGATAAATATATACAAATATATTCATAAGTATGATTTTTTTAATCTCAAATCATAGAGTCACATGTATTTTATAAACCACGATATAATATAACATCATATCAATCGAATGAAAATTTATTTTAAATGAATAAGACGCATTAAAATATAATAATTTAAGAAAATAAATCATTTTAGCATATTAAAATATCACTTAGCACTAACGGGAGTCCCTTATTCTTTTACTTGATAAGAAGAACATGAGATAAATCATGAGTAGGAGTTTAAGATTCATCTAAACCTAAATTACTAAATAAAATTTCAATTATAATCCATAATTATTCAAACATACTCCTAAATAAACTAACTCAACACCAAACCTAACAACTTACATTGGTCTTATTCTAATCATTCTTAAGGATTAAACAAAATTTAAGTGAAATATACTCATCATATCAAAAATATTAATTCATCATGAAGTTCTATCTCACAAATTTTAGAATTAATAAGATGAAAGGGATTGAACTCTTAAATTATAACCATAATAAATTTCAAGAAGTTGTTAACACTTAATAATAAATACATATCCCCAATAAAAATCAATAATCTCAAGCCAAATTATAAGAAAAAGTTTTATACTAACTTAATATACCATACGTTTAATATATACAAATATCATCGTATCAAACTTTAATTCAATTCATGAATAATTGGATGCTAATTAGATCCTGAGGGTAATGGAAAAAAAGAGGAAAAAAATTCATATTTTAGATTAATAGAAAAAATATAATGAAAAACTAATATCAAATATCATTTTGATCTGAAAAGAGGAGTATTATATTACCTAAAAGTAATGCTAGTTTTTTATTTCTAAATCCTTATGAATTTTTTGGTCAAAAATTCGTCGTTGATCCGTCTTCTAATAAACCCTAATTTTTCTCTGTTCTTACCACCAAAATAAGCCAAAAGAGAGAAAATTAGAGTTAGATTATATAAACGTATAAATTTACAAAATCCTTCAAATTAGTAAGTTTTATACTTTTAAGTCCTTTTTTTTTTCACAGCTGCCATGTCATTCAACTCGTATATGTGATCAGATATTTCACACAACGGTCGACATCCAACAAGCATAACAGTTACGGAATATAGAGTACAAAATATAATATAATGGATTTTGATACATTTCATACAATCTACATATCGAATGAAGTATCTAGCAGAGGAGCAAGATTTTTCTTGCTCGAGAAAGCAACACCGAAATATCTGCAAGGATGAAATGCGTTATAAACCACAAGATATAAGAAGGCATATTCTTCAGGCTGCTGCAAATCCGTATTCCAATTCCTGTTCGTCGGCTGCTCGTTACGCGACGACAAGAGATCCTGTGGACACTATTCCACCTGGACTCGCACCTCGTGAAGGTAAGAAAAGAAAGCCACCAGAATCCGCGCGTGGTTTCACGTAGCTTGTGAAACTACCCCTTCAGGACACGGTTTCTTCTTTCAAACAGCTTAGTATAAGCTGTTCTTATCTCTCTTTTCCTATACATACCCGGACTCGGTTTCAGCTTAGGAGCATCATTTGATTCCACCAACTTGATCTTCGAGTTTTGGTAGAAGAGATGTCGGGTTTGATGAGTGTTTGGATGAGCGAGGTCGGGAAACTCGGCGGGAAGCGGCAGGAGTTGAGTCATTTCCGCGACGAGAGGGAAGGAGATGGAGGGAAGAAGAATACTCGTGAGGTGGAGAAGAACGCTGTTGAGGACAGAGTGGTGAGAAGGGGCGTCACTTTGTCGGAGACCACCCTTTGCTTGCTCATGGACCGATTCGCCCCGAGCTGAGTTTTGGGGCACATTCCCGGGAGAACAAGTGAAGTCTAGTGTATTGTTTTCTTTCCTTTTTTTTGTTGAGAAAGTGTACTATGTGTAAATTTTGGTGAAAATAGTGACTAATTTCTGTACTATCCAAAGGGCCTCTTAGATGCTTCCTTAGTGTATGATCGGAATCATTTTGATCATTATTAGAGAGTTAAATGGCTGTTTGGAATAGATGCTTAAGATGGATTCCCTTTTTTATGAATTTTGCTCGCTATTAGAGATTTAAAGGGAGAAAAAAGAACTTCAAGACTAGTCCACAACCAGTGTGATATATGACCACACCATTCTGGACATCCAACCTGGACATCCAACAGATATCAGATAACAAAATTGAAATGAAATTCAAAACAAAAATTTCAAAGAAAAGACAATTGGATGAAAACTGAAAAATGGATGCAAGATATAACACTTGCACAATGAAAGTGATTCCTGGATACTATATAGATTTCCAGCTAATGCAACATAAAAACAATGACACTGCATTTGTCTGCTTTTCAAAGGCACAAGACACATCTACAAGGCACTTATTTGCTGTCCAATTTGCACATAGAACACAAACCTTTACCACCCGATATCAACCTACAGATACAAGTTGAATCAATGATATCATCCTTATCTGCAAAACTATTACAACATACAGAAGTATGTTAAGACAACTATAGATGTGAGAAAACAAACAAATAAGAATAATAACAGGCACGACACTATATACACCTCTGGTTTTCTTACAACGTCATGGAGAAAAGGAGCTTGGCTCAGTAGTACTATAGGCAGAGAAATCATTAAACACTGGCTTTTCGTCAACCCACTTCAGAATCTCGCGAGCATATCTCAATGCAGCATCAACTGAATCTGAGTCTAGCCCATTAACCGAAGTAACGTAGAGTTTTCTCCCTGTTAGAGATGCAAAGAGTCTCTTGAACTTGACCGCAATGTAGTGAAAGGCCAGCTGAGCCTTTGTAGCACCATTGTTTTGGTTGCGGCTGTGGTTGGGATGGTGTCGACTCATTATTGGATCAAAATCGCTAAACCAATCACACAAGGTTAGCGGTGCAGCATCTATCTTCTGCTCAAGAACATCGAACTTGTTTAGAACAAGTAGGAAGTCCATTTGATCAAATGTCTGGTGAGTTATGATGCTCTCAAATAGCCTCTTGCTCTCTATCATCTTGTTCAGGGTTACTCCATAGGCATCCTCATGGTACTCATCGTAATCACTCAACGCAACACAGAAAATAATAAGCCGAACCTCCTCAAACATATCCAACCACTTGCAGTTGTCCCCCAAGCTTTTTATATGTAATCTAATGAGCTGATACCTGGAATGCTCGCAACCGGAACAAGTCAATTGAGTAAAAACCTTCCAACTCTGTTTGGTAAAAAGTTCAAGTTGGTTAACTAGTGTAGTGCGACCATTGCATTTTCATTCAATCTCAACCACAAAGAATGCAATAATTGTAGTTAGTCACTAGTTAACCAACTTTAACTGTTCACTAATGGAGCCTACAACTTCTACTATCAAAATAATGTACAAAGATGATTGAATGCCAGAGAACAAGATTTCAGCCATTTTAACTTTTCATGATAAGCACAATAGTTTTGTGTCAAATCCTCAAAATAATAATGAAATGATCTATGATTCAACATAAATAACATGCCTTGCCATTATCCCGTCTATCCCATCTAAGAAACTTCAGAGTTGGCCTTTTGTGCCTTCCTATTCCTTTGCCATTCTTTTTGGCATAAATAACAGTGATATATTTGTAAGAGAAGATGTTCTTACCAGCTAAAGTCAATCTAAAAGACCTAAATTTCACGAAAGTTGTGAAAAAATGTTCCTTTCAAACAGATAAACATTTTTCCAGTTACAAAATTTGATCTTTTAAATTTACTCTCTATACAATCAACTTCTAAATACAGTTTTTTGCCCATATCTGTCACTTTTAATTGTTTAGACTCAAACCAGTAGTAGTGATCACCGAGTTCAGAAAGTGCAGACCAACCTTAAACGTGCCTCTTCCTGGTCAGCAGCATCAACATCACCAGGCAACACAGGAAAAAGGAAATCTGTGCAAGCTAACCCATTGGAAGATGTAATACCATTGGCATAGAGGATATCCATGTCAGAAGGCTCATATTCATGTCTAGAAATGTCAACAACCTGATGATGCAAAACACAGAAATTTTAGTATGGTTGAATTTTTTTCAAGTAGCAGTTATGAATAAACTAGTGTTCATAACCAACAAGAACATACAACATACAACCAATTGTTGACATACCATAATAAAAAGCAATAAAAAAAATGTATAGCAAATTTTGGATTTTCTATTAAAATAATTCATGAAAACAATGAAATACATATCACCTGTTCTAAGAAATAGCTTGCAACAATAGGAAGCATTTCAAGCTCATTCCTTCTTCTGTATGTGGCCTGAATAGCTTCATCATTCCACAATTCCTCAACCACTGGAGCATATTCACGAGCTGGGAAAATAGCTTCCAGATTACTTGACGCCATTACTTTAAGCAGCCAATCAGAAAACGATTTCAACCGTGGACCTAAAGAATACTCAGTCACATCATCCAACTCAGCTGACTCTCTGTTGCCTTCAACCGTTAAGCTTTCTACTGAGAAAGAAATAAAAAATATCACACCAAGTTGATTTCATAAACAATATTTTAAGACAAGTTCTTCTACAATTAACTAAAAAAATCACCCAATCGGAAACAGATAATAACATCAAACATGACAACCAACAAAACAATGGTAATATAGGATACCTCATTACACTGTTTAAGCATGTTCTTGAATGAATGTTAATTATCTTTCAAACCCTTAACCCAGCCAATGCAAGTTTACCCTCCAATCATTAGAGCTGCAAGCCATTTATGGTATGCTTAAACTCAATCAAGACAAACAGGAAGAATCTAGGTCCTGCTAATCACTTCAATCTAAATTTCATTCAAATGGAAATCCAAACTAGCCAAACATGAGCATAAATCAAATCTGTTTGGTTCAAAAAGATTGGGCATGGTGGAAACTTAAGTCTCTCTCCCCAGACTAAAGAGCTGTAATCAACATAACATTTTGAAT
Organism: Trichopus zeylanicus subsp. travancoricus; assembly: GCA_005019695.1. Lineage (NCBI taxonomy): Eukaryota > Viridiplantae > Streptophyta > Magnoliopsida > Dioscoreales > Dioscoreaceae > Trichopus > Trichopus zeylanicus. The sequence goes on from RXID01014328.1 coordinate 164,360, forward strand.
CCTCATGGGGCAAAAGAAATAAACAGAAGAAGATAAATGGGTACCATGATGGAGTACCTCTATCAGAAGACCTTTTCTGTTTCTCTGCCAAACTCTCTTCCTCAAATCGCTCACGCCCCTCAAGTAGTATTCCAATATATCGGTATATGTTGCTCTGGATCATTAGCTTGATGCTTTCACGCTCCTCTGCAGAAAAAGGATCACTTCTATACAGAAACTTGGCCTGAAATAAACATTGAAAGTTGACTCAATAAAACATTAAAATGGAGATCCTAAACTGGCTGGTCAGCCCAGAAGAATAAGGCTTCCAGTTCAATCTACTTATCTTCAATGCTAAAATCTGCAACTGAACAAGATCCCAAAACTCTTACCAGATAAAAAAATAAGTATTTTTAGCAAGAAATACACCTGTTTTATTGTGTATTTATGAAAAACCACACACAATATTTGCAAAAAACCAACTCGATAAAAATATTCAAAAAATATTTTATTTTAATTCAATTTTACTAATTAAAATTCATATAAAAAGATCAAATTATTCTACTTTGATTTTAGTCTGCACAACTATTTAAATTGATATAAAAATAACTTATTCTATACCAATTTTTATGAAAGACCAAAAATTGGTTGTTTGATTTTATAAAGCTGAAAATTTAAAATCCAATTTTATCAACCCATTTGTCCAATAATTATGAACTGATTGTCCGAAATAAAATCAAATAAAAATAATTTGGTCTTTTATATTATTTTAATTGGTAAAATCAAATTAAATTAAATATTTTGAATATTTTAATTGTTAAATTTTTTATAAATTTATAATATAAAACAAGTGATTTTTTGCTAATAGTGATAAAATGTGGTTTTCCACAAATACACAATAAAATAGGTGGTTCCTTACTAAAAACTCAAAAAAAATTAAAGAAAAGACAAGAACTAAAACCCAAGAACTTGAGAATATAAAAAAATCAGCCAACATCTTGAGACACTTTGATCCTAAATTGCAAATACCACAAGTATAATCTCTGTTATAAAAATATAGATTATGCTAAAGATAGACATATGCATTTCACAAAAAATTAATAATACATTGGTGTGCTTGTTAAAGTTTACTCTTGATTTCAGTCTCTGTATCTGAATAGTTATTCACATATGAAAGATGTTCATGGAACAAAAAAGTAATGGTAAATGAATTTTGGTGGAAGTACCTGCTTAAATATAGTGCTTGTCCCTGATCCATGGTATCCAACCAAAAGAAACTTCTGGAGTGCTCTTTGCTCGAGGTAGCCAGCCATGGCTCTGTCAACCATCTTATTCACCTCTTTACCAGTAGGAATTGCTGCTTTACAAGGTATTGGCAATGACAGAACAGAACAGATGAGCTTCATTCCAGGCTGCAGATTGAGTCACCAAAGTTAAGGAGCACTGCCCATCAGAAAAGAATAATCATCACAACAATAGAGAAACGAGAACCTATAGGCTTACCTTCCCCCATATTTGCCCCTTAATAATCTTATGCCCCTCCTCCTGGTATGTTCCATCAGCATTCACCCAAAAGTGAGGATTCCCAGCACACTGAACTCCTGCCCACTGCAAAGAAAATCTATCCACAGTGATGCATTTCCAAATCATGCAGTCAAGTACAAAATGTTAAATAACATGAACCTTGAGCATTTGCAACTCTACTTTTGTTATCTCCCGACCATTTATTAGAATCCCAGTGTTTCCATTGCTTGCATTTCGTATGAGACTTCCACCAACATTCAAATGAGGGCTGATCATATTGTGTGGTTTGTGTCCTTCCTGTTCAGTTTGCATTTTTCATAACTAGACAAAGGCAGGTGTATGAAAGAATGATACAAAAGTTAATGACAGAAGCATGTAAATAAAGATATATAAAACATGTAAAATGCTCTGATTCATCACATTTCGCATAGCAGTAAAATCTTCTTTTCCATTTCCCAAGCATACGAGGAGACATAACACTGATTCACTCACAACCCATCCCACTAGAGTGAATTCACTTCATATATCTGGTCCAGCGCTTTCAAGAGATCTAACATGGTCTTCAACATATTCAAAGGAGAAAAAATAAATTAACCCCATATTCATGTTTTTTGCCTGTATATCATTGAATATTTGTTTATGATCCAAGCAAGCCAGTCACTATTCCAAGTTATCATAGCAAGAAATCCAAGACCTAACCAGGACAACAAATGATCATACAAATTTGTTCATTCCATTTGTCATACTTCATAATCTAAGTATCCCCACCTCTTTGCAATCCAGGTTCAGCCATGATGAATAAGATAACAATAGCAACCAAATCGTGAAACTACCTACCACCATCTTTTGACTTTGACGGAAATACTAAATCCATCTGATTTAAGCAATACAAAATGAATACCAAGCAATTCATAGAACAGAAATAAGATTCTCAGAGGGTTATATGCTCACCTTCCCCCAAAGCCCTGAGACCTTATCGTACCAATAGTACCCTGGCCTCAATTTCGTGGGTGGGCACGGGCAGCTCTGCAGCAGCACCATCTCCTCCATGCTCAGTTGCTTCCCATTTACACAGATATGCTCCGGCCGCAGCTGATTGGCCTCGCAGAACTTCTCCGCCTTCACCACCTGTTCAATTTCCAAAGCGCTCAGCAACCTTTTGAGTATCCTAGAGCACTTCCCCAGCCTCTCCCTCTTCGACTCCTCAATCGGACAACCAATGCAAGAGACACACTTCCTCCCTTCCGGCATCGATCCCATGGCCCTCAGCACACAACCAATGCAATACTTTGCATCGCAAACCAAGCAAGCCTCTTTCTCCGTGAACCTGTTTCCTTTAAAGCACCGGTAGCAAGATCCCTTCTTTACCCTATGCTCCGACACCTGGTATCCAATTTCCTTCGCCGAAGACGCAGATCCACTTGGTTCAAACGTCACATTCGCTGGGCGCTTGATCTGCCCGCTGGCAAGGCCCTCCTCCTCATCGGAGTAGTCGGAAGACTCAAACTCCGAGCTAAGCCCGGAATCATTCGGAGCAGTGTGATTGGAGAACTCCACAGGACCCGAGCTATTCGGAATCTCCCCCGAGGTCTCCCCGTCGATGGCGGAGCGGTTCTCGATGACGGAGGTGGGCGAGGCGACGACGGGGTCGGCGGCGAGAGAAGCATCGGGCTTCTTAGGAGAAGGGAGGGGCTGGATGACGGGGAGGTGGAGATCGGTGGCGAGGGAGGCGGCGGTAGCGAAAGAGGCGACAGGGATGCGCTCGATCTCAATGGGAATGGGGATGGCACGGGGGATCTCGAAGGGGACCGGGGGGCCGTGGTACTCGATGGCGACTGAGAAGTCGGCAGCGGAGGCGGCGGGAACGGCGGCAAGATCGCCCATTTCAGGGAAGGGCTCAAAGGCAAGGGTAGATGGAGGGAGAATTGCTCGGTTTGGAGCATCCACGGCGAAATGAAACCAAACCCTAACCCTAATTTCGCGGCACGCGCAGTGGGGTCAAGGAGTCGAGAGGACGGAAGTGCGAGGGAAAGGAAGAGAAGGAGAGAGAGAGAGAGAGAGGAGAGAGAGGGAGGGGGAGCAGAAACGGGTCGGATGTGATTTGGATGCGGAATGTTGGAATTTGGATCCGATATGGAATCGGTGAGCATGGAAGCACCCGACTCGACTCCGTTCAAACTGGTTGTTCAGTTGTTTGGGATGTAATTTCGCGAATGCTGCACTTAAAGTTAAAACCTTGAAATATTCATAATTAGAGATCTCATCTCGTATTTTAGATATTTCTGCACAAGTTTATGCCTTAAAGCCCCTACGATGGCGGTCGGATTTGGTACGAATTAGCTATAACCCGAATCCAATAGGATGTAGGAGAACGGGAAACCGGAACATCTGCCAGACCCGAATTCGAAAATTCGGGTCGGATTCAGATCATGCGGTGCGGTTTGTCGGTCTGGGGAGGGTGAGGGGCCCAGAGAGCGAGAGTGACGTGGATGGGTGTTGACTAGTGGGGACCACGTATGTGCCCTGGTTCGGTGAATCTTCGGCGTGTCTTGCTCGCATCGGTCGTCTTCCTCACTATGCAACGTTTGATCGCGTCACTGAGATGTCGCGCCCACGCGATCGTCAGCTCTTCGATCCCGCCGTTTCGGCCCATTACTGAAGGTCCATATTTGTGGGCCCGAAATCCAATGAAACATGGGCCTTATGCGTACTAATAGTCAATTGAAAATGCCACATCATCCTTTATTAATAAAATCATACTTTCATAATATTTAGAAAAAAGTTGTGGACCTCACAAAACATATCAGGCGATAAAATATAAATTCTTTTTATGTAAAATTCACCCTATTTGTGAATCCCATTATTGATATGAAAATTATGATAAAATTATATTTGGTAAAAGAGGAAATTAAGAAAATAACACAATCCACGATATTAGTTTTAGGTTTTTTATCATGAATATCGTGGTCCATCAATATAGCACAGCAAGAAATTGTTGGCTAACCTTTTACTATGACAAAATCAAAGTCCTCCTTATTTACTTATTTATTACATATGACAAAATATAAATTAGAAATTGGCTATTAAAAAAATATAGCTTAAATTTTGATTTTTAAACATTTATCTTTGAATTTCTATAAGAACCGATGATATACTAAACCAAATCTATTGAGTTAAAAAAAAGTTGAAGTCAGATTGAGAAATCGAGCCATATACAAAAATGACTAAGGTCACGAAACCAACACATTTTTGGATTGATCACAAATTGGTGAGCCCAATAATGAATTATTCTAAAGGTGAACTATAAAACTTAGTGACCTCGTGTGATAATAGCTTACTGGGTTATTTGAGTATTTTTGGATATCTTCCAGAACATCATCTCGAAGGATCTAGGATTCTTAGTAGTCAGTTACAAATAATAGGCAAATAACATAGCTAAGATCAAGAAATCTCGGATATGCTGAATCACCTCTATATAGTATAAATAATCAAAGCACTTGTTAAGATCGAAATTAATGCTAATTTCTTAGATCGACTATTTAGTTTTCAATTGCAACTAACTTGGGCATCGAAGTGGTCATGATCGAAGAATTTTTGACAATGTACTTGACAATTCTTTCCTCTTACAAATTGATGAAAAGACAATCTAGTATATCTAATTTTGAGGAGCTTATCGGATCGAAATTAATGGTGAAGTAGACTCTCACAATAATTGGTGCTTATATTAACATCCACTCTACCTTTTTCCCATAAATATAGGAGATTTCCAATAATTTTTCAACCATACCTCCTTAAACTATGAGAACAACGGCTCCTAGAGATCAAACCAGGGGACATACAATTTTGCCCCAAGTAGAATAACACTATCGTTTGATTGAAGGACATTTTAACATGATTTTTACAAAACCTTTGAATCAAGGTGAAGTTTCAATATCAATTAGTAAGCATCGGCCTACCATTGGGGATAGGGAGAAGTGAAAAGATAATATTATGATCTAGATTATGAAGACATAGTCTTCTCGGTAAAAGACTTAAAGAAAGTCTTGACACCCCTCAACTATTATCGGCAGCTATACTAACCAACATGTTGTAACAAATATGAGGAGTTTGGTCAATATCTTATTCACCTACGACTATGATTGAATAAAGATGGAATATAAGTTGAAGTCATGCCTCAAGATGCTTATCGGATTCATGGATGACTTGATCATCCTAGTTGGCATGATCAATTTATTTTTAACAGTTGCAACAAACCCCAAGAGCACAACAATCAAATCCCATTTCGTGGTAGTACGAACTTACTCGGCTTACAACGTTATTTTGGGTTGCCCAATCCTAAATTAACTTCAAGTATTAATCTAAACTATTCATTTAATCATTAAATTTTTAACTAAAAATGACATATGAGAAGTTCAGGGAGACCAAAGTCTTATGAGAAGGTGCGAAGCAACTTACTGCGAAGATGATCTGAGCCAAGAAGATCCGATGGTACATCACTAAGCCAAAAAGAATGCATATAAAGCCAATAGAGTAACTCATCAACTTTGTCACTGACGAAGTTTCAGGAAGAATACTCAAGCTTGGGGTGAATCTCTTAGAACCTCAAGGCCCCGTTTGGTTTGGGATCAGGATCAAGATTAGCGCATTTCAAAATTATTTTTTCTTATAAAATTAATATTACTTATTTTACATTATTATTAAATTAAATTATTATAACAAATTAAATAAATTTTCAAACTTTAAATTATTGAAGCGTTAATTTTGATAAAAAGATATTAGTTTATAAAAGTGGTTCACTAGTCTTGATCCTAATCCCGAACCAAACGATGCCCTACATACCAAGTTAGAGAATTCTTATAAGAAAGCCAAGATATCTTTACTTAGACTCTAGAAAATCTACCAAACATAGATCTTTTGATGGCATAATACAAACTCATTGTAGCTAAAAATTATAAGCTAGTCAAATAAAAAAAAGGTATTTTGCCTCCAAACATCAAAGAGCAATCGCAAAGGAGGTAAATAAGCTTTTCAATGCAAATTTTATCAAGAGTTTGATATCCTCAGTGGCTAACCAATGTAGTGAGAGTGAAAAAACCAATAACAAGTGGAGGATGTATGTTGACTTCACAGAAAATAGATCAGCTAGTTGATTCCACCTCTGAATACCAACTTCTCAATTTCTTAGATGCCTTTTTAGGCTATCACCAACTCCAGATGCACTCTAAAGATGATAAGCAAACAATGTTTATCATTGACTAGAGTTTTTTTTTATTTTATAGTTATGCCATTTGGACTAAAAAATATAGAGGTAATATATCAAAAAATGGTAAATTGGGTGAAATCTCAACTCGACAGGAGTATGGAGGCATATGTCAATAACATGTTAATCAAAAGCCCCCAAACAGATGAACACCTCAGGGATTTGAAAGAAAATTTTGAAATACTTTGAAAATTTAAGATAAAATTGAATCTAGAGAAGTGCACATTTGGAGTAGACTCGGAGAAATTCCTCAGCTATATGGTCTTGGAACGAGGGATTGGAGCAAATCTAGAAAAGATAGAAGTGGTCCTACAAATAAAGTCATCAAGCTCTATCAAAGACTTGCAAAGGCTCATAAGTCGCTTAGCAACTTTAAACTATTTTCCATCAAGATTAGGAGAGAAATGCTTGTCTTTTTCAAAGCACTCAAACAAAGCTCCAATTTTGAATAGATTCAAGAATGCCAACGAGCCTTCAAGGACCTCCAACAGTACCTCTCCAAACCACCCCTGTTGGTTAGGCTAGAACTGAATGGGTCACTCTTCCTTTATGTAGCAACCTCTAAATAAACAATCAATTTGATTCTAATTAGTGATAGAAACGTAAAACAATATCATAAATATTACATGAGTCATGTGCTCATAAGGGTAAAAGTTCGATATCCATCCTTAGAGAAGTTGGCCTATGTAGTGGTCCTAGTAGCCCAGAAGCTTTGGTCACGAATCACGCTCACTAATCTTCCACTTTGACAGGCATTACAAAAGTTGGAAACCTTAGAAAGATTACTTAAGTGGTCTATCAAGTTGAGCAAGTTCAATGTCACCTTCAAAGCTCGAAGTACTATCAAAGCCCAAGTCCTAGTAGATTTTATGGTCAAAACCACCTCATACATCATTAGACTAAAATTCAAGCCATGGGAAGCTTGAGTGGATGGTTCATCGTGTGAATCAAGGAGCGAAATCGGCATCATGCTTATCAACCTAGATGGGAAAGTAATAGAATACTCAGCTCGAATAGAATTTTCAGCATCAAATAATGTCATGAAGAATGAAGTATTTCTCCTCAATTATGAGTGATACTGGTAGCCGAAGATAATAATTGAAGGTATTTGGCAATTCTCAATTTATATGCTTGTAGGCAAAGGAGGAGTATGAGGCAAAAGATCCAATAATGATCTAGTATTTGACCGAAATACAAAAACTCATAGGAAAGATGGATTGAGTAGAGGTATGTTGTGTGCCAAAAGATAGCAACACAAAGACAAATGCCCTTGCCCGACTTACCCCAGTTTCCCCAAACTCACAACTAAGGTTGATTTTTGTGAAAAATCACTAAAAATCGAGCTACACCCCCTACCACTAAGGTAAATAATGTGGACAAGAAACCATGTTGGATGGATCGCATAATCAATTACCTCAAAAGGGGGTAGTTACTAGGAGAACTGAAGGAATCTCAGAGAATTAAGAGTCTAGTACTAAACTTCATCCTGGTGGAGAAGATCCCATATAAAAGATTATTTACCCAACCTCTTCTCCATTGCTTAAGACTTACTGAATCTAAATATGCAATTCAAAAGGTATATGAAGGAATATACGAAAGTCATAGAAGCAAATGAGCTCTAACTCACAAACTCCTTACATAAGGGTATTATTGGTTAAACATAGTTGTCGAAGCAACCAAATTCATCTCAAGATATGAATAATGCCATAAATATGCTATGACATACCATAGTTTGGTAGTTTGGCAGTTTGGCTTTCAATAAATACAGATGACTTAGGCCTTTGACTAATAAGAATGAATATTTTACGCTTATTTTCATTAGTTTTGGAGCAGAAAAAACTCTTAATGGTTTCTATTAACTACTTCATCAAGTGGCTAGAAGCCAAATGCTTAATTACAAATATTGAGAAAAAGATATAGGAGTTTTTTTGCCAGTACATCATTTTGCCAATTCGGCTTTGGATATTGATTACCAATAATAAAAAATGATTTAATAGCTCAAAATTTAAAGAATATTATGTTAGCCTCTATATCAAAGAAAGATTTACTTTGGTGTCACACCTTCTAATTAAATGATTTAATTGAGGTAACAAACCAAATTTTATTGCCAAGCTAAAAAAGCGCCTTAAGAAAGTAAGCAAAGTTTGAGTTGAGAAGCTATCACATGTCCTATAATCGCACCAAACCACCCACAAATAACTACAAGAGAATCGTCATTCATACTAGCTTACAAAGTCAAAACAATCATATCTTTTGATTAACCTCGCTTCACTTCGAACAAAAAATTACAATTCCAAATCAAATGACAAAAATTATCAAGCTAAAAAGGATCTCATCCTCGAGGTTCAAGAAAAAGCTTGAGTATGAGTAGGGAGATATCAAGGAAGGGTGGCTCACTATTATAACTCTCGATTTCAAAGCTGCACTACAACCAAGTGACTTGGTACTTCATCATATAGATCTTGTTGAGTGAGGCTCTAAAAAATTATCTCTGAATTGGGAAGGACCCTAAAAAATCACTCAAGATATAATGTCAGGGGCATTCAAGTTTGAATACCCATATTGCAAAACATTGCCAAGGACTTGACATATTGACAATCTATAAAGGTTCTATACCTTAGTAAAGTGCAACTTTTTTTTGCTGCACGAGAGTTTATTGTTGATAAAGTGAAGTAATCAATCCAAGAAAAAACTACCGACACCAAGGGCCCGTTTGGAACAGGGTCAGGGTCAAGGTCAAGGTCAAAAGAAGGGTTAAAATGTAAAACGATAATGAGGTCAAGTAAATCTTGTTTGGTTATTGATCTGGCTAGCGGGTGTTTTAAATTTTTTCTGGACAAATTTGCCCTCAATAGCCATCCTCGTCGCCATTGCCGACTTCATCTTCTCCGACGAGGTCCGACGCGCCGGCAAGCTCGCCGGGCAACTCGGGCGGCAAGCTCGCGCGGGGAGCTCGCCGGCCGAGATCGCGCGCGGAGCTCGCCGGGCGAGACGAGGGCATTTTAGTCATTTTTTATTTATAATTAAATTAAATTAAATAATCTTAGTCTGGTCAAATTTTTTGTATCTGGAAGATAGTCTGGTCAGAGCGAGGTGACTCTAGCCCTAACCCCGTTCCAAACGGGCCCCAAAGGTCTTAGGTCTAAGTTATGTATCTGCCTGAGATATAAAACCTCGACTCTAAGTCAAGAGCTTACCTGAGATATAATATTTTAACTCTAAATTACACATCTACCTATGATGTAAGATCTCAATTTTAAGTCAAGAACCTAACTGAGACATAAAACCTTGACTCTAAATCAAGAATTTACTTGAAATGGAAGATTCAACTATAGATTATATATCTACTTGAGGCACAAAACCTTAATTCTAAGTTAAGGACTTATCTGATGTATAAGATCTCTATTCTATGTTACACATCTACAAGCGGTGTAAGACCTCGCTTCTAAATTAAGAGTTTAATTAGGGTACAAGACTTCAACTCTAAATTAAGAGTTTACCTGAGGCATAAGATCTCACTCTAGGTTAAGCACCACTTAAGGCACAAAACCTCAATTTTAGATTATGCATTTACCTAAGAAATAAGTCATCAACTCTAAGTCAAGAGTTTAACTAAAACATAAGATTTTGATTCTAAGTTGATAGTTTACGTAAGGTACAAGACCTTAACTTTAGGTTTTACATCTACTTGAGATACAAGATCTCAACTCTAAGTCAATAATTTATTTAAGACATAGGACTTCAGCTCTAAGTTACATACCTATTTGAAACAAAAATCTCAACTCTATGTCAATATCTCACCTAAGACCTAAGACCTCAACTTTATGTTATGCACCTACTTAAGGCACAAGATCTTAACTTTGAGTCAAGAGTTTATCCAAAGTAAAAAAATCTTATCTCTAAATTATACACCTACTTGAGGTACAAAACATCATATCTAAGTCAAAAGCTTAGCTGAGGCATAATACTTTAATTCTAAATCAAAAATTTAATTGAGACACAAGACTTTAACTCTTGACTATGCACCTACCTTAGACATAAGACTTCATCTTCATATTACATGCTTATCTGAGACATAAGACATCGGCTTTAAGTTAAGAGTTTACTCAAGGAATAAAATCTAAGCTCTAGGTTACTCGCCTACCTAAGACACAAGACTTCAACTCTATACTACACGCTTACTTGAGGCACGAGATCTCTATTCTAAGTCAATAGTTTATTAAATGCATAAGATCTTAATTTTAGGTTACAAACCTAACTTAGATATGCAAACCTGGCATTATGTAGTACATATACAGGAAGAATCAACTGAAAGGCAAACACCCAGTGATAAGGTTTTAACCTAGGAGCTTATTATAATGAATACGGTATACCCAAAAAGTGAATACAAATAAAGTTCACTTTCTACCTAAAACTGAAACTTGGAAAAGAGTTTTTAATAATTATACCAAATCAAGTTTTTAAGGATTATAGATCTAAGTCAAAACTTGTTCTTGGATGAAAATATTTTCGTAAGTGACCTAGGAAATAAGTCACTATTGAATTGAATTCTTTTTTGGGTGAAATCATTGTTAACTAATTAAGAAACCGAGTTAAAACTTGATTAAGAAAACTAGATCAACTCCTTAGCTTATACTACAAGTTGAGTACGATTATTGAATTAAGTTTTAGACTTCGAATAAAGTTGAGATTGATTTGGTATAAACTAAGGTAAAACTTGATTATTGGATTAAGTTTTTGGGATCAACTTTGTTGGGGGAGTCGAAAGAGTATCAAACCATATCAATATATAGTGAGCCGGATACCAAACCATCTCAAAAGCTTAAGCTCATGAGATATGAGCCTTTTTCACTATATATATTAGACTCTATCTATTCAATATTTGATGTAGGACTAATTTATTATACTTGATATTATAATAATATCTCCCTTTAAGTGTGATTTGATTACATCAATTTTAACACTTTTAATAAAGAACTCTTTTATTCGACCAGTTCCACCGTATGACCCATATTAATGGGTTTTTGTTTCAATTTTTTGATTCTTTTAAGAGAGACTAACATGCAACTCAATTTAGTCACGTCATCACGGTGCTCTTTTACTTGACTAATTCTATCGTGTGATCCATACTAAAGGGTTTTTATCTCAATTTTTGATTTTTTTAAGAGAGACTAATATGCGACTCAATTCAATCGCATAATCATGGTAATTTTGGTTTTAAGAGTTTGTACAACTTTGAACCTGAAGTTCTGATATCACTTGTTGGGAGAATTGAAAGAGTGTTGAATCGAAATAATATAGTGGGTTGGATAGCAAAATATCTCAAAAGCCTAAGCTCATGGGATATGGGTTTTTTTCACTATATATATTAGACTCTATCTATCCAATATCCGATGTGAGACTAATTCATTATACCTGATATTATAACACAGCTTAACTTAGGAAAAGATTAATTACCTCATTAAGATCTTTGTTTTGATTTAAAATGTGATTGATTTTATTATGCTAAGTCAAAACTCACTGAATTATTATTACAAGTAAAGAAATCTGAACCAAAATAAACAATCACATCAGAGGTAAAACTTTGCAAAAAATGAGACCTTTTCATTAATGTTTGATAATATATATATATATATATATATATATAGAGAGAGAGAGAGAGAGAGAGAGAGAGTACATCGTTACTCCTCGGAAACATTGCTTGCACTTTGTAGCAATAAAGACAACGAATCAGAGGCCTTTTCTTCCCCAATTTTGGTTGTTGGGGCAAGGCCCTGCACTTTAGAGGGGTGAAAGACCACTCGCTTTCACCTCTTCCAACCATGATTCAAACTGCCGCCGCACACCAAACCCCCCCCCCCCCCCCCCCCCCCCCTCTCCCCTCCCTCCTCCTCCTCTCTTCCCAACCCACCCACCAAATGCGGGTTTTTCCTGTTAAGTGAAGCCTTGATTGTCGAGGCAAGGGACAAAAAACCTCCCTCATCAGAGTTTTGATTCTTTCTCAAAGGAGTTAAGGAAGTAACTCTAAAAGCCCCTGTTTTCTTCTTTAAAATCTCGTTCATGAATGAGACTTGACTTGAGCTTAAGATCAAAAAAGTGTGGTTAGAGCAAGTTAGATTCAACTGACTGTGTCTATATACATAAAATCAAGGAGTGAAACTTACTTGAAGTCAAAAGGGTAGCAAAAGTCCCCTAGGAAATCACAGAGGCAATAGAGAACGTTGGCTTGTATTACGCTAAATATTGATGTCCACCATAATTCATGATGTAGCAAAAAAATAGAAAAGAAGAAAAAATAGCATATAAGATATTTATGTGGTTTGGTCTACGATCTACTCTACTGGCGAAGGCAATCCAGAGGATATTGTACTAATAAAAAAGAAAGAAGAGATTACAATGATAAAAACGAAGCTCCAATATCATCAACTCTCACAAGAGACTAAGTAGTTTAGCCGTCACAAGACATTTTGAGAGTCTTGATTTATGTCTCTCTATTTCATTCTATAAAATCGTTAGATGAATGGAGTATTTATAAATGTGGCCTAACTGAGTTTGAGTCAAAGTAGAAGGCTGATTTAAATAAGACTTTTACTAATCTAAGTTTTTTGGTAGAAGATAAATTTAGAGAAAGATTATAACCACTAAATTACTTCTTAATATAAATTCTAATTTAATTAGGATTTTTCGAAAAATCTAAATTCGAGACACAATTAAGTCAACAATCTCCACATTGACTCGAATTCTCTTCTTCTTTGAATTTAAATTTTCAACAAATGCCTTTGTCATTGCCTCATAGAGCAAGATCAAAGACCTAGAACATTGATTAAGTCCAAACAAAGCTTGAACTTGTCAATCGGAATCACCTTCGACAACATATCTACAGGATTTCTTGAAATATAAATCTTTTATAAAGAAATCTCGCTGTCTTCAATAATATCCCAAATAAAGTGAAATAGGATATCTATGTGCTTTGATCTGACGTGATATATTTTGTTCTTTATAAAGTGTATAACGCTCTGACTGTCGTAAAATATAGGAAAAACACATTGAGAAAAATCAACTTTACTTGTCAATCCTTTTAGCCATAAAACTTATTTGACTGCTTTTGTAGCTACCATATACTCAGATTCTATTGTAGATAATGTCACAGTTGACTGTAAGATACACCTCCAACTAATAGGTTTATCATAAATAGTGAAAAGATAACCAGTGAACGATTATCATCGATCAAGGTCTCCAGCATAGTTTGAATCGACATAGCTAACAATTTTGGCCTCTTAAACTATGTTCCTATCGAAATATAAACCAATATTAAAAGTACTTTTTATATATCTTAATAACTACTTCACAGCTTACCAATGCTATTTTTCTAAATTTGCTATGTAACGATTGACAACGCTAATTGCTTATGCAATATCAGGTCTTGTGCATACTATAGCATATATTAGATTTTCAATAGCACTTGAGAATGAGATGTTCTCCATGTATGTACACTCATTATCTGTAAAAGGACATAATTGAACTAAAAATTTGAAATGAAATATCAAAGGAGTACTAACAGGTTTTGAATTTTGCATGTGAAAATGAGAAATAATTTTCTCGAGATACTTGCTCTGTTTTAACCATAAGTTGTCATACTTTTGATCTCGATCAATCTCCGTACCAAGAGTCTTCATTACAGCACCTAAATCTTTCATTTCAAATTCTTTTTTCATTCTAAACTTTAGATCATTAAGTAGAAATATATCTTGAGTCGTAATAAGCATATCATCAATATAAAAAAGTAATATAATAAATGAGTTATTAGCATGCACTTTAAAATAGACATAGCAATCATATTTATAATGGATGAAATTTTGTCATAGTATAAACCTATCAAACCTTTTATCCTATTGTCTTGGAGACTATTTCAAACCATAAATTAATTTGTTCAACTTGTAGATATAATTTTTCTTACTTTCTTGGATAAACCTTTCAGACTATTGTATAAAAATATGCTCCTCGAATTCTCTATGCAGAAAAGTGATTTTGACATCAAGCTATTCTAACTCAATATTATGAAAAGCAACTAAAACAAGTAGAAAATGAATATATGTGTGTTTAACTATAAAGTAATTTATTCAACTTGTAGAAATAATTTTTTTTATCTTATTGGATGAACCTTTAAGGCTGTGGTATAAAAATCTGCTCTTCTAGTTCTCCATGCAAAAAGGCGATTTTGACATCAAGCTATTATAACTCAAGATTATAAAAAATAACTAAAATAAGTAGAAAATGAATAGATATGTGTTTAACTACATAAGAGCAAATTTCATTAATATCAATACCCTCATTTTGTGAATATCCTTTTACAACTAAACGGGTCTTAAATTTAACACTATCTATTTTAAAGAAATCCTCTTTCTTTCGAAATACCCACTTGTAACTAATGACTCTTTTACCTTCTCGTAATTTCACCAGATCCCAAGTATGATTTTTTTTGAAAGAAATTCATCTCTTCATTCATAATAACTTGTCACTGAAAAAAATTTTATCCTATAATTTTTTTTATAGAAAGAAGGATTACCATTGTCAATAAATAAAACAAAAGCTACCATATCTTCAAAATCATGCCTTTCAAGTGGCTTTATATTTTTTTGAGATCTTCGAATTGGAGTTTTTTCAAAAATTTTAAGTTGATTCTTAGAATTTTCTTAAGAGTTTGGCACACCCTGAATATCTTTTTCTGAATGAATTACATACTCCACCTCCACTTGCATTATATCATTAAGATCTTTTTTGAGAGATTTTAACATAATACTTTCATCAAGTACTACATCTTCCTCAATAATTATATTAGAAATAGTAGAATTCCATAAATAATAATACTTAACACTTTTGACGTAATCGAGAAAAATACACTTTTTGGAACGTGTATCTAACTTATCCTTGATGGTATGCACATAAGTAAGGCAACCAAAAATCTTTAAAGAAGAATAATTTACAGATTCATTAATTTATAATTCTTTAGATGTTTTGTAATCAATAGTTATTTGAGGGGAGCAATTCACAATAAAATATGTTGTATTGATTGCTTCTACAGAAAAACGTTTATCAAGATTAGCTACATTGAGTATACTACATGTTTTCTCCAATAAAGTTATGTTCATCCTTTTAATCACACCATTTTGTTGAGATTTTTCTGAGATAGTAAAGTGAGGTTTGATATCTTCATTTTCACAAAATTTGATAAACTTTATTGATTTATACTCTTCGTTATTATCACTTCTGAGGTATTTAATTTTTTTGTCAGTTTTTTTTCAACTAAAGTTTTTCACTATTTAAAAATAGAAAATACTTTATTTTTGTGATACAAAAAATAAATCCACACTTTTTTGAAAAAATCATCAATAAAACTAACAAAATAATGAACACCAGATTTTGATAAAATGGGAGAGCATCACACATTAGAATGAATATAATCAATTAAGGCTTTAGTGTAATGAGTATTGGTATTAAACTTTATCTTAGACTGTTTACCATAAAGACAATACTCACAAAAATTTAATTTGCATGAGTTGAGACCTTTCAACAATTTTTGTTTGTTAAACTCAGTTAAATCTTACTCACTCATATGACCGAGACGCATATGCCATAAGTAGGTCATATGAGAAGAAACCTGAAAAATTGTTGTTCTACTTTTAACAATTTTTCCTATTAACTCATACAAATTTTTATATTTTAGACTCTTCATCACTATCAATGAGCCTTTAGTAGTCTTAAAAACTCTACCCTTAGCAGAATATTTATAACCAGTAGAATCCAAAACACCCAAAGAAATTAAATTTTTTTTTAAATCAGAAACATATTTCATGTTAATAAAAATCCTAATAATATTATCAAATATCTTAATTTTGATTATTTCAATTCTAACAGTTTTGCATGAATTACCCATCAAAACTAAATCACCATTATAAGACTTGTAGTCTTCAAACTAATTCTTATTGGGACACATGTGGTAAAAATAATTAGAATTAAGAATTCAAGTATTATGGTAATGATTAAAATTAAAATTAACAGAGAGAACATTATAATAATCATCATCAGAACTCTCTTCAACAACTGACACTTGTTCTTTGGCTTACTCTTTAGACTGAAATTTTTTCTCTTTCTTTGTTTTGAGCTTCCAACACTCTTTAATTATATATCTCATCTTCTTACAATACTTGTAATTTTTTTCTTTTGATTTGGATTTAAAATGACCTGTTTTTTATCTTTCTTTAATATAACATCTGGCAATCAATGCTTCTGAGTGTGACACATCCCCTTTAATCTTTTTAAAATATTTATTAAATAGAAGAGCAGAAGAAATATCGTCAAATTTCAAATTCTTACCATCCATATATGCGAGTAGTCTTCAAATTCTCAAGATAATGAGATAGAGACGATAATAAAATAATTATCTTATCTTCATCTTTAATTTTAACATCAATACTTAATAATTGAGAGAATAATTTATTGAAAATATTAAGATGATCAATTTTATTCGTACCTTCTTTCATTTGAAAATTGAAAAGTTTATACTTTAAGTAAACTTGATTTGAGGTAGAGTTACTCATATATTATTTCTCTAACTTTTTTCATAACTTTGAAGATGATATTTCATTAAAACACAGACAGAGTATCTCATCAGTGATACTGATTATGATTATACTATATGCACTAAACTTTTGATTTTTCCAGATACTTTCGATGATATCTTCAGGTTTGACATCTTCCAATGTATTTTTCAACTCTTATTGAGTAATGATTGCATAAACTTTTACTTGTCAAATAGGAAACCTTTACTTTTCATTGAATTTTCCTATATCAAAATTCATAGTAGACATATAGAACTAAGCTCTAATACCAATTTGTTGCACTAAATATCAATATTCACCACAATTTACAATATAAAAAAAGAAAAAAATAACACATAAGATATTTACGTGGTTTGATCTACGACCTACTATATGAGCGAAAGCGATTTGGAGAATATTGTATTGTCAAAAAGAAAAGGAAGATTATAATAATGAAGGCAAAACTCTAATATCAACAACTCTCATAAGACGTTTTGAGAATTTTGATTTATATCTTTCTACTTCACTGTTCTGAAATCCTTATATGAATAGGATATTTATAAAAGTGATCTGACTGAGTTTGAGTCAAAGTAAGAGACTACCTTAAATAAGAATTTCACTAATTTAAGTCTTCTAAGCGTAATCCTTTTCTAAATTTGTCTTCTAATAGTAGAAGACAAATTTAGAGAATGATTTAGCCCACTAAATTATTTCGTAATATAAATTTTAATTTAATTAAAAATCTTGAAGATTTGGATTTAAAACACAAAGAAGTCAATATAAAATTTCTGATAATTTACTTCATAATTTTTTCTTATAAGTTGACGAAAAAATGACTTAATAAATTTGATCTCGAAAAATTTCTCAAATTAAAATCAATAGTAAACTAGACACCTACGACAAAATCCATTAACAAAAAACTCAATCATAGAAGAAAAGAAGAATCATTAGTTCGCCATTTATAATTTTTTTTCTAAAAAAAAAGTTAAAACTAGGGATACACTTGGAAAGCAGGAAACACTGGCCATGCCATTCAGGGTGAGGGTTGGTGGGAAAATTCTTGCAAACCATTTCTCCAGGCGTGGGGGTGCATCGTAGAAAAATCTAAACTTGTTATGTCTGTGTATTTTCTTTTTCTTTCTGTAATTTTTTTTCTCTGGTGTGAAACACTAGAAGATAGACGTGGGACATTGAGCACAGTGCCCTTGAGATAAGGGCACCTCTTAGTTGTTTGCACATCCCTAATCATTGAGCCACCGCTCCAACATCTGATTTGAAAGCCAGACAACTGTGCGGATGGGAAGAGAGATCAATTTTAAGCTGTCTGTGATTTAGAAAGCTTGTTGTCTTTGATAATAATGTCTTGAACTCAAAATCGAACGCATAATTTTATATTTAAAAAATTCATTATGTTAGAAATAATTTAATAAGTCAGAAAGTAAAGAGCAAACAAGCTGAGCTCATGGTGTAGGACTTGGGCAAGGGAAAATGGAGCCAAGCAATCATTGAAGAAACACAAAGTCATATCATTGACCAATGATGTAAAGGTTAATTTTGCATCATAACCAAGACAAGCCACACAAAATGACTGACTCCTTCGCAGCTCAAGACCTTATCCTCGAAAAAAGAAAAGATTTTGAATATGTCTGTCCAAATTGTGAACTTCGTTCTTCATGTCATTTTCTTGTTTGCCCCAAGTGTTGGTACTTGTCTGTGCTCATTTGGAGCAAGCAAAGCCAACGTAAAGCAATGCTTGCAAGGTGGAAATCAAGCTTTCGCTGATGAAGATATCTACAAGATTTAATAAGCTACTGTGGAAGTCAAAATCTTTTTTGGTCATTATCGGTTGCCAAAGTCTTCTTTTTTATGCCATTTATTATGGGATCTATAATTGTTTCCTACTTCATGCAGCATTCAGATTTGAAAAGTCTAAAATGTAGAGAGATGTTTGGTATATCATAAAGGGAAAATAAACACGAGATTAGATAGTAAGAAATGCGATCATCATGATACCTAAATCTTAGATTTGTTTTCTTCAAGGCGAGACATCACTCTTCAATCAAAATAGAATGGGGCCTCTCTTCTCATTTTTGAAGAAATTATAACTTCTGAATTTGGATAATAACATATCTAATTTTCATTAACACTGTACTTTATATCCCACACCAAACTAACCACTTGCCAATATCTCTTCTAATGATTTTTTTCTCTTTCTGTTGATGAAACCCACTTGTCAATATCTTGCACAACCATGCTTTAAGTGGTCAATCCTCACCATGATATTGCCTCTACTCTACTATACCTGTCAATTTTTAATCACAATTTAAAGAAAATTAGCAACGAAAGTTCCCTAAGTGGATTGTCAACGGAAATGTTGACATTTTATTAGTATAAAACCAAGACAGATCATTATTCATGTGGCCTTTTTTGTCTAGTGTTTTCTTATTTGGCTTAAACTTTGAATCTTTGAATCTTTGGTCTTGTATCAATTACAAGCAACATGCTACACTTGCGCCCACAGGTACGGGTCTCCAGGGACAGCTCAAAAGGAAAACATACATTTTTTTAGGGTTCCTCCGTTGCATCGTGATAATCTATTTTACATTTCAGACAAAGATGGTTGCTTATATTTTATATTTTCGTCGTTAAAGATGGCAAGACATCTTTGAAAAGTATAGACACCGAGCCGCGTGTCGCTAATTAGTCATTTAGTTTTCTAAATTAGTTGCCTTTTGGGGCATGGAATGAGCTATATGGTTTTCTAATAAGTGAAACCATTTGTATTTAATTATATGTTAACATAGATGCTAATAACACTACTATCTTAAATGATTAATAAATCAAATGATACGTACGGGCTTATTACATGAGCTAGTTCTTCTTGTGCATGCACCAACATGGCAGCGTTAGCGATGCATCACGGAAATCCACGTGGGGACCGTAGACAGTGCCACGGCGCTCGACACTTTGTAGTCTTATTTGTACAGCAAATATTAGTTAGAAAAATTAATTCCATCTGTCTACGTGGCAGCTGCTTACAATGTACCTGCTTCTAAGTACCTAATTTTTACCTACCTGCTTCTAATCCGTAGAATCGTCGCAGCATTTTTCGCTTTTGATTGTGTGAAATGTGCTGCCTTCGAATCAAATTTTGCCACAATTCAATTGACGATCTTGACCTTCCCTGGCTCAAAATGCTAAAAGCTAAACTCTGACATTGCAAACTTCAGCGCAGAAAATAGAAAATAAAATGAGTTTGACTTTGAAAATGCGAAACCGCTCGATCGAGTTCTCGTTGTATTTGGTCACTTCTGCGGCTTCAAATCTTACAATCATGGCCGAGATCGTCCACATTTGAGGCCACAAATTGGGTTTTGGGCGGCGGGCGGGACCGGCTGATGCGACGACCGCCGTCATCCATCGGGCTCTCACCCTTGCCGCTTCTAGGGTAATTCCGGTATTTATCCTACGTTCCAAATCTATCTGATTTTCATCGGCGCGTCCTATTTCGTTTCTTGCATGATTTTTGCATGCCCGTTTCATCAGTGCGCCCCGCCTTGTTATGCGATGCTGTTCGGGGCTGCGCACCTGATCTCTGCTACTAGAAGTACGCGTCATTCCAGGAGGCCGATGACCTTTCCCGCCATTCCTTCACCCACACGTTTTCCAACCGACACGTGGCACCTTCCTGCGTGTCCAGCACAATTTATAAATACCCCCCTGAAACCCTTCTCCAACCTTTAGATTTGGCACCTCCGCCTTTTGAAAACTTTCGGCTTTCTTCTCCCTTGGTTTTTCTTGATTCCCTGCACACAATGAAGGATAAATCCACCGGCGGAGGCGGCGGAGGCCGGAACATGCTCTCCAAGCTCTTTCAAACGGAGCGGATGTTCGGCAGCGAGGAAGAACTTTTGTCGCCGACTAGCCCCGTGTATTTCTCCGACCGCAACGCGATCAGTGCCGACAGCTCGCCGTCGCCTTATGACATGTCTCCGTGGAATAATCCCACATCCCCTTATCTCAAATCTCCGTGGACTTTCGCCCGGCCGGCGCAGCCATTCCCCGGTGATCCCACAACGGGATTGCTCGGTTCTCTTGTTCGCGAGGAAGGGCACGTGTACTCCCTCGCCGCGGCCGGCGAGCTTCTGTACACTGGTTCCGATTCCAAGAACATCCGGGTGTGGAAGGGGAGGAAGGAGTTCGCTGGCTTCAAGTCCAATAGTGGGCTGGTTAAGGCCATTGTCGTCTCCGACGACCGGGTTTACACCGGACACCAGGATGGAAATATTCGAATTTGGCGCGTTTCGGACAAGGATCCGGCTGTCCACAAGCGCGTGGGGACGCTGCCGAGCTTGAAGGACTTGCTGAAGAGGTCGGTCAACCCCAGGAACTATGTCAAGGTCCGCCGCCACCGGAACGTCGTCTGGCTCCGCCACTTCGACGCCGTTTCCAGCCTCAGTCTGGAACATGAGCACGGCCTTCTCTACTCCGGCTCATGGGACAGAACGTTCAAGGTGTGGCAGCTTTCGGACTCCAAGTGCTTGGAATCGGTCACTGCCCATGACGACGCCATCAACGCGGTGACCGTGGGGCCGGAGGGCATGGTCTTCACTGGCTCCGCCGACGGAACAGTGAAACTCTGGCGGCGAGAGGTGGTCGGCAAGGGGCGGACCAAGCATGTGTTGGTGAGGATAATGCTGCGGCAGGAGAGCGCGGTGACGGCGCTGGCCGTGGGGAGCGTTGGCCTTTACAGCGGCTTGTCGGATGGCGTGGTGAACTACTGGGAGTTCCGGAGGCCGTGCCGGGTGGAATACTGCGGAATGCTGAGAGGGCACAGGATGGCGGTGCTGTGCCTGGCGGCGGCAGGGCGGCTCGTGGTCAGCGGGTCGGCGGACAAGACGGTGTGCGTGTGGCTGTGCGGCGAGGGCGGCAAGCACAGGAAGCTGGCGGCGCTGACGGCGCACTCCGGGCCGGTGAAGTGCCTGGCAGTAGAGGAGGAAGAGAGCGACGGCGGCACCAGAAGGAGCGGGAGGTGGGTGGTTTACAGTGGGAGTCTGGACCGGTCGGTGAATATTTGGCGGGTATCAGAGAAGGGGCCCGAGGGCGTCGGCATCGGCGGGTCGCCGGTGCATGTTCGGCAGAGCCCGGGCGCGTGGGAGTTTTATTGAACACGTGGCCGGTTTTGAGTGGGTGGATCGTTGTGGGGACCGTTAATGATCGGTACTTCGGTAGTTTAAGTTGTAAATAGGTTGCGTTCAATCGCGGAGTTTTGGATGCACAGAAATCGGAATCGCCCGAAAGAAGAAAGATGCAGAAATGGAAATTTGTTTAAAAAAAAAAAAAAAATAGAAACGAGAGGGATTTCCACAAGCGACAACCGACCGTGATGTAATTATTTGTGATGAAAAAATTCATAAAAATTATGATGCTGTGGCTATTTATTTATTCGCGTTTCATGGAAAATTCGTTTACATCTGAGTCAATCTTCTGGAACAACGAGACAATCTATTGCTTGTGTTTCAATCGTATTTTAGCTCTTTTGATGAAATTTCTGAAAATATGCGAATACTTGGGAATAGGTCATTTGTACTTTCTTCTTTGAAATTATTTTGGTATTTTACACGCATTTTGTGAACATAATTGCCCAATAACCGGGAAGAAAACAGTTCATCGGATTCCTTTGCTATCAATGGCAAACATTAATGCGTGATACATGTGGTTTTCATAAATATCAAAAAATACTTTTGTTTGCTAAGAAAACCATTTACAAATATTTCCCTTATAGAGGTTTTTTTCATTAACACAAGTTAGATCTCTATAGGAACAAAGAAAGGTCCAAATTATCTATATTTATATCAATAATAAATGTGATAAGTAAATTATATGTTAAGATTTAGTCTCACATCACAAAAAGATAAGTTTAATTTATACTTTATTTATTGGGATAAGTTTTTTAATTTAATTTGGAATATGGAGGAAAAATAAGGAAAAAAACTAAATTTAATAAATTTGACTTAAAATTTGATAAATTAAATCAGTATATATTATATATATAATTATTTATTTGGTCTAATAATAGCACTTTACACGTGCACATGTGCAAACTAAGTCTGTGTATTTAAATTTTATTTTTTTCGAAAAAACTGTAAATGAGTTTATAGACATTGTGTTTGTCTGAAAAATGTGTGATATAATTGATTCTAACAGTTATATTACAATCTATAAATACACAGACATATCTCTCTTATTATAGACAATAATCCATTATTCCTTCTCATATCCAATCTC
Source organism: Trichopus zeylanicus subsp. travancoricus (assembly GCA_005019695.1). NCBI lineage: Eukaryota > Viridiplantae > Streptophyta > Magnoliopsida > Dioscoreales > Dioscoreaceae > Trichopus > Trichopus zeylanicus. Next base: position 188,009 of record RXID01014328.1, read on the forward strand.
CACGAAATTCTTTGAAAAACCTTCAAAAATTACTTTTTGTATGCTGCTAGGCTTTATTATATTTTAAAGGAGTATTGTTATAATCCTACAACAATAACCTTACTAATGTTTAATTCTTTAAAAATAGTGATACTTCATGCCTCAAAACTACCCACTGACGTAACAATTTTAAGAAATTAATTGGTAATGGAGTCCAAGGCTAGTATGAATCAAGAATTCATGAAGCTAGACAGATTCAATAGGACAAATTGTGTACGCTACAAGGATAAGATGTTGTTTCTGCTTACTACTATGAAGATTTCCTATATACTAAATCCAAATTGGGCAGATCTTTATTATCGACTCTTAAAGATGAACAAAAAATATTGGAAAGGAAGAAATATGAAGAATATGAACTCTTAGGTACCGTTTAGTTCGAGATCAGGATTAGGATCAAAATTAGTGAATCACTTTTTGTAAAATAATATCTTTTTATCGAAATTAATGCTTCAATAATTTAAAGTTCGAAAAAAATTAATTTTTTTATAATAATTTAATTTAATAATAATGTAAAATAAGTAATATTAATTTTGTAAAAAAAATAATTCTAAAAAAAGTTAATTTTGATCCTGATCCTAAACCAAACAGGGTCTTATGCAAAAAGCACATTTTTAATAATTTATCTTATCGTCTTTATGACCTCTTCAACTCTGTCAAATCTCTCAAAGAAATATAGAAGATATTGGAATTCAAGTACAACAACAAGAAATAAGGTGTGAATAAATTTTTTATCATAAAATACTTTGAATTTACCATGATTGAGAATGTTTCTGTGATGGATCAAATACACGAGTTACAAATCCTAGTCTCTAAATTGAAAGACTTGAAAGTGGTGGTTCCTAAATTATTACAAGTTGGAGGAATTATTGTCAAACTTCCTTCAAGTTGGAATGATTATAGAAAAAAACTTCTGCATGCCATAGAAGAATTTTCTCTTGAACAGATTTAAAAGCATCTTCAAATCAAAGAGGAAACTAGAGTCCAAGTTAAGAAATTTATAAATGATCAACCTACAACAAAAGTAAATTTTGTCGAAATGAATCAAAATTCTGGTGGAAGAATAAAGAGAAAATTTTTTGAGGTGTATGGTTCAAGTTCTAAAAATGAAGATTCTAACAAATCAAAGAAAGAAAAGACCTTTTATAATTGTGGAAAGAAAGATCATTATAAGTAAGAACGTAAATTTCTCAATAGACAAAAACGTGAAGACCATGATAATGCTCAAAATTTCAATAAGACAAATTTGGTAGAACAACAAGAACTAAAAGATCTGATAGTAATTATTTTGGATTTGCATCTTCGGATGATCATAGGACTTCATATGGTTGCAATCTCCAAGTCCAATGACCGGTGGTTTGACTCAAGTGCTACTATCCATGTATGCAACAATAAGTCACAATTCAAGGACTATGTAAGTATTGACAATGAACATAAAGTTCCGATGAAAAATCATACTTCTATAGAAGTAGTGGACAAGGGCAGTATGGAGTTATAATTTATTTCTAGAAAAAGACTTTTGTTGGCCAATGTAGTACATGTTTCTGACTACGGGTGAACAAAACCGATTTACCGTATCAGTTTTGCATATTTTAGAATCGGAACCGGATTCCAGTTCTTAAAAAGTCAAGAATTGGAACCGTACCAGTTTGAGTTAAGAATAGATTTTTCGATCCGGTTTTAAACCGGTTCTAAAACTGATATACCTATTTTTTAATTATTTATTTTAAAATATTTTATTTTACATTAAAATTTTATAAAAATATAATTTTAAATACACTAATATACAAATTACCCAAAAATTTTATTTTATTCATTATAATCCTACAAAGATATAATTTTAATTATATTAATATATATAACATAAAAAAATATATTCTAAAATTTTATATTACACATAATTATATATATATATTAATAACCGGTTCGGTTCCAGTAAATTGGTTTTTACAAAATATAAAACCAGAACCAAAACTGGATTTTCGGTTCTATCAAAATTAAAAATCAGAACCATATCAGTTTGTTTTGAGAACCGATTTTCCGATACGGTTCTCAATTGGTATGGTTCGGTATACCGATTTTTCAGTTTTTTTACTCACCCCAATTTCTGACACAAGAAATAATCTCATATATGCAAATCTGTTAAACAATAAAAGATTTAAGGTTGTGCTAGAATATTATAAAATTATTTTGTCCAATAATGGACTATTTGTGGGAAAAGGATATTTATGTAATGACATATTTAAACTAAGCATCAATAATAAAATGAATGTTTTTATTTATATTGTCGAATAATCTTTATCATTATGGCATTATCGTTTGGCTCACTTAAGTTACAGGCCTGTAAAGTTTATGGCTAAACATAGTTTGATTTCCTATAATTATGAAGATAAACAAATATATGAAATATCTATTCAAGTAAAAATAACTAAGAAACCTTTTTTTAGAGTTAAAAGATTTTTTGATTTATTAGAGCTTACACATTCTGACATATGTGAACTAAATAGTATAGTAACTAAAGGTGGTAATAGATATTTTATAATATTTATTGATGATTTTTCAAAGTTTACATATGTGTATTTGATGAAAACTAAAAATCAAGCCTTTGATATGTTTAAAGTATATAAATCTGAAGTTGACAATCAAAAAAATAAAAAAAAATTAAAGTTCTAAGGAGTGATAGAGATAGTGAACATTTTCCCATGAAATTTTCTTTTTTTGTGAGGAACATGGAATTGTACATCCGACAAGTGCTCCATACACTCCACAATGGAATGGATTGGCAAAAAGAAAAAATAGGACTTTGGTTGACATGATTAATGTCATGCTTATGAACACAAAATTGCAGAAAAGTTTTACTCATTGTTTGTCATTTACATAATAGAGTTTTCTCTAGAAAATTAAAGGTTTTTCCATATGAGTTATGAAAGAATAGAAAATCAAACCTGAGTTATATTAGAGGTTGAGGTTACTTAGTCTTTTATAGAGTTCAAGATCCTAAAAGGATTAAGTTGGGATCAATAATACTGAAAGGTATTTTTGTAGGCTATGTAGAAAATTCTAAAACCTACATAATATTAAATTTGAGTTCGAATGTAATTGTTGAATCAAAGGATGTTGATTTTATAGAAAATAAATTACAAAATGATTTTCACTAACATCCTAATAATTCCAATTCTGTTAATGAACATGCTAATATTCTTAATCCTACAAATGATGGTCCTACTTCTAGCAGCAAAGAAAAGTTTTTAATCCTCTTATTGAAGTTAGAAGAAGTCAAAGAGTTAGAAAGGAGAAGACTTTGCATTTAGATTATATTTTCTCACAATCTATCATTGTTCTTATTGAAGGTGATAGGTCTACAGTACTCAATAAGATACCAATCTTATTGAATGTAAAAGGTGATCCTAAAATATTTCAAGAAGCTATATCTTCTAAAGATATAATATTTTGGAAGGAAGAAATTAATAATGAAATGGATTTATTATTAAGTAACAAAACATGAACCATTGTTGATTGACCTCGTTATTCAAAATCAATTAGTTGTAAGTGGGTCTTTAGAAGGAAATGTAATGCTGATGGATTACTACAAACCTTTAAAGCTAAATTGGTAGTAAAAGGCTTTAAACAAAAGGAGAGAGTAGACTATTTTGATATCTATGTTCTCGTGGCTATAGTGACATCCATTAGAGTACTTTTGGTATTGACATCAATACATAATTTATTCATATATTAAATAGATGTCAGAACAATCTTCTTAAATAGAGATTTAGATGAAGTGTATATAGAGTAACTTAAGGGTTTTGTTCTACCAAAAAATGAGAAAAAATTCTATAAGTTAATCAAATCACTTTATAGTTTAAAATAGACTCTAAAATAATGACATGAGAAGTCTGATTCTATAATTTTAGAATATGATTTTCAGCATAATAATACTAATAAATATATTTATTCTAAATTTATAGAAAATTATAGAGTGATAATTTGTCTTTATGTAGATGATATGCTCATTATTGGAACTAATATGGATGACATCAATGATATAAAAAAGTATCTATTCTCTCGGTTCAAAATAAAAGATTTAAATGAGGTAGATATAATTTTGGAAATCAAAGTTAAAAAACATAATGGATGTTTTGTTCTTTGTCAATCTCACTATATTGAAAAAGTGTTAAATAAATTTAAATATTTGGATGTCAAATAAGCAAATACTCCATGTGTTGTTTACAAGTTAGTTGAAAATCCTGGTAGGGCAATAGCTCAAATTGAGTATGTTAGTGTTATTGATAGTTTAATGTATGCAATGCACTGCACAAGATCAGGCAATTATTTTTTCAGTGTGTAAACCATCAAGATTTACTAATAATTATAGTGTTGAACACTATAAAATGATTAAAAAAGTATTTGGGTACTTAAAGAGGACTATAAATTTTAAATTATTTTATAATAAATTTTCACCTGTACTAGAGGGTTATATTGATGTTAGTCGGATAACTAGTGCAAATGATAATAAATTAATCTCTGGATGGGTATTTACCTTAGGAGGAGGTGTAGTTTCTTGGGCATCAAATAAATAGACATGTATAACTCATTCTATTATGAAATTTGAATTTATAGCTCTTGCTGTATTAGGTAAGAAAGTAGAATGACTGAAAATTTTACTTTTATATATAAAATTGTGGTCACAATCAATGTCAGCTATTTTCTTACATTGTGATAGTCAAATAATCATGTCTAGAGCATTCAGTAAGATAAATAATGGAAAATCTAGACACATTAACCTAAGATATGAGTATGTAAGACAATTAATATATGATGGTATCATTACCATAGTATATATAAGGTCTTATAATAACTTGACAGATCTATTTACTAAAGAACTTTCGAGAGATATAATTAAAAGTATTTCTATCAGAATGAGATTAAGACATTTTGGTTACAACTTATTAATAACAATAGCCCAACTTGTTACTAATTCTACAACTAGTAAAAAGTTTAAAGGGTCAGAACAAATTATTAATAAATGGTAATAGAATTAGAAATAAGATAATGCTGATATAAAATTTAAGAATCAATGATGACACTCTTAGTGAAATTCAATTTAATGGAAACTTCACCTATATGAACATAAGAGTGGTGTTGCTTTAGCAAAAGTTAAGAAAAACTTTGTAAATATTTATGAATACAGAATGAAACACAAGGCCAAAATAGTACAAAAATAATTATGGTGAATTTCATATTGAGATTGAAGGTTTCATGTGTGTGGTATGTCCGATTTTAATATAAGAACCTAGGTTTAAGTTTAAGCTACCACTGGTTTATTCGAAACTTTGATATACTTAACCTAATAGAAGGTTTAAATTGAAAGATACTTTTTCTTATGCATAAAAACCTGAAATAGTAACCTAATATATAAACCAAGTGGGAGATTGTTATAAGTAAGTTATATGTTAAGGTTTAGTTTTACATTAGAAGAGTATAAGTCTAACTTGTATTTTATTTATTGGGATAAATCTTTTAATTTGATTTGAAATATGGAGGAAAAACAATGAGGAAAACTACATTTAATAAATTTGACTTAAAATTTGATAAATTCAAAAATATATATTACACATATATAATTATTTATTTGGTTTAATGATAACATTTTGCACATGCATATGCGCAAACTAAGTTTGTATATTTAAAATTTTTGTTAAAAAAAATTTGAGAAAGGTGTTTATAGACAATTGTGTCTGTTTGGAAAATGTGTGATATAATTGATTTTAATAGTTATATTACAACCTATAGATACATGGACATACCTCCCTTATTATAGAAAATAATCTATTATTCCTTTTCATATTCAGTCTTTACGAAATTTTTTAAAAAGCCTTCATAAATTATTGTCTACATGCTTCTAAGTTTTGTTGTATTTTGAAAGAGTATTATTGTAGCAATAATCTTACTATTAGGGATAATTAATTTCCTAAAAATAGTGATACTTCACGTCTAAAAATCTTGTCAATACCCGCTATCGTAATAATAAAAACACAACTTTACTCATTTGGAGTGTAGGTAATTTAGAGAATCCCCGCTCATTCATCTCCTACTTGTTGCTCTCGACATAACTATGTCATCCTCTTGTCACTAATAGATTCAATTATTTTTAATTTTTAACTCTTTAATGTTGAACTAAAAAGCATTAATTTTGAACAGAAATATAGTATTTGGTTATTATTTTTATTTGATTTGAGCACATGAAGGCCGGTTTTGTGCATTATCTTCATTATTTTTTAGAAACAAATGAAGAAGCAAAAGGTTTTCCGATGGACCAGACCGTTCGAGTATAACATGAGGATGCGATGTGGTTTTCATCGAGAAAGGGTAGAAGCGGAATTTTGAATATCCGTAGAGGAGGCACGAGAAGATTGGAGGAGAGTTTTGTAAATAATATATAGAGAGGGAGATATTTGTAATATCGGAAGATTTGGCTCATTTGAGGCAAGTTTTCCTTTTCTTGGGGGGTATTTGTGCAAATGTGAGATCGAAGACTTCGAACATTCAAGAGATACTCCAGCACCGTCCCATTCTTTCCTTTCATCCCGCCATCAAGTCCTCGCTTCCCCCTTCACCTCAATGGCGTTCGTCCGACCCCGAAAACCCTCGAAACCCTAGAAGAAACCTCGGCTCCTATCGATGGCGTCGTTCTTGACATCGGCCCTGCGGTCGAGGCTCGCCTCGCGGCTGCGGCCATGGCTGGAAGATGAGCCCGAGATGGACCTGAAGCTAGGGCTTCTCAGATCTCAGGGGATTGCCAGAGACCTAGTTCTGAATCCCCTGGCGCTCAATCCTCTCATCGAGGACTCTACCCGCTTGGTCTTCAAGCGGGTTGCAGTCGCTGAGCTCTCGGTGAGATTCGCGCCGTGGTCGAGCCCTTCGATGGTGCTAGAAGTGCGCGGCATCGATGTTACCCTAGCTCCTAGGTATGTGGAGTTCGGTGCCCTTGTTTTTTTATTTTTGTCTGGACTGATGAATGATGAGGATCTAAGAATTGTTTCTTTGTGATTCGAAGGGAACCTGCGGAAGAGAGGCGTTCGGTTGTGAAAGATTCTCGGCTTAGGGAGACATGGGAGAGCGAGAGAAAGGAGATGATTGCTTCGGTTGATCCTGAGGTATTTTTGATGATTTTCATCATGTTTTTAGCAATTTGTTAATGCTTATGCCTTACAAATAAACATCGGTTTCTCTAAGAACACTCCCATGGAAAACATTTGGCTATATGGTACTGTCAAAATGGCAAACACATTAATTATTCTTCATATGAAATCTCAGGGTGCATGTTTGCATGCTATACTTGAAAAATTGATAGTTGGGTCATCATCAAGAAATTGGCTGTCTACATCTTTCCTTGTGGCTCTGTTGAGGAGTTGCCGGATACATCTTCAAGATATACATATGCAGCTGCAGTTAATCGAGTCCCATGCATGCTTGTTGAAGTTGAATGATTTAGCTTTGGAACCACAGATTTCTCAGTGCACCTCTATTTTTAAAGGATTCAGTATCTCATTTCTCTTGGGCAAGAAGGAAAATGCTTTGAATGTTAATTGCCTTAATCTGGAACTATGTCTGAAGGAGAATGGGAATCAAACTTGCACTGCATCATTAGGGGCTATATCTGCTTGTATCAGATTGTATGAACTTCAAGCCACAGAATATGGTGTTCAAGTTCCGCACATTGATTTCAAGCTTTCTCTAGTGGACATTCTTATCCTCCAAATAGTGTTGCATGCGTTTTCTCCAGATGAGGTTGAGCATGTTAGGACTGGTCAGGAGTTGTGGAGAATAGCTGGGCACAAAATTGGCTGCGTTTACAGAAATCCGAGGCTTTCTTTGGAAAGGGTAGTTAAAACTGTTAGGCTCTTGTTGCGCTATGTACTTGCTTATGAGTCGTTGCTGTTATTAGTTGGGTATTCTGTTGATAAGATGCTTAAGCCAAATTTACCTAAGGCAGTTGGTGACAGAAAAACTTTGAGGCTTGCTGAACACAAGTGGAAGTTGGTTTGTGAACTTGAGCAGAAACTGCCTGCTGATGCTGTTGGACGAGCACGTCGAATAGTTCGCAACAAATTGTTGTTGCGAGCACAAGCTAAAAGCATGGAATCCCCAGCTAGTGTTACAGCCACCTTGTCGCAGAAAATCATTCTGCTAGTTCTACCCTTTTGGACAGTTATCCTCTTCATTTTGCAGAGCCTCATTAACATGTTGAGTTTTTCTAGATGGTCCAATAAAACCAGTAGATCAACCTCATGTGCCTGTGTTTTGGATGCTGCTGATGTACACCTCCATTTTAGTCTACACCTTGGGGGACTTCGCCTCATCCTCTTCCCTGCAGTTACGGGCCATGAGCTTCCAAGTGAAATGGTGGAGAGTGATTATAGGCTTAATGGCATAACCCCACCTTTATTCTTTGTTGGTTTGAACTTTTTTTGTATGATTGGAGGATTTGGTTGCATCGAGAAATCTCTGTTCATGGTCCTTGGAGAGCTCAAACTCCATCATTCATCCTCATCGACCGTTTCAACAAAGGAAATTGACCTTGGGGCTAAAAGGAATCAATGCTTTCAGAGGCTTCTCGAGATTGGAAATAGATCAAAGGTTATCTTGTGGAGTGGTCCTGCTCAAAAAAATCACCCAAGAATAACTGGTGGTGCAAGTTCTTCACATCCAATCAACCAAGCATTCTCGAAAATTTTCATGGACGACTTGTGGGCCAAATGGATGAAAATCCACAGGGAGGATGAGAAGATGAGTGTTCAGCACAATGACTGGCCTTTTGCCCTCTGTGAGACTAAAAGTATTCTTGATAGGCTTACGAAATGCAGCTCCACAATTGGAAAGTTGAACATTCATTTGGAGCAAGAATCTATATTGTCTATCATCCAGCTGCTTAGGCAAATGAAGAAGTTTGGTCATTCCACTGCTAGAAATGACAGGACACAGAACGTTTCATGCTCTTCTGACATTGCTTGTATGCAGACAGAAATCAGTCTGGAGGATTGGCTTGAAGTTTATAGTAACAAAGCAAAGATAGCAATGCTTGGTATGCTCCCTGAAAAGAGCATTCAAGTTGGAGTACTAATAGCTGGTCCTAGCATTAGAATATCATGGAAAAGAGAACTATTGTCTGATGTTACTGATGAAGTTCTCCGTACTGATCAGGGAAATGGTGATTACGGCTTGGCATTTGACATAAGAAATATTGACTTTGCTGTGTGGCCAACTTCTAAAGTTGTTTCAACAGAGGTGACAAGTACATCAGATGTTGATGAAGCACAAGCTGAGAATAGTTTGTTAAGGAAGACTAGATTGGTGAGCCCTTCACGTGGAGATGAAAGTTTTATATCCCAAGGGAGTAATACGCTTGATGCTTCCCTGCTAATACATGGGTTTTCTATTTTTGTTACTGATTTAGGAGGCAGTCGCCAGTTAGACATTGTTGGACCTTTGTCAATGACTTTGCAGTCATCAATCCGCAGGTTTGAATTATTATTCTTGGTTTCTCTTTTTACAACCCAAGAGCCATGTTACTATTCTTCCTATATTGTTAATATTTATGTACATCCTTGTAATCACTGTAATCTATGTTATGTTTGTATTCTTGTTAGAAAGCTCTTTCGTGCTGTTTTTTAACTTAGAGCAATTGCATTTTTGCTCTTTGGTATCTATCCAACATTGGTAATATCCACACAAGTCATTATGGCCAAGCCACTGATGTGAGTATATTCAAATTCTCTGGACTGCTACAATTATTCTACCAGTTATATATTCACCATCCAACTGCCTTTCTTGCATGCATAATCTGTATTATATGCCTAAACCTACATTTCAGCGTCTCTGTTTGTTGAGAGCACTTATTAATTATATACAGGCATAAGGCTATAAATGGTGCAGGCTGGGCTTGGGCCCAGGCAGCCTAAGATTCTCTTCACCTCTTTAGAAATTGGGCTGGACTTATGTACCCACTCTATTTTTGCAAGGATGGATAGACCTCCAGCAGCCTATTATTGTTGGGCTGGACACAGCCTCGCCCTGGGGCTTGGTGTTTACGGGTTTGGTTGGAGGAAGGCCTGAATTTCCTTTCTTGGCTTGTCGCCCCAATTAAAATTTTCATGAATGAGTTGTTGTGAGGCTGCCATTGAAAAGTCCAGGCTAGGTTTCAGTTTGCTGCACTACAGTCTAGACCTTCCTGGTTAAGGTCCTGCAAATTATATGCCAGACTTTCATAATTTGAAAATACTAGACCTGTACAATTTCATTCCCGTAATACATCAGACTTACTATTCCTCACCCAAGAAAAACTATCTGGAGATGTAGTTATGATCCTGCCTAATAAATACTTTTGGACCACGAGATCATAACATGATTCTCTAAGTTTGTACTTACTGTATTTCTTCTTCACCCATCCTATCATTTCATGTCAATTCCATTTAAAATTATGGAATTTTGAGCATTCTTTTTGTGATTGTGCAATTCAAGTTTGCATGCTTATCCTTGCAGTAGGTTTAAATAATTTTTCATATTATGTTGTACTGATGCTATTATGTTTTAGTATTGATGGATATTCTCATGTGGATACAATATTCTGCAGAGACTGCAATCCTCATCCTCTAGTGGTTGAATAGTGATTGATATTCTTTTGCAGAGACCATCGTTATTCGTTATCTGCAACAGAAAATTTCCTATCAATAGCTCTCAGTGGACTAACCACAGGAGCTGCTATTTTGTTATGTTTGAATAATTTATGGGCTTTACTCAAGGTAATTATACGGCTATTATCAATCAGGAGCTTTTTTGACTTTATTATGTTTTTCATGTTGCAATTGTGGCTTTGCAAATGCTATAAAATTGTTTAAATTCTTCTGTTTAACAAATTATTAATTACTTTTTTCAAAACAATTATTGTCATACAACAATGGGTCTCATCAACAATTAGTACTTATTTGTGTAATAGCTCCACCATCCCACAGTTTTTTGGTGCTATTCCATTATACCCATTGAACTCCTGTATAGACCTAGTTTTTCAATCAACGAGAATGGATGTTGTAACTTGTCCAAACTGATGCTTATGATTATCTTGTTTCAGGTTGTTGAGAGCTTACTTTCTGTGGCATCTTCTGTTCATACTGACCTTGATAATGTTAGCCTTCAGTATCCTGAAGATTCTATCAGCAAATTAGCTAGTTCTTTTAAGAAAAAGAAAAGAAGGAATATTGTTGAATCTAGTGCCCTGAATGAAACAATAGTACCTAATACTGCTGAGGTTTTGGTTGATGCTTCTATTGAGTTTGAATCAATAGATATCATCTTAAATAACTCACAGAAACAGTATGCTACTGTGAGTCAGATGAGGTCCGATTTGGCTTCTAGCAGTACCATGCTCAACCGCAGTGTATCATTATTGTTCAAGGAAATGCCTATTTCTGACATGATTGATCTTCCACATGCTGGTATTGGAGTTTTTTTTCAAAAATCCTGTATTCAACTATCTTGGGAAGGAAAGCCTTTAAAGGTGCTACTCGATATATTGGGGATTCAATCAGTCATTTTCAGGCATCAAGTTCAGGAAGAATTCCACACTGATATACCACACATTAAAGACATAATCTGTAGGCCAGTTAACTGTTGGTATGAATTTTCTCTTTCTTATTACACATGTAGCTTACATGCTGGCTTCCTAGGCAGTTCTTCATATTCTGCAGATGCTAGTGGTCCAGCAGACAAGTCCAACCATGGCTATCTGAGGGCTTTGTATAGTGTTGATAAGTCCCATTCAAACGTCAAAATATCCAGCCACACATTCAATGGTTCTAATTCTAATCAGGAAAGGTTGGAAGCACCCATTGCAGTTACTCCTACACCAACTTCAGGTTGTGAGCTTCTAGTTAACATTGAATTTGGTAACCTTTTGATGCTCGAATGCTCCATGAAGACTATAACTGAAGTGGACCAAGCTAAGAAGCTAAATTTGTCAGTCTCTGTTAGTGGCGAATGTCCTTCAGTCTGTTGCAGAATTGAGGTGCTGGTCAAGGCCTTTCTCTGCTCTCCTCTTTGCACTATTTATAATGGAAACCGGGCTAGAAGCTTTAATTGTTCCGCTTTTACTTTTCTTATTTTGCAACTTCATCATTAAATGCTTGTTTTCGTATGACAATAGTTATTTTGTGTTGTCCAGGGCGGTTGTGTCTTTCTTGAGACCCTGGCATTGGCTTCTTTTATTCAACTCTATAAGATATATTTTCTGGTGATCAAAACTTTCGGATTATCGCTGTTCTATGGATCTCCACAATCATCTGAAAAAGCTAATAGCTTTAACTTTCAAGGGAGTCTGGCCAGACCAGTTAAACACCGTAGGATGGAGAATACTACGGTAGATTCCCCATCATCATATTTGGAAGCACACCAGGGGTTCTTTCTGTCTAAAATGATCATTGGAAATGATCTATCTGCTGCTATGTCGCAATTTTCTCTTATTCTTGCTGTTAAAGATGCATCTGGTAATAATTTTTGAATCTTTTATCTCTTCCCTTAGGCAGTCATCCAACATGATCTAATTTTCTTATTTTATCACAGGAGGGTTTCAGACTTTTAATATGGAGGCTGATGCTAGTCTAAACCTTACAAGCTCTGGGGCAAAGCTGTCATTTGATTTGTGTCGTTTGACTGTTTTCACTAAGCATCTTCCTAGCAGCTTTTTACATGAAGCAAGAGATTCACTAACACCCCATTTTAACTCTATGTCATCAGATCGTTTGCTTTTGCATGTTGATTATGGAAAATCTGCTCTTCCTCCCCAGTCTGCTAAGGCTAAACCTCATATCGTTAGAGATGTTTGGTCTGGCCTTTTCACAACTTCCCAGAGGGAGATTTTGGTTGAGAATGATGTACTTGAACCTTCTCATTCTTATTGCTTCAGTCATATCTTAGAACATATGGCTGCTTCCTTCTTAATCTACAAATCAGACTCTGGGGAAAGGCAAGGTTTTGTTGAAGGAAATAATTTCTGGACTGGCAATGGTTATGTTTCTGGGTTTGATTTGGCAATCACATTGTCTGAAATTCAGGTCAATAAATCTCTATTATTGTTGATTTCAATCAGTATTGCTTTACTCTAGATTCTCCTCTGGACAGTTTAGAACTACTTAAATTAATGACTTTCACGACTCAGTTTTTTCTCAACTACTATTATAAGTGATTTGAAACTTTGGAAACAATTGTTAATTTATCTTGTGCATATACTGGGTCAATATAGGTGTATTTTTTTTATCTTATGTTCAGTATTTGGTGTCACATATCATGTTTCCATGTCTCATGCTAAAATCTGATGGGAAAAAAAGTTGGGAACCATGTAACTTGGAGTTTTTCCTCTGGTTGTTTTGATAGTCTTCTGGATTTGCTGTTTTAAGTTTGAGGATGAAATGATAGCTTCCCTACCAAAATAGATGGAACATTGTGAAAGAAGTTAGTAGACTACTTTGGTTGTCTTATTGTCTAAAAAAAGATTGTGTGTTCTCTCCTGCTTTCCCATGAACAGTATAGTATTGACCACATTTTCAGAATAACTCTCTAGGAACCATTAACCACTCAGTCATTTCTCCCAGTGGTTAATTTATCTTCTGCCAATAGTTTAACATTTCATTCTGCCAAACAAATTTGGCTTGAAAGTCCTTTTTTCCTGTTCCTGTCAAAGTTTGGAGCCTGCTCTGTCAGCTGGGAATAAATGCTTGGGATGAGCTTTTAGGTGTTGAGCAAGGCCCAGACCTGACTTCTAGAAAACTTAATATGCCAGGATAAAACCTAGCTTGCCCAAAAAATATGCATAAATAAATCAGACTGAGGCTAGGCAAGGGTGCATGAACAGATCTCAGGCAATTTGGTGCCTGGATTACTAGCCTCATTAGCATTTCAGTACTGTAAGCATGATTTTCCTGTTGTAAATTGTTTCTTCTCATTTTTGCAATGATTAAAGATCTTAATAATTGCATCTTAGAAACAACAATTCTTGTGTCTCACCCCAGATAATAAAGCTGCTCTTAGTTGTTATTTTGTCTGTCCCCTGTCAGCTCTTCTTATCTGCCTCATCTACTCTGAGGGTGATTGGTTCAGTCTGGTTGTATTGCTTGATTTTCACCTTTTGACTTGACCAAAGGTCTCATTTTTGAATCTAAACTGCATATATCTCTGGTCAATCTGATTGATTTGGTCCTGATGAGTATTCTCGTTATCAATGTATTTGTTTGGTTTTCAGTTTAGCACTCTTTTGCTTGACTGTCTGCTTGGCCTGCACCTGATCCTTGATACTTATTATAGCCAAGGATTCTGATTGAATTTAGATCCACATGAGAAATATAGTTTGATTTTCCTGATGTTATTCTTGTGTTTATCCATATGTAATTGGATCCATATGAGGACTTACTGGAGCAGATGAGATTCTCTTTTGGTGAGACAATACAATTGTTGACAGTCTATTTGCCATTGGCATAGACAAAAGCCTAATTGCTATAGCATTTTGCTGTCATTTTGGCACGTAAAGTCATTTGTTGATTCTCCATTAGATGAAGTTGAATACACATTTTAGGATTTGTTGATGTAAATAAGGTAGTGCAAAGGAAAAGGCTATGCTGCAGATTGTCCTTGATATGTCGTCCTTTGGTTGTGTTATCCTTTTCATCAAGACGAGGTATACATTTAATTTGCATCAAGTTAGCTTGTCTTTGCAAACCTATGAAGACCTCAGTTATCTTGTTTGGTGAGTTGCTAAGTGCTTAACATGAACTCTGAGCTTCTTGACATTGAGAATCCAAAAAGAAATAATGCACAAATTGATGGTTTCGTGGAAAAAAACTAGGGTTTTAATGAGATCAATGATGAGAAACTCATTACTGTATTTCTGAAATATCAAAACTTGTTACAGAAACCCTAGTGTGCTACTGCTTATATAGCTGAGAATTCTCAAGAGTCCTAAACTGACTTTGACTCTTATTGGGCTTCACTAATGACCCATTTACACATGCTGCTTCTATACCTTAATTGGGCTAGGTTTACTGGGCTATGATGAGGACCTGGGACTGCTAGTGTAGGATGGCACTAGTTGCAACCATACTAAGCCTAAATTAGTCCCAATACTGAATCTGAGCCGAGGTTCTTCAACAGAAATCGTTAGTTTGCCTTGATCAGGTTATATTTCTTCTTAATTGGGTTACATAATGTCTTCATATGCTTATAATCATATACCAGATTTGCCACGATATGTGTCTTCTTAATTGGGTTACATAATGTCCTGATATGCTTAGAATCATATTGGCACATTTGCCATGCTATATATGTCAACTGGCTTGCTGCTTAAGCCGTTTTAGGTTGGGGAGTGAATAAATTTCTTAGTCACCTTTGTCTTATGCCTCCTATTATATTACAATGTAAACCCTGAACCATTGTAAACCATGCTAGTGAGAAACTCTGGCATTTGTATTTTGGTTCTCCTCTTAGTTTTGGAATTGGATCAATATGGGGCTCATACTTATATGTCTAGTCATGAAAGGGTTGTATGCTGGCACCTAAAACACATTTATCTCTCAGATGCTTGTCTCTCTAGTTGAGCCCTTATATGGGACATCAAGTTCAAAGGCAAACAATATATTGGAGCAGGGAACTGAGTTTGGCGGTCAAGGATGGACTAGTAGTTCAAATTATGAAATTCCTGATGGTATTTATTTTCTTAGGCCTCCTTTACAACAAAATAATTTCTTCATACAAAAAAGAAATTTATGGAATCAAATCATGCATCTTTATTTTGTAGGAGCGATTGTGGCAATCAAGGATCTTCACCAGCATATGTATTTCTCTGTTGAAGCTGTAGGTGAAAAATACCATTTGATTGGCGTGCTTCATTATTCTCTTGTTGGGGAGAGAGCTCTCTTCAGGGTATGCTAACTTCTAGTTTCACATTATTTGTACTAAGGGAGAGCACTATACAATGATTTGTATTACATTCATATCTTGTGGATAAACTGGTTGAATTTTTCCTATAGACTTGACTTGCTTGTCTTGTGAGTAACAGCTGGAGAAACTAATCAATGTGCTTCAATGCTTTCATCTGTTGTTCTGTTTTCTTTTCCCTCACATATTCTACTTGGATAGTATTTATTAACTCAGTAAAACCAAGGTGATACAAAAGTTGCTTTGATAGTGGTGAGACATAGCAACTTGGAGTTGATTTTTTTTTTCTTAATAGTGGCATATAAATCTGTTGTTTTCCTTATATGGGGTATCCTATCACCCTTTTTCTTTCAGAAATCTATCCCATTTTATTGGTGCCTATCTGCAAAATTAAACAGGAAAACTCTAATGGTGCAAGCCTTCTTTTATGGCTGCCTTTTTAGTTTTAGGAAGTAAAGCAATGCACTCAGATCCTTACTTATTGTCAGAACTGTCAAACTTTGTGGTGCAAATGACATAGCCTGAGTTGTGTAGATTTAGGTTTCTCTGGAATAATTGATCCCTTGTAAAATAAGCTGATTAATCATTTACCTATTTCTATGTCATTTATGTGTATTCAGGCTGATGCCTTCATTTGTCTACATTCCTAGGACCCTGGATTGATGGGGATTTTTTCTGATATTGATGTCTATGTTATAGGCCATTCTTCTAACAATGTTTTTTTCAAGGGGAAAAGACTGGCAACAACATTTAAAATACCACTGGGATGTGATTTCAATTTTCTATGTTTCACCTTGGTTTGCAATTTGAATTCAATGACACCATATCCGTATTCTCCATCAGAATTATGATTGTTTATAATTGGACCATCTCATTTCTATTTGATTTGAGTCCTGGTGACGTAATTCTCTTGTATCATTTATCAAAGTGGATTTGTCTATTCTTGTTACTATCGTAATTCTGGAGAAATTTTTAGATGATGGTTAATATCATTCTTGGAAACAAGTTGCAAGAGTGGGATTGTATGGATTTAATAGTGAAAGTACTCACTAAATTTTACTTTATTATGATCTAGCTACCTTGAGTGAAAAATATCATGCACTTGTAATATATCTACGATTGTAACTTCTATATTTTGCAACTGACATGTTTGTAGGTGAGATATCATAAGAGATGGAGGTCACAAGCTCCACTATTTACTTTATTGTCATTGTATGCAAAGGGCATTGAAGGTGAACCATTGCGCTTGAATTTCTGCCCAGGATCAGGCTTTGTTGAGATATTTGGCGTTGATGACAAGGCTTGTTCTCTTTGGGAACTTTATCCTTACAAACCTGACAATTATGAGGATGATAGTGATCTGGAATCAAATGGCATGCCCAGTAAGAATACTTTCTACCTTGTGAACCAGAAGATTAAATCTGCTGTTGCTTTTGTTGATGGGCGTCCAGAATTTGTTAAGAAACCTGGCAATCCATTTAAGGTGAAAGTACTTTATGGTTTTCCCCACACAAATGGCAGCAAGAGGCTTGACGTTTCTAGTAACACCACTTCCAGAATATGTGAGACTAATGATGATGGAGAGTCATCTTATGTGGGTGGAGAGAGATCAGCTCAGGAGAGCAATTTTTCTCATGTAAATGTTACGATTGACAAAATCACTCTGATGATTCTTCATGAAGTTTCAGGTAGCGACCATAAAGTTCCACTCATTCAGAGCTGCATCAATGATATACATGTAACTGCACAGTTGTTACGATCTAAGTTCAGGATTATAAGCTCGTTCAATTTTGGAAGTAGATATTTTGATGCACAGAAAAGCCTGTGGTGAGTACATAGCATCTTGATATATCTTGCTTTCTTATTTCTCTGTGATTGTTCCTATTAAAATGGACAATTTGCATTTAAGTTCTTACTTCTCACAACAAATTTTTTGGCCTGCAGGGGGGAACTTATTTCTCCTGTTGATATGTGCTTACTCTTTCATTCTAGATTTACAACTCAGAGTTCAATTAATGTGTATCAGAAAGCCCTTGTTCATTTCTACTTTAGGATGAGGCAGGTTAGGAGGTGCATTCCTGTAATTTGTTGTCTCCTTAACAATGATTTGATATATAGATCCTTCTGTTAACATCATGGAGTTTTAAGAATACTCTTGCTATTTCTTCTGTCAGGTTGATATATATCTAACACAGCTTTCACTGGATATACTTCTTTATATTTCTGGGGAGTTGAATTTAGCTGGTCCTTATGCAATTAGAAGCTCAGTGATTTTTGGTAATCACTGCAAGGTTGTCTCTCTTGCTAGTGCACTCACATATTTTCATATTCACTCTATTGTTCTTATGAACCTCTGCAATTGGCCCAATTTCACCCTAATATCCTGCCCCAGTTCTGCAATTGCCCCTATATTGTCCAAATTTTATCTGAATATATCTAATAACACCATATTGTTCCCAAATTGAAAACTAAACTATTTATGTTCAGCCTTCACTGTATATTCCAACCAGCCATTATCGATAATTCTTACTTCTTGTTAACTCATTGTGAAAGCAATTTTTTATTATTTTATTAATTTATTTAGTAACACAATGAACTTTATGGTTTAAACATGAAAAGTATGAAGTAATGTGTTTTATCCATATTTTTGGCAAGACCTTATTCAAATTGTACTAAGAGTGTTAACTCTTGCAGATAGAAAACAATTCCACTTTGAGCCTTATTTGTTGTTTTGCCGGTAATCGAGAGGCAATAATTCCTGGAAGAAAATCCAGCTCAGTATTCTTAAGGTGCACTTCATCTCTTTAATTTGTTTAAGCTCAGAGATGCTTCTATTCTTTAATGTGCTACTTTCTGTAAGCAATTTGTAATTTTTTCTGTTCAGAAATACATTGTTTGAGTATATTTATGTTTCTGCCTGGGCTTGTTTATAATGAACCAATCTGTATTAAAAGTGTGTATATTTCATAGAGATTCATTGCAAATATTGTACACTCTTCACATAGATGATCCTAATAGTTACATAAATATACACACTTGACATCGAAAAAATCTGGTCCTTGAGGCGTACAATATATCCGCGCTCATGGTTATCATTCACTAACAAATGAATGGTCATTAGAGAGAGGAATTGCAATGGTTTATAGTTGGCGTCCTTACAAAACCACAATAGCTTTCGATGTTATGCATTGAAATATGAGCAAGTCTGTCTAAGTAGCTAGATTGATCATTGAAATTGCTCATGAATGATTGTGTTATTTCTGCAAATTTTGGTTACATCCATTTCTGGTACGCACGATGAATTTGGCCATAGTATTCATGATGTGCTCATAATGCAATACTCAAAATCTGTCCACTGGACAAAAGAATTCATCAGTTATTCTTTTTTGTTTTTCTGCATTGATCATTTGGTGCTGTATTGTTTTCATTGCACTCTATATTCGTCGTATTTATTGTAGGAGAACCCAGTGGGTTTGTTTTCATTGCACTCGCCTTATCGGCAATTCTTGTTATACTACGTCTAGGTTATATTTACTGTTGGCCTGGTCATTATAACACAAATTATATTTTCTGATTGTTCAAACTTGGTCTCTTGCTACTTTAGGAGCCTTATGATGAATACCCCTATTTATCCACTGGAAGTCTAGCTGTATCTATTTAGTGCTTCCTGTCATGTTTGCCTTGTTGCAATGCTTCACTTTTAAGGAGAATAATCCCTGTTTAACAGGTCAATGCTACTAACTTGAAGCCAAGTTGTTGTTATATTTTACTTGCTGCTTCTGCAATATTCCACTAATAAATGCAAAAATGTTGCAGTTTGATCATCTATCTAGAAGAATATAACATAAAATCACATTTTTAAAAAATTTGTTTCAAATCTTATTTCAAATGAGTTATGTTGCACTTAAGAGTTCTGCTGTGTAAGATGTAAAATAAAAACTACACTAACTGTAGCCTATTCTTATTATTCTTCATGTTATTCTAGTTTACCTATCTATTTATTTCTGGGATGTGAATAGGGTGTTTTTTGCATGCGTTTTTCATTAGAAACATTTTCTTTTCTTTGTGCACATGCATCTTTTTTATGGGAAGTAATTCAATTCAAACTTTTATATAAACATTTTTTTTGTGATCTCATCCTTAACGTTTTCGTGCTATTTTCTTATTATTGGCTAACCTCAACTGCTGATTAGACTTACTTCTGGTTTTTGCATGTTCTGAAGTCACGCATTCACTGATCAGACTTCAGAAAGTCAAAGCTTCATGTCAGTTTCCCTTGCTGGCCATGATGGTTTTTCAACTTCTCCGATCAATATCTCTCTTTCAAAACCTTCTTTTCTTGCATGGAGAACACGAATCTTGTCTATCCATGGTAATAAATACATTATTTTAATGTTTGGTGTAATTGTTTACTGTTCACCAAATTGTTAGTGTGCAAAGCAAAGCTGTGAAAGTTTTCAACTTTCTTCCAGTGTGCTAATGTGTTGTAAGTGGTTGTTTGATTTTTTGTTCAAGTTTCTGAAGTTTAAGTTCTGAATCCTGAAAGATAAAAGAATTGCTTCAATCCTGCACCTCGCTATATTCCAGGTGAAAATCCTGAACAAAATGATAGTTGATTGTCAATAATTTTAAAACAATTTAATGGCCTAATTGATCATCTAGTGTAGGATGTTGGGCAACAAAGCATGCAGTGAGGCCTTTGAGAAGATGATAGTGCTAAGGTAATCATATTCATTGTGAGCATATACAAAGGCATAGGTAATTAATAGGTCATTGAGTGTGTATGTGAAGGCCATTGAGCCAACATAATGGATAACCAAGAAACAGACCTCATGAAAGAAATTGCCAGGCTCAGATCTGACCCAAGCCTAGTTAAACTCATATGGGTTGGCTTTAGGCTTTGCCTAGCCCTAGTCTCAAATACTTTTTGCCCATCCTGCTGCTCTGGTTTAACTAATAAGTAGTAGATGTTATTGTGAGATGCACATGATTGATTAATGATATGATGCTATTTTTCATATCTATTCATCCCACATTGTCTTATCTGATCTTCGAATATCTGCTAAGCTGCATAGCTACAAGAGATGCATGATAAATTATTTATTTAAGGTTTTTATCATTCTTCTTATTCTCTTGATTTTTTTTAACAGATGCAAGAAGCTTTCCTGGGCCATTGATTGTGCTTGAGGTTTCTAGAAATACTGAGGTCTCTATAGTTGTTGCTTTGACATGTGATGGTGTTTGATTTGATATATTATGTTGTTAGTTTCTTTTTGGACCAATTGCAGGAGGGTTTATCACTAGCCATTTCCCCTTTGTTGAGGATTCATAATGAATGCGGATTTTCAACCGAATTGCGGTTTCAGCGAGCCCAAGAATCTGGAAGTGAAGCTGCTACAGTTTTACTAAGGAATGGAGATGCAATTGATGATTTTATAGCATCATTTGATGCTTTAGACTTGTCAGGGAGCTCAAAAAGGGCCTTGATGTCTATAGTACTTGGTAACCCTAATCAGCTTTTTTTCAGCTTTTTGATGATTTATGAACTTAAATTACCATATCTAATGTTATGAGTGGTTTTGTATATTTCCATCTTTTTCATAGATCTGGATCTAATGTCGATATATATGAATTATTGGTTGAATTAGATAATGTGCATGCTTTGAGCACTCATGCTTGTGGTTAAGAGCCTGTAACTATGGCCCTGCTCCTTTTTACTGTGTTCATGATTAAGTAGATTTTCCATGCTTCTTATGCATCTGGGTATTATAAGAATGGAGTTGAATTATTGGTTTAATTGCATAATGTTATGACTGGTTTTGGATCAAAAACAACCATGGCTGTTGACTCTTTCTCCTTTATTCCATGCAACAATTATGTTACGTCAATATACCTATAAATTTGTGTATTTTGTGGGACTCATATTTGTGCATCCTTTGCAAGAACTGAACTTTCTATGTACTTGTGGTTGTCCTTAGCATTTTATTCTCCATTTGTGACTTGGGATTACCATTTGCTGGATACACAGGAAATTTTATATTGTCTATTAGACCTGACATCAGTGAGTATCTCAAACAAATTGGAGAATCAGTTTCGGCAAGTTGGTCTGAAGAATTAAAGGGTGGAAAACCTGTTCGTGTATCTGGAATTTTTGATAAATTAAATTATAAATTGAGGACAACTTTTGGAGTTGAATCTACAAAATCTTTCTTCAGCACTTTTTGTTGTCCTCTTAGTGTTCAAGATCAGCATGTTTCCAATTTATACTTTTTAGTTCAGACTCTTGGAAGAGATGTCCCTGTCATGCAGCCTCCAAACATGACCTCACCAGTTGCATTGCAAATGAAGAAGGAAATTTTTATATATCCTACAATTCAGGTTTATAATCTCTTGCAATCAGATGTCGTCGTCCTTTTGACTGAAAACCATCCTGGTAATATGCTGCAACTAGAGTATTATGGACCAGAACTATTCTAGTAAAGACAATTATTGACAGTTATATATTTCTGGCAGAGCTTGCTGTTGCCAGTGGTTTTAGCAATTTCGGGAAGCAAGCAACTATTTCTTGTGGCTCAAACATATATTTATATGCAAATCCTGCTGTTATCTACTTCACTGTCACTTTGATAGAACAAAGCTCAAAATGTAGGCCGGTGAACACAACTGACTTGATCAAAAAATTGCCTAAGCTAAAAAGTGAAGCTCACTATCTTGATGTAGAGCTGGACTTCGGAGGAAAATACTTTGCCTTTCTAAGATTGTCACATGGAGATAGAGGCATCTTGGAGGTATACTAACTATTGCTCACCTTACCATTTCCTAGCTAATTCTATTATTCTGAACATAATTGTAGTGGTTTTCCATCTTTGACCACCATACTATAAATGCAGGCAACTGTTTTTACCCGCTATGTACTACAGAACAACACCAGTCTCTCTTTGCTCTTCTGTACTTCCAATCGGAAGCCTCTCTCTTGGTAATGTTTGTCCACTCAATGTGCATGCTATCTTCTTCTTGGGTCTTGATTAGCAACTTGAAATTTATGCAGGTCTGAAGCTCAGAAGTATGACTCCAGCTTCTCACATGATCTAGGTTGTTTTCTGCGCCCCATGTCAACAGGATCATGGTTACTTAAGTAAGTGTGACGCATAAAAACATCCTGTACATAGATTCAGTGATCTGCTCTCTTTTTCATTTCTATTTTATTTTTTATGAATCTGCTAAAAAAAAAAGACGAAGCTAGATGCATCTTTTCATTTGATGGTGTTTTGTAATATTTGGCCAGATCCAATAAAATTATCCTCAAATGTCTTGAAGAGAAAACGTCAGAAGCACCACTAGACCTGGATGTATTATCTGGGTTCTTCGAACTATGTTTAGAAGCTAAGAATGCTGGAGCCAGTCGGATAGTAAAGCTTGGTGTTTCATTACGACCTTATGTTGACAAAACATCTTTGCCTTCTCAATTTGTATGCATTGCCCCTCGGTATGTGGTATCTAATGAGTCAAAGACTTCAGTAATTGTTCGCCAGTGTTATCTGGAGGTCTGAATCTCTTGATTTTATTGCTGAATGATGTTTATCCTCCCTTTTTTTCAGTATAGCTACATTTCATGCTTCAGCTATTTTACTGTGATGTTCACTTTTCTAGGATCAGTTGAATGAAAGCATTATTATTGAGAGCAAACAGAAAATAGCTTTGCATTTGACGAAAATTAACCGAAGCAGGAGGAAAACAAGTTTGCTTGATCCTATCTTGAAAGGGCACAGAAATAAGGATGAGGATTCCCTAATTTTTGTTCAGTTCTCTCCAAAAGATATGGGCTATGAGTGGTCTGGACCAATATGTGTTTCCTCACTTGGTCGATTTTTCTTGAAATTTCACCAGACATCGACTAATCTTACCACTCAGGCAGACTCTTCCACTTTGGAAGACAATAAGAGAACACAATTTGCGATTGTCCATATTGTGGAAGAAAGCTCAAGTCTATGCTTGCACTTCTATATGCCACCAAATTTTTCACTGCCTTACCGAATTGAAAATTATCTTCATGGTGCATCAATCATGTATCATCAGAAGGTAGTATCATCAGATGCCCTTTCATTAGCAAACAGAGGCCCATTTATCAGCATGATTAAAAGACATAATTAATTTGGTTTCATCTATTGTGCCCATGTGGAATTTTCAGGACTTAATGGAATCAGACTTATTACATTCTGGAGATTCAGCTGAATATGCCTGGGATGACTTGAATTTACCGCATAAGTTGGTGGTTCAGATCATTGGTATGTTTTTCTTGCTTTGTTAAATTTCTTTTGGGCTAATAAAGTTGCTAACATCATGTTTATATGTTTTGTGTTGTAATCAACACTCTTCAATTTGGGAGCTAATTTCGCTCTCGATGTCCATCCCAGTATCCAGTGTCTTGTTAGTTATTGATAACTTGTTTCTGGAAATAGTAACTCAGAAAGTGCTGAATTCTATTTCCTTATCATCTTAGCCAGTGATAAGTGTTGAAGTTCTTCTGTTGTTCTGCTTGTTCTGTCTTATTTCTGCTATTGTCCGGTTAGACCAGGAACCTACTCGATGGGCTCTATTTTTGGACCTGAACTTTTCAGGAGTTTGATATCCATAGTGGTTCATGAGTAAAACCCAGTTAGTAGGCTGCTCCAATCCCTAGCTCTTTGTGAGCTCGAGTTCCATGCAGATTAGAAGAGTAAATGAAGGATGGATGGACATAAAAAATTTTATTTAAGTACTTTCCATATGAATGACTCAATCCATTACAAAGGATGTCAACAATAAAGGTGTTGATCACATTTTGTATCAGTTTTCAACTATATGAATGAATCAATCAGATCATTTTGGAGTACCACGAACAGTCAGAGAGCGAATCCTTTAGAAAGAGAAGGGATGTTGGGTGTGTGTGTGTTGTGGGGGGGGGGGTGGGTGGGGGAGGGGGGGGGCGGGGGGGGGGGGGGGGGGCGGAGGAGGAGGGTTGGTGTGGCGAATGTGCTTTTGAACTGAAGTATAATTTATTTATTTAGAAATAGATCGAATTGGATTAGGACTTGTCAAAGTATGTTTGGACCATAGCAGATTGGTTTTGTTTCAAGTTGAGGTTATCTAACTATTTGAACTAGGTTTGCTAGCTTTTTTTCCTCTTTTGGGTTGGATAATTAGCAGCTCGAACTGGTGTTGGATCTTTTGGTGATCCAAATTGTTTGATAAGTTCATAAGGTTTTTAGAAGATTGGATACCATTTTGATGAAATGATTGCTTTGACGGTTGCATTTGTGGAATGCATGGAACAAGACAAAAAGCAAATGTACAATCTTTGTAGCTTATCCAGTGTTCATTAATATTTTGGTATTTGGGTTAATACCTGCATTTTGTTTATGTGATTATGACATTTAAACATGATCACAACGGTAAAAACTAGCCATTTTCACCACATACATTATTAATCTCTTTTAGCTGGCAATTATTTCTGATTGTTATAAAAGCATAGACTTTCATTTATATGGTAATAAAGTTCAGTTGTTTTGAGAGGATTTTCAAACTAGACTTTAGTAACTGTTGTGGACTATATTGAGCTTCTAATTTTCTTCTGTAGATATGAACATATCACGGGAAATCAATATTGACAAGGTGTCCACATGGAAGCCGTTCTTTAAAGTCAGACAAAATAGAGGGCCTGTTCTGCCTTTAGTGGTGGGAAAAAGGATTGAAGCTGGAATGAGAGCCAGTGATAGCTCGCATAGATTAGAAGAATTTATGGTGGGCTTTGAAGTGTTTGCAGATGGTCTCACACGGGTGTTACGAATCTGTGAGCGTTCTGATAGTTACAAAAAGGAGAAGATGCTTCATCCTAGTTCTAATATTAAATTTAGAGTTCCATATTTTGCAATCCACCTACTTGAGAACAGTAGCCAGGTGAGCTTCTTGTCCATGGCTATCTTTTGACTCTAGAAACTTTTCCAAGTCTTGTTAGATATTTTTAGATTTTATATTGTCTAGCATGGTAAGTAACTTAACAACCATATTAACCGCTCAAGTAATTTACATAATCGTCATGTTTGTCGTTTTGAATTTGCTAGTACAAAAATCAGTGCGAAAGTTGATTTGATGCATATTCTGTACAAAATGGTTTTAGTTTAAATGGAACATCTATATTTATGGAACGCGCACTATAATATTTTGTATATATATCAGGCTGCGATTTCTCTTGAATTTATTCTAATGCTAGTTTATGTTATAATTAGAACTATTTGTAGGGCTGTCAAAGGGATTCGTCAATTCTAGCTTATCCAAACTGTGTTTTTTTTTGTGAGAGAGAGAGAGAAAGGAGGGCTCAGCAAACTCTGTCCACTTTGGGCCACGGCTTTATTCAGAACTCAACAGATGCCTACTTTGGTTTCTGTCTCACAAAACTTGGCCTATTTAAACTTTTCTGGGCCAGCCTAGCCAACATAAATTCTTCAACCAGATATGAGAACTTGAAAGATGAAACCACATAAAGCATTTGGGCGTGATATGTAAGAGACTCTTATTAATTGCTTCCTCAATTGTTATTTGAGACACTGTAAAAGGCAAGGCAGTCAAAGGCACCTAGGCAGTCTGTCTAGGTGCCTAATGATTAATAATACTAAACACTAGGTGGTCGCTTAATTATGTATACAAATAGTTCTGTTATGAATATTTTAATTAAATAATAATAAATATAAAGTTTATTATTTTAAACATAAAATTGCTTAGTTCTCCGCTTAGATGCGTAGGCTTTTTGGAGGTCCCCCGCCTAGGCACTTTGACAACCTTGGTAGAAGGTTACAAAACTGCTAATTTTTCATTATTACAACTAGAAATAAACTGAAAATTCTAATGAGACTCAAACTGGTTCGAGGATATTTGTCATAATAAATGCATTTTTGCCCATAACTGAAATAAATCAAAATAACCAGAACTGTAAATTCTTTTCTATATCTCATTGTGATTGTGAATTTTGTTAGTTGTTGTTCTTTGATGATGTTGCTGGATAAAGTTTACTGCCTTGGAATTGAAGTTCATTCTGTGAAAGGGAGTTTGACTTAAGGAAATATAAAGTTCATTCTATTGTTGCACAAAAGTTTATGGCAATGTCTTTAGTTTTGGTTCTTGACTCCAATTTTGGGAGGGATAAAAAACAACACAAATTTGTTGTTTCAGCAAATTTGCTAAAAATATTCACAGTTCTAGTTCTTGCCAATGTGATTGTTGGCTAGTGAATGACAATTGCTCCGCCAAGCAGCACAACTGACACAAAGCACATGGCATTCAAAATCTTCCTGCACTGGTTGAAACCTAAATGTTCTTCAGTTGAAGCGTCAAGCACAAATTTTCGTGAAAGTGGCTACATGATGATCTGAAAAATATAACATATAACTGGAACTATTGGGGGCTTCACATGTTGAAATACTGTTGCTTTTATAAGTATATGTGTGTGGGTCAAGGGGCTCTAGCTTTTCTGATAAACACCTATATTGCTATGCACTCCATAGGTTGCCTGAATTTGGTCCACTAATTCATAAACCTATCCACTGTTTTCTCTGCAAGATATTCTATTATCCTCCTGACACTAGTATAATGTTTGCATTTTCCAAAGGATGCTGATGGAAGTGGTTTTCAAGATCATCCCACAATTATGGTTGCTAGAGTTGAAAATATCATTCTGGAGTCATTGATTACTCCTCGATGCAAATGCAATCGTTTAACTATTCAGGTACTATGTGAAACTTTATAATCAGCATAGCATTTTGATCTTTTTTCACATTCTTGTTGTTATATAAGAAGTTTTTTCTGTTGTGTTAACATTGCAGTTGATTAGTGTGGATGAAAAATGGCAAGGTGCTCCATTTGCATCAATGATTCGGGGAAGCGAACATGAGCCTAGCTTGAATGAGGACATTCTTCGCATTGTTGTTATTCTAGACTCAAGCAAATCAGATGTCATGCAAGTTAAATACTCCTCTGTCATTCTTCAGGTATATATCAAAAAGCAGTTGAAGCTCTGAGTTTCATTTATAAAATCATGCGGTTTTCGGTCTTTGGACCTGTGTTTGTGTAAAAGCAATGGTTTTGCATGGCATTCATTTCAACTCTGATTTCTCCTACCTTCCTAAATGGCTAATCTCTGCAGCCAATTGATGTAAAAGTTGATGAAGAGACATTGATGAAGCTTGTCCCTTTCTGGAGAACCTCGCTAAGTGACCCTACAACAAAGAGCCGGCAGTTCTATTTTAAGCACTTCGAGATCCACCCTATTAAGGTTTACTTTATTTATCTCTTGATTATACTACAAGAAAATTCATCTTTTTGGAAACTAAATGGTTCTTTTTTCATCTTTTGCTTGGTCTACTTGGATGGGTTTCTCAACTTTAAAGATCAAAGCAACTTTTCTTCCAGGGAGTCCTGATTCAAATTACAGCTCTGCTCAAGAGACTCTGAGGTCATTACTACACAGTGTGATAAAGGTGATGCAAGAAATCCATTGGTTTTAGCCTGCAGAGCCTAGATTGATTTTACTTTTGCTTTAGTTTTTGTTTTGACTATCTTGTATGCTTTGTTTTTTGGTAAACCTTATGCTATTTTTCTGCATACAGTAATTAACTGTCATCGTATACTTTTCTTTGCAGGTTCCTGCTATAAAAAATACAGTTGTAGAGCTGAATGGGGTCCTCCTGACACATGCTTTAGTAACTTTTCGTGAGTTGCTTGTGAAATGTGCAAAGCACTATTCTTGGTAGGTTTCAAAAATGTACTTTACATGCTTAATTTTCAGTCTTGGGATCATACTTAATAAAACTACCATTTAAACATGCCTCCATAGGTATGTGATAAGGGCTGTCTATATAGCAAAAGGAAGTCCATTACTTCCGCCGTCCTTTGCCTCCATTTTTGATGACACAGCATCATCGTCTCTGGATGTTTTCTTTGATCCATCTGATGGCTCAATCAATCTTCCAGGACTCACCATAGGTAAATTTTGTTTTAATTTTGTGACATATTTCTTGAGTATTGGCTTGTCCACCATGAGTTTTTTGAACTAATTGAAGATAAACTGATATAGCCTTTGCTTAGGGCTTATGGTTAAACTAATATATACGAACATTTGAAATAACGAATTTTTCTCTGACATGACTTGGTTGACAGCACCTTAATGAACAGCCAGTCAAGCCAGATTTTCTTATTTTAATATTTTTATGTTATATAAAGTAAAACACAATATATGATGAAAGAGTTAGGGATATTACGTGGTCCTGTGAGAATGGTTGCAAGAAACAATATTGGATGATTTTAGCCGTCTAGGATTTGATTCTCACATTGACCAAAAATATAAGGATTGGTTCTCACAATATAAACCTGTACTCTTAACTTGGCTCATCCATAAAAAATTTTCGACTCTACATAGACTCTGGTTAATTTTGTACAGTTATAGTTGATTCATCAAAGTTTGTTATGACTTGTAGGAGTCAGCCGATCGGGCTATGTGGATGAATTGCTACGGGAGTTTTTCCAATAACATCCTGACCATGTTGAATTTTTGAGCTGATGGAGGATTTGAAACCTATGACCCAGTGGAGCTAGGTCTTAATTCAACTAACTTGTCTAACCTTGTTTCACAATCCAAAGTCAACTCACACAATTTGATCAAGTTACTCCTGCAAGCATATGCATACAAGACTGATCACTCTTTCAAATATTTGTAGACCATTGACAAGTTCCTCCAGTTGGATGTTATGAATAGTATTTTTGCTTTTGGATGCATTTATGATCTGATAACTAACTGACCATTCATTTCCTTTTGATAGATGAGAAAAAACCAAAATTATTTACTGTTAAACTATCCTGTTTCTGTTAAACTTGATTGTCGTAATTACTGTATTGCGAATCTGGATAGGTATGTTCAAATTTATCAGCAAGTATACAAACTCTAAAGGCATTTCAGGGACAAAACGGTATTTTGGCGATTTGGGAAAAACTGTAAGCTTCATCTTCATTTACTGTTGGTCATTATACAGGCATTTTTGAGGATAAAAGGGAGATATTTCTTTTGTGCTTCTTCAGATGAAAACAGCAGGTTCAAAAGCCCTTTTTGCTGCTATCACTGAGATTTCTGATAGTGTACTGAGAGGGGCAGAAACAAGTGGTTTTAATGGCATGGTAATTATCAAGTTAATTTTACCAGCAAATAAACCTTCCATCCGCAACTTAATGGTGTTTTCAATCATTTATTTATGCATTAGAATTGCGATATTTAACTTTCAGACTGCCCACCTGTTCCTAATCCTTTGATGGGTGCTTCATTATTTCAAAGGTTAATGGTTTCCACCAAGGTATCCTGAGATTGGCTATGGAACCATCCTTATTGGGGGCTGCTCTAATGGAAGGTGGTCCAGACCGAAAAATTGTACTGGACCATAGTCCAGGAGTTGATGAGGTAATTTTCATTTTAAACTGCACCTTACTTTTTGATTGAGATCACCATGGCTCGACCTCTGTAATGTATTCGCAGTTTACTTCTGCCTACAACTTGATTAAAATTCTGAACTCCAGAGAATTTGCTGATGTAATAAATAGTGAAAGACAAGTTCAATCCTCTTGGTTTCAAAATATTCATAATCCTTATTTTCGTAATATATATGCAGTTGTACATTGAAGGGTACCTGCAGGCTATGTTGGATGTTATGTACAAACAAGAATATCTCCGTGTGAGGGTGATTGATGACCAAGTAAGTATTTGACTCATTTCTGTATAATACTGTGGATTATTTTTGGCACCAAATAGATAGCTTCTGCTATGAAATGTAAATGGAATTACTCAAGCATAACTGTCACTCAACTAATATGGGACATATCAAGTTGCGCAGTTCTTTGTTGATGTCTTCACCAAACATCTAAATGACTTTGTTATGCTCATTTCGAACTGGGGATAGGCAATATATTTGTCCTCCCATTTTGTAAACAATACTGTTGAATCTTTTGGCTCTGTTTGGTGAAATGTTAAAGTTGGTTAAGGGATGTGCATAAGTGCAATCATTGCATTTTCTGTGGTTGAAATTGAGTGAAAAATGCAAAAATTACATTTTGTCACACTGGTTAGCCATCTTTAACTTTTTATCAAACAATCTTTACTCTTGTTGAAATTTATTAATTAACTCTGAAAACTGGTGCCCATGCCCCCTCAAAACATGTTAAAAGAATACTACAGGCCTATGCTATTCTGAGCTAAGTCTTTTAAAATTTTTAGGTAAAAATAGTTTCTTTTGCCTTTCTATGCTTCCCTCTATAGCTACTTTCAACATCATTGCCTATGCTCTTTCTCATCATATATGGCACCCAGTTTCCTTAGATCAAAGGATTAGGACTTTAGGTAAATGAGACATCATCAGTAATCACAGGATGCACGACTAGTGAAGACAAGAGGCACTAACCAATGTACTGCTGATGGGTTAGATTTGGTTCCATCAAGTAGCTGGAAGGGTGAGAATCAAATTGTTCCTTGTAGGGATAAATTTGCAGCTAATTTTATGGTCTAGAAATGAGGAGTATCACTGCTCCATGACCAGTTGTTTACATTTATCCTCCAGTTGGTATAACGTGATGGTTCGATGGTTATCTGAAAATAACATTAACAAAAAATAATTTTGCCTGACAGGTGGTTCTCAAAAACTTGCCTCCAAATAGCTCTGTCATCAATGAAATTGTGGAAAATGTGAAGAGCTTTTTGGTGAGCAAGGATTTATTGAAAGGAGATAGTTCGACGGCTACTCGTCCTTTTCGCCATTTGCGAACTGAAAGTGTAAGTTTCCTTCACTCTGATTAAATGACTGTTAAATTTTTTTCAATGAACTGATTTCCAAACATAAAAAAGAGTCAAAATTCCTATTCCACTCAATTGTCTTCAAATTTATTATTCCCTTGTACCAAGATGGTAGAGCATGGGGTTTTCAATTTTCTCAAGGAGGGTTTCTTTGTGAGGAATTGTAGGAATGGAGACTTGGGCCAACAGTGCTAACTTTGTGTGAGCACTTGTTTGTGAGTTTCGCAATTCGCTTATTGCACAAGGAAACAAATAAGTTCTTGGTTGGGGTCAGATCAAAATTCAAAAAGGAAGATGCAGGAGAATCTTCAGAGGGGACCCAAGAAAAGCCTGCAAAGAAATGGGCTCTCGGTAAGTTCGTTATGTCAAGCATGATAGCTTATATGGATGGTCGTTTATGCCGACATATACCCCATCCTATTGTTAGAAGGATAGTGAGTGGGTTTCTATTGAGTTTTCTTGATAAGAAAGATGGTGAATGAATTTGCATATCAGTGTTACACTTTGTTTTTTGGTGAGCAAGAAATGTGTACATATAGGTTCTTTTTGCATGTATACGTAAATAATCTACTCTTTTTTTGTTGCGAAAGAGAATTTAAACAGCTGCAAAATTGGAGAAATAAAACCAACGTCTTAGCTCATCAGCTGCAGTTGATCTGACGCACTCATTTTTATTTTGCTTGATTATGTGGTTAAAATTCCATAACGATTGGCCAACTCAACTAGCTAGGGTTGCGATTTTTTTTGCGATCACCCTAGTCTGAATTGCCCCTTGGGCAGTACTGTGCCTGACAGCAACCCATGAGTGGTTTCTTCTGGCAAACAATGGAGAGAGCCAGCCAGTGGCGGAACCAACTGCGAAGTGGAGGAGACGGCTGGTGAGTGCCAGAGAGCGGGTGAACTGGCGACAGAGCCGATTGTAGGGTCTTGATGCACCATCTGAGACAGTGATGCTTTTTTTTCCGCTGCTGATATCGAAGCGTACAAGATGAAATAATTGTCCTGGTGAGCAGCACGCAGTTCCTGGAACCCGTCGTCCGATTTGAGCAAATCTGACGAAGTGGTCACTGGTTTCATTTCACAATGGTTCAACTTGACGTAATTCCTTCTTTCCGTGGCGTGCAATTGATGGCTTTACTAAATTCTAACCAAAAAGCATGGGGCCGCATGACGGAGTTAATCCGTGTCATCAACGCCTGATACTACTGATCAGTTACGGGAACTGAGTGAATTAGAAGGCGATCGTCACGTTACTATATTTGCACTAATTCAAACTTGTCTTAAATTTTTATTGGCAAACTTACTTATATCTAAACACAATCATATAAATTGGGGAGAAATATGCGGTTAAGATTTCATCATTACTTATTATTTATCTAATTAGCTAATGAGGATTATCACATGCCAAAAGTCATTAAATTTTGTATATAATTAACCCAAAATTACTCCATAATCTTAGGAAGATTAACAATTAATATGGATAAGCACGAGCCACTCCCAATAGTTACCCACAAAGGACGAAGAGCATATCTAGTACTAAACAACGAAGCAGCAAACCACGTCCAGCAGAACATGGTTTTGATCCAAAAAAACCACTATAAGGCCCCTCTACTTCATCAGACACTTCTTGATAGTCCTCCATGGCATTCTTGCTCCCCAGAACCAACGAAGAAGAAAAGGAAGAGCATCCAGTGACGAGCTTTCTCTGCCTCAAGCTAGACTCCAGGACAGCCGCGAAGCGGCCGCTGGACAAGCACGTCGTTCTCCGGCGATTGCGACGTTGGAAGCGCGTCAACCAGCTGAAGACCGCCTTCCCGTTCCTCAACCGGCAATCGATGGAGCATGCTGGCGAGAGCAAGGATGGCGGTAGCGGCGCTGACTCCGGCTGGCCAGAGGATGTGTTTTGTTCTCCGTGAGTTTGCTTCTTTGCTGTGTCGAGGAAAAACCTGTTTGTATTCTCTTTGTAGAACCCTAGCGACATTCTGGAAAATAAATGTTTGCAGTGTTAATGAAAAAGCTGTTTGTATATTCTTTGCGTTCTTGGAATAGCGATGGTTTATTTTATTGATATATCTAAAAACCTTGAGTGAATTTTGAATTCCATGTCTCTCGAGCAGCAGCAGGCGGATGGCTCGTGAATTGGAACAAAAACAGGACGAAGCTGAAAATATTTCTCAAATTGGATTTTGTGTTTTTTGAAATATTTTTTTGGCAGAGTTTTTTTTTTTTTTTTTGCGAAGTATAAGCTGAAAATAGTGTTATTTGCAAATATTAGAAATCATAATCTCCTATGCATTTTTTCAAAAAATAATATAAATTTAATTATTATTTTTTATGTACATTATGAATCATTAATATAACCTAAAATTAGTAATCTGTCACGTGCCATAGTATCTTATTTTTAATGAATCAAATCACCTTATTAATTACTAAGATTTGTTTGTTTTGGAAGATTTCAAAATTTTTGAACTTTTAAATTCTAATAATTATAAAATTTAATATTTGTTATACGAATTTTAAATTTTGAAGTTTTCAAATTTCAATAATTATAAAATTTATTGGTTCTCTAAAATTAGTTAGAGTTTAAAATCCTAAACTTTAAAATTCAACATATGAGGTCAGACGTTAAATTTTATAATTAAATAAAAATATAAAACTTATTATTTTAAAGTTTACAAATATAACAAAATAAATATAAACTTTTGAAATTCTAAATTTACATGTTAAAAAAAAAAACATAATGTCAGAATTTTTAAATCCAGAATTTTAAAATTTTAAATTATTAAAATTTTAAGAACTTTTAAATTTTATGAAACAAATATACCCTAAATTTCACAAAGTTGAGACAAATAATATAAATGAAGAGAAAATAAATTTAAATTTGACTATTGTTATTTAAAAAAAACGAGTGAATATGCTATATATGAATATAAATTCGTTTTAAATAAATATGTAACATAAATATTTGTTTTTACTAATTTTTTTATTTATTTTATTTTAATTAGGTTTTTTAAGAAAATAGAAAACTAACAAGAACAAAAGCATAGGGAGTAAAATTTTAATTATTTATAATTCTAAAAAGATAAATATTATTTAAGTTTGATGTCTCTTATTATAAATGAACTTTTTAATTAATGAATAATTTACTTCGAAACAAAATTTTAAGTTCCGACTTTAAAATTATCCACCAAAATTGATACATTTCTGTTGAAATTGATTCATTTTAATTTCAGCTAAATTATTATTTATTTTTTCACTATTTTTTAACTTTGAGTTAAAAAATATTAAAAATTTACATATATCTATTTTTTTAAATATTAAATACGTAATTTTTTGGGGTAAATAATTACCTAAAATATATATAAAAAAAAATTTGCAGCAGAAAGGAGTCCAACATTTTGGATGTTTCCTTATTTTTGAAGTGAATATGAAATTCTATAGCAAATTTCATACGGCCGACGTTCACTAATTTTATGAATTCGACTGTTATCTCTTTAAAACATCAAAATCCAAAAAAAAAATGATGATTTTTTTTAGCATGTCAGCCAAATATTGAATTTAGTGTAAGTTTATAAAATCTGATATCGATAGTCATTCAAGCAAATTCTTTTAATAAGATGGATGATCAATTTAATCTCTCTCTCTCTATATATATTGACGTAACAAAAAGTACATAATTAATATTTTAAAAATAATCAGTCGGTGATTTGGAGATATTAAATTAGATGGAGAGCAGAAAAAAAGGGGATGATCATTTTTTAATTTAAATCCTATTTGTGTGTTTTTTGCCCGATTGAACCGAGTCCTTTTCTGATTCGGTCCGTCTTGTAACCCAAGAACGTTTCAGCTTCGCTTTTCGCTCACGATGGAGTTCACCGCCGTGGAAGAAGCCGGGGAAGCCCTAGCTCCCGGTTGCCCTACTCTCCTCCTGGTTCGCATTCTTCTTCGTCTTCTTCTTCCTCGATTTCATTAGGGTTTTATATTCACGATTGTGCCCGAGTTGGTTGTTGTTCTAATTGCAGCCTGCTCTGTCGATCGGGAACGTCGGGCAGCTCGCCGTCGATCTCCTTATCTCGTCCACCGGCGCCAAGCGAGTTGGGTACTTGGACGAGCCCTCGGTGCTTCCTTGCGTTGGCAACGACGCGTATGGGCCGGTCCCCGTCGGCGATCTCTCCCTGCCTCTTGAAGGTCTCTTGATTCTTCGCTTTCTCTATCTTTTTTGTCCCTGGCTAGAGCTTCAGAGATATAGTTTTGTAGATTAAATGCAAGACTAGTGGCTGTGTTCGAGAGTAAAACCCTAAACCCTAGAGATGGAATTATGAGTGAATTGTCAGTAAAAATGTCGGATTGGGTGGAAATCACGGACGAGTGCGAGTTAGGAGGCACGTCATTCAATTTGGAAAAGCAACAGAAGAAAAACTGCGCGGCATTAACAAGAAAAAGAGACAACCCCCCTGGAGTCTCTATTCAGAGACATGTCGCTTCTATAGCATGTTTGATTGGCTTCAGTGTGGCTGAAACTTTGATAGTTGCAGCAGGGGCAGGATCAATAATCCTCCTGAGCTAATAAAAGATAGAAAACAGGCTATCTTGGAACATGTTTTTTGCTTTTTTTTTTGCGTTGTATATGTTTTAGGGTTTCTAGAGCATGACATTCTTTTCCATTATTTCATAGTCAGACCATTCCACAAGCAGGCTTGTTTTTGATGCATAGGAAAACATTGTTGATGTTTGCAGAAAAGGAGTTCCATATTGTCTTTTAGTATGACTGTTGTCAGTTTATTATGCAACCAGAACTTTCAAGCATAAGGTTCAACATTAGGATGCACAAAAATATACCCAAAGTTTTAATCTGAAAAAAAAAAAATATATGCAATTTATTGATATCAGTTGTAGTTGACAAAGTTATGCTTGATAATGTGGCTGTCTTTCTAACGTACTAAATTGTATTTGCATTGGTTCTTTTAACAGCCTATGCTTCCCCTTCTCATGCTGTTGCTCTCATCCAACAAAGATCTCCGGTTCTTAAGGTAGTGTAATATGATCTACTCATATATATATATATTTAGGCTGTAAAGTGTATATCAACCTTCTTCTTTCTGTTTGTTTTGTTCTCTAAATGGTTTCTTACATAGTGTGTAGTGAGTATTGCTTCAAGATGGCATTTGTTGTTTGATGAAATTAAGATATCATGTGGCAATACCTAAAAGTCCTGTAAGACTTGGAATGAATGCTTAGATGATGCGTTGGAAGCTCTAGAAAAATATTCTATCTTTGATATTCTGTTTTTCTTTTATCCCCTAAGCTTGTTGATTTAGCAATGATTGATGTGGGTGAAAAGGGAGAGGAGAGGAAACATTGAAAACCAACAACAGCTATCCTCTCTTCTTTGGAGTGTGATTGTTGCAACATTCTAACCTTGGACTAGCCCTGGTCAAATATGAGGACTTACCCATGTTTTGCATTGTCTTTGTCCGCATGATGGAAGTAATCCCTTTGATCTTAAATAATTGTGATACTGAAGAAGATACTGTCAATAAATAATCATTAACCGACTCCATTTGATTGTAGGGAATGATGGTTGAATTTGCAAAGAATTTATCACATTTTGTTTCAACCGCTCAAAAGAAGCATGTAATTATCCTTTCTAGTCTAGATTCTGGTAGAAGGAAAAGAATTGATTCTTCCAGGTAACAATTTACTCTGTATTTGTGCTTACGAAGAGAATTTTTTTTTTCTGCATGTACATCTCATTAGTGTGTTTAACAATGCGGTAATTCTGCAGTGATGCAAATATTTATTATATATCAAGCGTGAATGCTGATGGAAGTGATGAAGACTGTGACAAGCTTGGATGGAGAAGACTTGATGAATATGACCCTTCTCAAAGACGTTGGTGGTATCTTAAGTTACTAGCTGAGGGAAATCCTACGAATGATGAAGAGTTCAGTTTTGAAGATGAATTGGTCAATGAGGATTATTACCCAGGACTGCCTTTTGCTGCATTATTCTCTTGTTGCAAGGTAATCTTTTGGCCTTAATGGTTGTTACAACTATTAGCTTCTTGGTAACACTTGAACTAACCTATGCTTTTATAGGCCAAAGGTTTGAAGGTGACTTGTTTATTATACTACTGCTCGGAAGGAGACAATATCCCTGATTCTTTTCAATTGGCTGCTGCTGCTTGCAAACTTCTGGGTCTAAACATGAACAACTTCGATGGTGAGGCGCGAGTCTATGCCTAAGGCTTTTTTTGTTTTTGGTTTTTGGTACCAGATGCGCATATGTAGTTCATGAGGACCTTGACATTCCTAACAAAATGACTGACTTGTGTCCTTGCTTACCTAAGCTTTTCTACATAATTTAGAAGACTAAATGTACCTCCAGATATTAGAGAATTAGATGTGTGATACTCTTGGCTATTTTTTGGTTTCCCTTTATATTCCTTTGGTTTTATTCCAATTGTGATATTATTGATTCTAAGAGATTTCAATCGGGATATTATTGATTCTAAGAGATATCCAACTTAGCTGATGGGCACCTGTACTATGTTTTCAGGAAATGCAGAAGACAAATGGGTCATACCACTTTCATGGAAAACGGTTTATGGGCCACCACCTGACATGACTCTTTTCTAGCTTGCAGTGATCCATCATGCTTCCTGGACTGTCAAAAAACAAAATGCTTTCATTTATTGTTTCTTTATAAATCTGGGCTTTTTGACACAAGCATCTTAGTAGTTGTAGAACGTGGTGATATACATGCATAACACGCTGAGTCTGAGACAATATTAGTGAAGAAAATTGATAGAAAATTGTATTTGGTATGATGCTTGCAGTTGTTTATCAAATATAAGGTCTTGATTAGCATAATCTTTCTGTCACCCTTCTGATGGATTTTGCTACTTTGGAGAGAGTTTTGACGCAGTTCATATTTTAAGGTCTACACAGGTCAAAGTGGCAATATCCATGTGACCACGAAGGCACACATCTTACCCTCATCAATGCTTACATTGGTTCCTTCTGTGATGCTGTATCAACACACTTAATGTTGGGGACTGCGATGAGGTGTTTAATCCCGCATTGGCTATAGAGTTGAAAGAAAGAACAAACCTCTTTGCACCTAGGCCATCCAGTGGACCACACAGACAGGATCGCATCTTTCACTTATGACAATTCATATGATTATCAATCATGCTATTAAATCTAACCAGGTCTCACACTAGGTCATGACAAGGTTTGTTTACGGTCGAACTAGATCGATTTTGTTCTAAGTTGGGTCACATAATTACATTTGAAGTAGATTGGTTACATTTTTTCACTCAAGGTAAACTTGTTTGTTAAATGATCTTACTGACCCAAACTCAAGCTCATACTGCTTGATAATTTGCTAGCCCTAGCCCAGACAGGGTGTGTTCCGTAACCCAAATTGAACCACATTGCTTTTGTACCATGGTTGATGGATTAAGCTTTTTCCTGCCTTTTTTGTCTTCAATTATTGAAGATGTTGGGTGACAGTAGATCTTAGATGAGGAATGGTACTCGTCCAGGATAGATTCCTGAGATAAGATTGGCAACTCTGTACCGAAGTTAAGAAGCTGGCAAAGGTACACGAGGATGAAATATGGGTGGGGTTTGAAGCATGTGGCTGTTACTGTCAGATTCTCAATAATTCACGCAGTTGATGTTGAATTTCATATGGCCTACGTCCTGGTTAATGAATTTGGAACACAGTGACTACTCTTTTGCTCATGCTCTGAAAGGTCTTTCCTGTCATTACACACCTGCCAAATTCCATTGATTTAAATGCAGAACTCCTGCTCAGTACTCGTCTGTTTATCAGCTCATTTCCATTTATTTATGCAATGCCTTTTTTCTTCCCTTCATTTTAGATGTTTGCTGCTTCTGAGGCTGCTCAGCTGCGATTCTGGTCTGGATAACAGGTATGAATCACATAAAATATGAGATATGATCAACCCAACTTCATCTGCTGTCTGATGATCAGAAGATTAAAAGAAGTTTATTTAATAAGATTTTGAATCTTCATCCCTCGTCCGCAAAATCTGCTTGGGAATTTTATATATCTTGGTTTCAACTCTCAAATATTTTGATACTGGTGGTGGCTCAGATTTCTTTTGGACATGAGAGCTTGATCTTGATTTGAGTGCAACAGATGAGCAGCTGAATGTTATTATCAAGGTTTATAGTATCAATTTCGGTTTCGGTTTCGGTTTCGGCATCCAGCGAAATCGATACATTTCGACCGAAAGATTTTTTTAGTTATTAATTGTGTGTTAACCAGAGTTTGATTATATTTTAACTGTACTTTGATTTCAAATTAAAAATACGATAAAATATTGAAAAAATTTGAAAAATTAGGAAAAAATTTATACTTAATTTTACTATAATATTAAATATTATTTTAGTTAATTAAAATTAATTTTGATAGTTAGTCACTGATATAGTCTATTTTTAATATATATTAGTATATTAAAAAAATATACAAGAAGTAATATGAATATGATTACAAGTTAAAAATTAATATAAACAAATTTAACTTTTCATTAAAATGTACTTCACACATACATAATTTATAAATTATAAGATAATACAACTAATCATTATAATCATCAATTGAGTTTGGAACATCTAGGTATAGAATTACAAATTCAGTACTTGGACGATCCGGACGAGCATTTGTAGGCATACGAGTCAGAACAACTAGCTCTACGTGATCTCGTGCCAACGGTTCTGAAGTATAATCATACATTGAAGGTTCAAAATGAAAATAATAACCATATTCATTAACACATAATAAAAGTGGTCCAATAACCCATGAGAAATAAATATCACACTGTGCGAAGTGTTCAAGGGAAATTACGGCAAGACGCTGATTAATAGTATTAAGTGAATTTTGTTGAGAAGCACGATAAATTTGATCATTTACTCTTTCACGATCTTGTAATGTTTGCTCAATTAAAACTTGTTCAAGTATATCATAGGCTGAAGATAGAATCATTCTACGATAAAATATAAGTTTTTGATGAAAAATGAACATAATTATTCTTCCTGCTTCCAATATAACTTGGTCTGTAACTGTAATATAATCATCTGGATTTGTCATTATTTATTTCTAAAAAAATATCTTATAATTGTCAGGATTTATGAATATAAAATAGATAATAAAAAATAAGTCAGAAGAAAAATATTACAATAAATTGTGCTAATAAAATAGATAAATTATCGTGCGATAAAATAAATTATATAGACATTAAATTTAAATGTCATAAAATTACAATAAGAAATCAATTTAAGACAATAATAAAAACATCATTTCATAGATATCATAAATCCACGTCTTATAATCACATGCTGTTCCGAGGTGGATTTTGAAGAGATTGGTATTCTTCATCACTATACTCATCAGTACGATGGAGTTGTGATCGATAGTATTGTTCAGCATACGGACAGTACGAAGTCGTATGGTCCTGCATTGACTGACAATATCCTGGATTGAAAGAAGACATCTCGCTACGATAACTGTCATAGTAGTTAGAGCTCACATTGTCTATTGAATCTTGATTGATATCTTGTCTACAATGTGAATCACATGGATATTGTGGTACATAATCATCGACATATAAATTAGAGTCCAAAAACTCATTTCTTCCAAACTGTGGAAAAGATGAAGATCAGTCCTCATATTGTGATTGTTGAAAATTGGCGTCACCAGCTGTACCACTATTGCTACTATTACTTGTATCAAAATTATTCTGCATTTTCTCAGCTTCCTCTTCCGCTTCTTCGTTTAAGAGATGACGAATAGCTTTTTATATTTGAGGATGATTTAAGACATATTCTTCTCTTTCTCAAATTCACTCTATCAGAGGATTATCATCTTTAAATATGACAGACAAATTGATTACCTCATCCTCTGGTGATGTTCTCATTTGTAAGTTTCGGACTCTTAAACACATGTTATAATGACAGAAAGTAAGTTTCTCCAATTTTTCTATTTTAAGCTTGTTTCTCATTTTCTTATGGATCAATCCAAAAGTTGTCCAATTCCTCTCGCATTGTGAACTTGAAACAATTTGACTTAAAATTCTAGTGGCTATTTTTGCAAGGTTAGGTGCTGCATGTCACCCTCAAATACTCCACTATCTAGCTGTAATTTATGAGAAAAAAATATTAATAAGTTGATATAAATTTAATTAGCAAATATGTATAATTATTGAACATCAACTATAGTAGGAGTATCACTCCTAATAGCTACATTGCTTGTTGTGTGCCGAAGTCCTTGACTTTATTTTTGAAATCGTCTGCCTGTTTAATGAACATACTCAAGTTAAGAACTTTCTTAATTATGTAAAAAAAAAAATAATGATTTAGAATTTAACTCACACAATGCTAATATTCTTATTCTCATATTTGGTTCTATCATCTCGATTATCTTACGTAGGGCTTCGAGAATGGTATTACTATTGTTAACCTCATCGCCATATTGAAATATTAGATTTAGAAAGTATCTTACAAGATAATTAAATATGAATCAATAATAGTATCATTATAACTTAG
The DNA here is from genome assembly GCA_005019695.1 of Trichopus zeylanicus subsp. travancoricus. NCBI lineage: Eukaryota > Viridiplantae > Streptophyta > Magnoliopsida > Dioscoreales > Dioscoreaceae > Trichopus > Trichopus zeylanicus. The sequence goes on from RXID01014328.1 coordinate 230,456, forward strand.
TAAAGTGCTATAAAATGATTTTTTACTCAATTACCTGCAGCATGAATATCTTTGGATAATGTTTTGTCCCAACGACGATCAATAATCTTCTCCCATTTACAAAATTCAATTGTTCTTATATGTCATTTTATTTGCAATTGTGCTCATTCTATTGCTTCGTATAAGAATCTCATCTGCGAATGATCATCTAAGTCAACAATTTGAAGTACTTTAACTAATAGAATGAAGATTCTGATTACATTTTCAATTGATTCCCAAAATTGTTCGTTCAAGACTTGATTGTAGAATTTTTCAGAAAGAATTTTCTCGGACCGTTTCAACTTCAAATAATGCTTATCATATTCTTCACTGGTAAATACTTTATTCAGTGCCTGTCGGTGAGTATACAGGGAATCCAAGGAGATAAATTGTGTAGCAAACCGAGTAATGCTTGGCCTGATAATCTCTCATCCCCGTGTTTCCTTTCTTATCAATTCAAGACACCAAGCATGGTTATAAATAAATGACGTCAACTTCTGACTTTCCTCAACCACTTTTCTAATATCAGGATCCTTACCCATATCATTCAGTATTAAGTCAATAGAGTGAGCTGCACAAAGTGTCTAGAAAAGATGTTTTCTTTTTTGAATTAACTTTTTTCCAACATATACCAGCGGAGCTGCATTATTAGTTACGATTTGTACCACTTTTGATTCCCCAATCTCCTCAATGACACTATCAATAAGATGATATAAGAAATTATCAGTCTTCAACTCCCCTGATGTGTCAATTGACTTGAGAAAAACGGTCCTTCAAGACAATATACTAAAAAATTTATCAAATCTTTATTGTTTTGTGTCTTCTATCCATCACACATCAAGGAACACCCAAATTCATCCCAATATTTGTGGAAGGTCTAGATAAAAGCAGTCATCTCTTCAACTTCAAGATTCAGATACTTTTCAAAAATTTCATAAGCATTTGGTGAAGGAACTCCTAGGCCAACTTCTTGAGCGGCATGTATCATTCCATGATAGTAATTGCCTTACCCAATCACTGTTTTGCCTTCCGAAAATCAGTTGATGTTGTTCTCAAATTTATTTGAGTATCATCTCTTGGTTTCAATAGAAATGGGTCAATTGGAGAAATATTTATAGATCCGATGTTAGGAAGATGAAAATCCCCTCTTACTCCTGAAGGGGCAGGTGTGTGTCATTGTGTACGTCGTTCTCTGAAACTAATAGTTCGGCGATCACAAACTGTCTCAGAAGTGCCAGCACCACCTTGAATTTTCTCGTACAATCTTCGACTTTCGCGAATTACTTTCTGAACCTCAATATCATCATCTTCATCATCAGAAACTTGCCTAGGATTTGAATTATAGCGGTTGAGAAGTTTCTACTCAAAGCGTGATCTTTTAGCATTATCTTTTCTTCTACTTTCTCTACCGGTTTGTATTATTGTCCGAAATGTTTGTCTCACTTCATTCAGGACTTTCTCACATGGGCAAACTGAGTCGATGACTCCTCCTAAATGCTCTTTTAATCTTGTAATTTCAGAACTAAGCACACGACCACATCATTTGTAATGAACTTTCCAATTTTCTGCATCCACTAATTCATAGTGTTGGCATGCAATATCGTTATCGTAAGGCAATCGTTGCATGTTTTGCTTTGGAGCGATATGCAATACAACGTTAGCAGTAACAGAACAAATATTGGCAGAAGAAAATTTACTTATGATTAAGGAAAAAAATTTTATTTTCACATAAATTAATTAATAAATAATTAAATACTAACTAATTTTCACATGAATAAATAATTTTATATTTAGGATATAAGCTTTAGGGTTTAGAATTTACTAACCTATTTCTTGATTTATTAGCTAATTTTCACGTTAATTTCGACATTCTAAATTTAATACATAATTTTCACATAAAATATTAATACATAAATTAATACATAATACATAATTTAATACATAAATTAATACATAATACGTAATTTAATACATAATTTAATATTTAATATGTAATACATAATTTAATATTTAATACATATTTTAATACATAATACATAATTTAATACGTAATATATAATTTAATACATAATACATAATTTAATATATAATTTAATACATAATACATAATTTAATACATCATTAAATATATAATTTAATATATAATTAACATATTTTTAACAGATTAACTTTCAGGAATCATAGACAAAAATATTCAGATAGACCAAACACCATGTTCTAAGCCAATAATAGAAACATCCAGAAAGACAATTTCTTCATTTCAATTCAAATCTCACCATGAAAACCTAATTATTTATAATATATCAATTATCAGTATGAAAATTTCTTACTTCTGCAACTACAATATAAATAGATGCATAAAACTCTGTAACTGAAACATCAATAGTTTTTACAACGGCTGAACACCAATAGATCCACAAAATCTCAAATGATATTGTCCGCAAACTTTGCAATTTGCACTAAGTATATATAAGCGATAAAGTCCATCTACTTGCTGCTAACAAACAATTAATCAATCAATCATCACATCAAGTTGCACCGACCCACAACTATCGACCCGTGATCCATGAAATAAAATAAAGTAACAGTAACAACTACAGTGATCATGTCCGTGATTAATCAAATAAAATAAACCAACAGTAACAAACTACAGTTATTATACCCGTAATTAACCAAATAAAACAAACCAACAGTTGAAAACAGTAAACCCTAAACGCTGTGCTCGCCGGCCAAGTTGCCTTCGTCGGTCGAGTTGCGCTCGCCACCAGTTGAGCTCGACTTCCCGGAGATGCCACGATCGTTGAGCTCGTCGGAGATACCGAAGATGCCACGCTGTGCTGAGCTCACTCTACGCGCGCCACGCTTGCCCCACGCCCTCGCTCTGCTCACAGCCAATCGAGAGAAACACAAGAAACCCTAAAATCGAAAGGAAATTTATGATTTCATTTCGATATTGGCCGAAATGGCTCAATTTCGATCGAAACTTTAAACCTTGGTTATTATTATTATTTTCCGGAGAAACATCGGCAAATCATTTTATTACATACGACATTTGAACATTCGATCTGGCTTCAGTGAGATATGTCCCTAATGAAGTTCAATTTTCTCAGAGGAAAATGTAAGTAACTGCCGTAAGTTTACCTTCGAACGATGCATTTACCTCGAAGTTTTAACTTGGTTACGCCTAACTGCCTGTTTTACTGGCATATATCAAAATTAAGCGGCAGGGACTGCATCATCTGCAGCACGTGGTCCAGCGACTAAAAGGTTTCCACCTCGTGCTACACTTTATTATTAGTAATAAAATAAATAATTATTTACTAAATTGGAGATTGTCTACTTGCCAAGGATTTCTACACCAATTAGGAAACCATCAGTTCATATAGCCGAGAGAATTGAGTTAATTTTTTTATAATTATACATAAAAATAATTTAAATAAACTTAGCACTTCATAATTCTCTAAAACTCGAGGGACTTTTGTGGAATTATATCGTAACATATACATACACACGTGCTCAAGTTCCCCCGGAAACATACAACACTATCCCAGTCAAACAAACTCGTACCGACCAAAATCACAAAGTTACCCTCTCCGCCGCCGCTGCCGACGAGTCAAAAGGTCGCTCTTTTCAGGGACGTCAGCTTTAACGCCGTCCCCAGCGGCGATGTCCCGACCTCTACCTCAAACGAATCGTACCTCAGAAACAACTCCACCACCAGTAACCTCGCCACCATCACGACGAAATCCTTCCCCGCGCACTGCTTGTTCGCCGGCGTCGGCTGCTCCGTTTCCGGCCCATTCGACCAAATCACATACTTCAACAACTTCTCGCCTTCCTCTCCAACGAACCTGTCGGCCACGAATTCCTCCGCTCTATCGAACACCCTCGGATCCTTGGTTGCGAACGGCTGGTAACCGAACAGCATCTCCCCGGCAGCCACCTCGTACCCGGCGTCGTGGCTCTCCACCACCATGTCCTTCTTCGCCCGCCCGTACTGCAGCGGCACTGGCGGCTCGATCCGCAGCGCCTCGTACACCACCGATTTCACCAGCGGCATCGCCTCCAGCGACCTTATTGTCACCTCTCCGCCGGTGGCCGCCACCGCGCCCCGCACCTCCTCCGCCAGCCGCCCGTGCACTCTTCCTCCGGCGCGACCCAGCCACTTCACCAAACTCGGGAAAAGAATCTTCATCCCCCCAAAAGCATTGAAGCAAGTGGCGAACAGGATATTGTGCACCGCCTCGTCCCGCGAAAGTCCCATCTGCTCAGCCTGATCGAGCGCCGGCTTCCCGGCGTCGCGGAAGAAGTCGGCGAGTCGGTTGTAATCCGGCAGCACCAGGGCCGGCGGCAGCCGGAAAGAATGGAGAAAGAAATCCTCGAGCAAGCTAGGAAACCCTAGAGTGAGAAGAGGGCCGAGCTGGAAGAGCACCCATTTCATGATCAGCTTCGGCCCGTCGTTTCCCAGCGCCGACTTCGCCGGATCCCGATCGAACAGAGCCCGGCAGAGGAATTCGAAGCAGGCTTGATCATTCCTGTCGCCGAAATCCACCTTGCCGCGCCGGGCGATCTCCGCCTCCAGCGATTCAAACAGTGACCGAAAAGTCTCCCGGAACTCCGGGATCACCGCGTGGCGGCGAGAAGATAGAACCGAGAAGAGAAGTTGCTTTAATGGAGCGTGGTTGGGCTCGGAGGGGTCGAGGTAGGAGAGAACGCGTTGGCCGCCAGTGAGCGCCGTTGAGGGGGCGAAGGTGCCGGTGAAGAGGTCACGCTTCTCGACGAGGGAGATGTCGAAGAGGGTCGGGAAGGAGGCAGCGTCAAGGAGGGCGATGACGCGGGGGTCCGGCGAGATGAAGGGGCCGGGGGGGACGTTGACCCGGAGGACAGTTGACTTGTGCTGCTGGATTCGCGAACGGAAGAAGGCGTCGCGGCCTTCGGTGTAGAAGTAGGCGAAGCGGTCGCGGAGCGGGCCGACGAACGGGAGGCCGTAGTCGCCTGGGATCTTGCGGATCGGGAGACGCGTCGCCGGCGAGGAGAAGGGGAGAGGTGATGACGTGGCGGGTTTTTCGGAGATCGTCGCGGAGATCGGACGGTAGGCGTGCAGCGGCAAGGAGTTCAGGGCCATTTCGGGAAGATAGGGTTGGTTTGGGACTAATTCTGTGGGGGTATTTTGGGAGTTTTGGTGGCGGAATTGTTAGGCGTGGAACGGTATTTAAAGGGGAAATAGTGGGCAGAATCGCAAAAGTTTTGGGTGCTCAAGGGAAACGTAGGGATTTTTGGTGGCGGACTGTTGAATGTTCCTGGCGCATGGGTTTTCGACGCGTGGATTCTGTCATGCGGGGCCCAGCAATAACTGTTACTTGAAGCGATATTTCGGGTGTTTTGTGTTACGGAGTGAAAGGCGAATTGTTGGCACGTTCGCGAACGTGGTCGGAGACGGGTATATATGTAGATATGGTGGACGATTGGGGGTAATTTTGGAATTTTAGAAGAACAGCTTTTTGAAAACGGATAAATATTGTATGTAATTATGAATTTAGCACGATTTCACGATGATTATTTTCTTCCATTTAATTTGATTATTTTGGATCAAGTCCGTGAGTTATGAACCGACTCGGAGGCCTCGTTCTACATGTGGTCAAATGTTTGACGGAGGAAGCACATAGAAATTGAAGAGATTCTCGGAGGTAGACAGCGGCCGCGAGTGGGCTTTTCAGGGAATTTTACGACTTTCTTCGCTTCCAGCCGGTGAGTCTTTCTTTTTCATGTCAGACGTCCATTTTGAAATGTTTATGTGGTTGTGATAACTGAGGTTTTAAGTTTATGAGTTTTAGTGGTTTCAATCAAACTAATTTTTTTCGCTTTTGATGAAATTATTTTAAAATTTTTAATTAAATTTTAACTAATTAGCTGAAATACAAATATTTTGTGATATAAATATAATATATAAAATTAAATAATATACTTATAAAGTTCAAAATTAAATTTAAGACTGAAATATTTCAGTTTCGATTTGATCCAAAATTAAAATGTTTTCGCTGAAATTTAAAATTTTGGTGATAACATAAGTTGAGGGAAAAAAATTATTTAAATTAATTTAAATTGTGTTTTAATTGAGATATGAGCCAAGAATCTTTTGTGTAAAAGATTAAGGTGAAAACTAACTGCACCATCTAAACATTTTTATAGAAGAGTCAATCATATATAACTCTCTGAGATATTCATAAATTACATATTTTTTTTCAAACTACAAAAATTGTATATTTCTCATTGTGTCATTAGATATGTTATAAAAACCTCCTCAAATATTTCTATATTTATTGTTAAAATAAGTTCAGAAAATATTCTATTTGACGCCATTTGAAATGAAGTGAAAAGACAAAATATCCTTTATTTTGTTAGAGGAAATGAAATTTTTTGTAAAGACATAATTTTTCTATGGAGTTATTTATAATTATGATGATTTCAAAAATTTTTTGTAAATTTATTTTTTAAAAAAATATGGGTCATGAATCTAGTTTGAATCAGTCATACATTGAGTTTAGATTGACTTCTAAATTCATAATAATCTTCTTTTAAGTTGTCATCTAAAAAATAAAATAAAATTTTACATATTCTTTTATCATTTTTGTCATTCAAATAACTAATCTAAATTTACACACATTTTATTATTTTTTATAATAAAATTTGGAAGAATGTATGTAAATTAATTTTTATTATTTGGATGATAAAAATGATAGAAGAATATACAAAACTTTATTTTATTTTTCGGATAATAACTTGATAAAATATTTTTATATATTTGGGGGTCAATCTAAACCAAATCTATAACTGATTTAAACTAGATTTAAGACTCATATTTTCAATTTAAAAAATACAAAAAAATCCTTATAAAATTATTATCATTATAAATAATTACACAAAAAAATTATGTCATTATAAAAAACTCCATCACCTCTAGCAAGTTAAGGGGTATTTACGTCTTTTCAATTCATCCCCAAAGAATATTCTCCAAATATATTTAATTTTAACAATAAATATACATCTAATGAGATTTTTATAACATATCTAAAGAGAATACAAATTTTAAAGTTTGAAGGAGAAATATGCAATTCATGAACATTTTAAGAAGTTATATGTAATTCACCCAAAAAAACAAATACATATAGATATAAACAGAAACAACTTGAATGACTTAATTATAAAATTTATTAGTTTAAGAGGATTTTTGTAAAATTTTTTAAATATCTAATCGTCTAAGCCTTTTTTTTTCTCCCATATTTCTTTTCTTGCTTCCTAGTGAACAAGAGCATAGGCAAGTCTTGCTCTCTTCTATTTCTTCTTTTTTTTTTTTTGTCTTTTTCTAATGTCCCCTCCTTTCTTAATTTTGTTATCCCTAGTCTGTTCTTTATCTATTTTTTTTCTTTTTAACGAATAAGAGCAGGAGCAATGTCAAAAGTAAGAAAAAGGAAAAAGAGTAGGAAAGGATTGAGAATCATTGCTTTATGTTATTGGGCTTGGTTGCTGAAATCACAAGATTTAAGGTGATATCTTTTTTGCTTCTTTTTCTCCATTTTTCTTAGTGTTTTATCAAATGAAGCTTAAAAATATTTAGGTTTTAGTTATGAAGCTTATGAATGTTTAGATTTAATTTTAATTTTATAATCTATTTTGAAATCTTAGGGAATATTCAGCTCTAATCATGTTTAATTTGAACCAGTTTGGAAGCTTAAAAATGTTAAGATCTAGTTCAGTTTTAATCCTATTTTGGAAGCTCATAAATGTTCAAGTTTTAATTCTAATTTTGTTTTATTTTGGAATATTTAAGTTTTAATTTTGAAGTTTAGAAATATTGAAGTTTTGTAATGTGTTGTGTTCTAGTAATTTCTAAGTTTCTAATTAGGTTTAACCTTGCTACTTAGAATTTGTTTTGCATTCTAAACAATTTTTAGCTTTGTTATTTGGAATATTTCCCAATTGGGTTTATTTCTACAAATTTTTACAATCAAAGCTTAGGAAATGTGTTCGATAAAAAAGATGCTTATACTAGAATTTTAAAATGTTATGTTATCAACTTTTATTTTCAATTAAAAAGCAATTGAATTTCAGGTCAGATTTTTTTATGATTGTTAGTAGAGTAGCATGTTGGAGTCTAGGATATTCTAGAGCTTTGGATTATGTTGAATTTAGTCTCCTCTAGTAAATTACGATACAACTCCTAGACATAGTTTGAAGCCTAATCCTGCACGTTTTAGATTTTTGTTCTCAAAACTAATATTTTAGGTTAAAAATTTATAGTGTTGAAAGTAGATTTGAATTATGAAATTAGTTATTTTATTTTGTAGATTCAGAAGAGTAGGCTCGTACTAGTCCCTTCTTTTTGAGGATTTTTTTTTGGTGTATTCTTAATGAGAATTTTTTTTTCTCACAAAGGTATTCTGATCTCCATAATTTATTGATTTTATTTGTATTGTATCCTTGTGATTTATATTATGGTCCTATTACTGAAGTTAAATAATGGTCATATTGATATGTTTATGCTATCATGAGAAATTGATTTCGTTTACTTGTGGACATTAGGTTAGCAGCATATTCGTATTATAGTTTTTTGTGGGATATCCTAATGTTGTGATTTAATTACTAACTTTAAGTGTATCAATGTATTCATGATTTGGACCATGTTATTAATGTGTGCCCCAATTCATACAGAAGACACAAATCATACTATTGAGTGTAAACATATGTCCTTGTTATATATATATATATATATATATGATAATTTTAGTTAGGTTCAATCTTTTGGGTTTTAAGTTCTACAAATATTATTTTTATATATACTATATATATATAAATATTAGCTTAATATAAAATTATTTATTTATTATATATTTTAAATTTAGATATTCACATGGAAATCAAATAGACTTTTAGTCCCTTGTAGATTTCTTTCCAATTTAATATATAAAACATATATCTATATGTCATGTTTGTGAATTCTTGACTTTTTAAATTTTGATATAAATCTTAACTCTATATTTTAAGAAATCTTGGAGAATTAATAGTTAGAAAATTTAAATTTTTAATATATGTGTATAGAGATTTTATTTATGTAAGCTTATAATTATTATATGTTGATGTTTAAAATTATGGTATTATATATTTATAAAATTTTGATCACATAAATATTCGACATTATCATATGTTTAAAAAACTATAAATCTAAATTTTAGGCTGTGATAGTGGGTGAAGGAATAATTGGTCACGTGCACAAGGCCTCGAGAATAATTTGATTCTTTGCACTCGGACAGGCGGGCAAAACTTCGGGAACTCTCGGAAGTCATGTGACTTGCAATGCCGAAAAAAGCTGTATGAAAGCTCTTGAAACGAGGTTTATAATGCTTGCTTTTCAAATCCCGGCTCGCGATTAACTGTAGCGAGAGATCCCGTCCATTGAATTTTTTTTTATTTTTCCAAATTTCCTTTTAGATTAAGTTCTTGATGGATTGTGTATTATCCTCTTAAGTTCTCTGAGGTTTTTTACCAAAAAAAATTAAAAACATTTAGCTTGGTATCAAATGCTCGAACGCACATACGTGTAAATACATGTATTTTTTTAAAAAATATAAATTTAATCAATATCTTTTGTAAAAATTATGAATTATTAATATACTTAAAAGTTAATAATAAAAAATATTAAATCATGTAAGCCTCCATATATTTATGAATAATTTTTACATATAATTTATATTTTTATTATACTTGATGATATACTAAAGTAAATCGGCTGAGTTAACAAGTTAATGAAACCAAAGTCTAGACCAAGCCTTGCGGGATTGAATCTGAGGCAAAACATTTTTTCATTCCGAGTGGTGAAAGGCTCTCAACACCGAGTTATGAGAAGCCTGATACATCTCTACAATGAGTTGTCCAAACCTTGTTGTCTCAGTATTGCGTTTCAATATTTCGGTGATTAAGCGATAAGAAACCAGTAACTATAGAAGCTAATCCCTATATCCAAATTTAGGAATAAGTCCTGAGAGATTCAAGATCCATGGTCACCCGTTACGAGAGGTCCGATTAAGATCATGATACCGAAGATTGCGAGATTCAGATACGATCAATACCTTATAAATAACACCATCGCCGAACAAATAAGGACTAATGCTCGACTATTCATTCGACCTTCATTATTGTGAGTTGGTCTAACTTTAGCATTGAAGCGACCATTGTCGGAGAGCTTTCAATGGTCTTTTTTATTGTTCCTCTCTGTGCAAAACGAAGAAAGGGTGGTCTGGCGGTTCAAGTTCTCAAGAAGCCTCTCGAACCGAATTTGATAATTAATTAGGCTCTGTCAATAGTGGTGCTTTCGTTGAGAGCTGCTCCACCACTCTTTCTTGTCTCAATACTTGAAAGTTCTTCAATCATGCCTCCAATGATGAGAGCATCAACATCCAAGAACTAGCATGGGGGCAACTTACACTCGCACCGATGAAATCACATAATTCCTCTAGTAGACCTAGCAAGCCGACTCATCAAGTTAACTTAACGACTTGGCCAATCCCACAACCTAAACCTCGGGGGGCCCCATTGCAAACTCTCCCCGAGACACCGATCACTCCCTCTAATTCGGTGAGTCGATAAGAATTCCTAATACTAACTATTACAATTCAGCAAATAATGTAGTTATTGGAAGCTCAAGTGCAAGCTATGTAAAATTTGCAAGCCCAAGAGTTATAAAATCAAGCGCAAATGATGCAAAACATCCAAGCTCATTGCATGCAACTTCAACCTTAAGTCTCAACTTTGGTCAAGGCTCAACCAATGCAACGAGTCCCTCCTATATGTCATGAGTCAACTACACCATAACAGATATCATCATTCAAGTTATCAAGATTCTTCAGTAGGAGTTCCACTACTGTATCAAGCTTCACCAGATTATGAAGGATACGATCCTACCTATGATCCCATCGATGAGGCAATGTACCATATCCTAGTAAGTCGAGCCTCAGCCAAAGCCATTCAAGGCATTCAAGGACCTCTTGAAAAAGCCTTAACCCATCATCATGAATAGGCAATACTTTGACAAATCAAGATATTACCGCTTTGATAAGGACTATGATTACTATATCAAAAAATGTAGACACTTCAAGGATGAAATTAAAAGACTCATCAAGGAAGGATATCTAAGACACTTCGTCCACTAAGATGAAAGAGTTGAAGAAGTTCCACCCCAAGAAAATCGATTGCGAGATTCTCCTCGGAGGAATCCTACCCCCAAGTTGCAAAATTCACCAATTAAAAATCATCTTAATATGATCTTGGCAAGTCTAATGATACAAAGTGAAACCTTAGCCTACAAACACTAAATCATAATTTTTTTTTTTGTTTGGGGGGGGGGGGGGGGGGGGGTGCGGGGGCGCATGAGGGTTGTTAGCATCTTGACCCGCATGAGGGTTGTGAAAAAGCCAAACAATAGCATCTTGACCCCAAGCATAGAGATATAGTGTTCTTGATAAGAGATATGCACAGTATTTTGGCACCTCACAATGATGCTCCAATCATATCGATAATTCTGGATGGTTATCCCATGTAACGTATCATGGCAGATACATGACACTTGGCCAACATCCTGTTCACTCAAGCTTACAATCAAATAAAGATTGAACAGAAGTTATAGCCCTATGTGGGGACTTTAACTAGGTTCACAGGGGATTTAATCACCCCACTTGACATAATTGACCTATTTCTAATGGTCAGAGAGAACCTGAAGAGTGTCATGATCAAGTAAAAGTTTGTGACAGTTCGAACTCTATCAGCCTACAATGTGATATTGGGTTGACTAGCGTTAAACTAACTCCAAGTGGTAATCTTAACTTTCCATTTTGGTATAAGATTTCCTACTAAACATGTCACATGTGAAACATAGAGAGATCAAAGCCTTGTAAAGAAGTGAAAAATAGCCTATTGGCAAAATGACCTAAGCCAAAAGACAGAGCCTAGTTGCAGAGGTCAAGGAGTCCAACGCCGACCTAATGAAATGTACACCAAACCAGTGAAATTGCTATCAACTTGGTTATCAACGAGAGACCGGAGAAGACACTGAAGCTCGGAGCAAACTTTGTAGAGCTCCTTCGTATCGAACTCGAGAGGCTTTTATAGAAAAACCAAGATATCTTCGCATGGTCCCCTGAAAACTTGCCAGCTACAAATCCATTGGTCATGCAATATGAACTTGTGGTAGTTGAGAACTACAAACCAATTAAGCAAAAAAAAGACACTTTTTTCCCAAATGTTAGAAGGTCATCGTTGAAAAGGTAAATAAACTTTTTAATATAATGTTTATTAGGAAAGTCTGTTGTCCTGAATGGCTAGCTAATGTGATGATGATGAAAAAGCCTAATGACAAATGGAGAATGTGCATGAACTTCACCGATCTAAATAAAACTTGTTTAAGGATAGCTATCCCCTGTTGAAGATTAACCAACTTGTTGACTCTACTTCAAGACATCAACTCTTGAGTTTTCTGTATGCATTCTCAACACCAAATTTGGATGCATCCCAAGGATGAAGAAGACAACTTTTATCACTGACCAAGAAACCTTTTGCTATATAACAACATCCTACAGATTGAAAAATACCGGGCAACATATCAGAGGATGGTGAACAATAGTATTAGCTCCACAGAAATGTAAAAGCGTACATTGATGAAATACTCGTGAAGAGCTTCAAAGCTGAAGAACATTTCAAAAATCTTGAAGAAACTTTCTACACACTTCGAAAGCTTAAAATGAAGTTGAACCTAGAGAAATGTGCTTTCGGCGTTGGTTTAAGAAAATTTCTAGGGTACCTTGTTTCAGAATGAGGACTAGAGGCAAATCTCGAGAAGATCAAGACTGTTCTAAAAATGAAACCACCCGGCTCCACCAAAGAGGTGCAAAGGCTCATAGGTCTACTGGTTTTCTTATAGGTTACTGGAGAGTACAAGGCAAAATAGCAATATTGACGTTGATGCTTTTGCTCAATTAGCCTTGGCATCCTCAAGCTTTAAACTAAGACAAATCTTAATGAAAAACTTGCAATATCGAAGCTACTCGTAGACGGCCAAAGTAGGAATAATTGAGGAAAAACCCTATTGGATGGACTCCATTACTTCATACCTCATAACCAGCTAACTCCCCGAAGACCCAAAAGAAACCCGGAGAATAAAGAGACTAGTTTCAAGTTTTTTCTTGATAGACAAGGTTTTACATAAAAGATCTTATAAGACCATTGCTTTAGTGTTTAAAGCCAAACAAACCAAATATGTCATGCATGAGGTATACAAAGGGATATGTAGGAGTCAGGGTAGAGAATAAGTCTTAGCCCATAAAATTTTTTGTTAATACTGCTATTGGCTTAATATGGTCTCCGAGATGACAAAATTTATTACCAAACGTAAGCAATACCAAAGACATCCTCAATGCATTACAACCTTGCAGTTCAGCTCCAACAAACTCAAATCGTTTGATCATTAGAGAATAGATATTTTAGGTTCATTTCTCCCAGCCTTGGGGCAAAGGAGATTTTTAATAGTTGTTATTGACTATTTTACTAAGTAGGTGAAAGGTGAGCCTCTCGCTACCATTACAGATAAGAAGGTCTAAGAGTTTTTTTGACAAAGCATAATTTATGAGTTTGGATTACCTTACACCCTGGTCAGCAATATTAGAAGATAATTTGAGAGCTTGAGATGTGAGGAATATTGCAATAGCCTCCACATTGAATAAAATTTTACCTTGATGACACACCCACAGTAAAATAGCTTAGCCAAGATAACAAATCATACTCATAGGCATAAAGAAGCACCTTGAGAGAGTTAAGAGTGCTCAGGTTGAGGAGCTACCATATGTCTTATGGTCATATCGAATCACACTTTTATCAACAATCAGCGAGTCACCATTTATGCTTGCTTATGGGGTTGAAGTAGTCATTCCAATAGAAGTTGACCTTATCTCCCCACGGATCAAAGCTTTCAACCTAGAGATAAACAAGAATAACATCAGGGCCGATAAAGACCTTATCTTGGAGGTTTGGAAAAAAAACCTCGCACAAGGATTATAGAGTACCAATGATAGGTGGCTCGGTACTACAACACTCAAGTCCGTAGCAAAGAACTGCAATCAAGTGATTGGGTATTACGTCAAGCTAAACTCACTAACCAAAATTTAGACAAACTATCACCAGCCTAGATAGGCCCTTTCAAGATCATCCAAACTGTTGGGCTAGGAGCATTCAAGCTTGAGAACACGAATGGTGAAACACTTCCTAAGACATGACATGTTGATAATCTTACAAGTTTTTATTTTTAAATCTTATCTTTAAAATAAACTTTATCTCGTTTATCTTCTAAGGGAAACTGAAGTTTATGCTATAAGTGTAAGTTCATAAAGAGCTTAGTCCGTCAAGACATAAAAATCTCAGTCAGCTAAGGCGCAAAGTCCTCTATCCGCAGAGGCTTTAAGACCTTGATCCGTCGAAACACTAAAACCTTGGTTTATTCGAAGCATACAAGACCTCAAATCAAACAAGGCACGAAAACCTCGAATCTAACAAGGCACTAGACATTGGCTTCAAATAAGATCTAAAATCTCAATTGAGTAGAATCTTGGTATGGGACTTCTAATTGATGGATTTTAAAATCTCTAAACTCAGTTCATACGAACTACAAGATCCTAGCTTGGGCCGAACATAAGACCTCGACCTCAAACCAAGTTTAACTTTCCTTCTCTTCATCCTATTCAAGCTAATCACCGAGCTAAGACTTGCCATTTTCTCACAATTTGAGAGCAAAAAGGGAGAGATGTATAAAAACTGAGGCTATAAAATCAAAAAGTTAAAACAATATTAGTTTACTTAAAATATTACACCAAGTTAAAACTTGATAAAAAATTTTAAAAAAAAACTTTTTCATTAAGGAAAAAAATATTATATTAAGAGTACAAAAACCACTCGCCCTTCTTTAGCATACTAGGAACTTCAACTAAACCTTTCTCACCCTTCCAGGAGCTTAAAGAATATCTAGTACTTGGGCCCTCAACGACCACATCACTAATCGGAGATGGACTCAATCTTCTTGGTGTTTATAAAAACTGTAGAACTTGCAACGGGAAGAGGGTGGCAATGAGAATGGATATTTAGCTTTAAAAAGGAGGAGAAATCAGAATACGATGATGATCAAAGGAGCAGAATAAATCACAGAATAAATAGGAGTGAGTTCAATACTTTCATCTCTTTCCTTTTCTAATCATCTGTGCTTCTCCTTTTCTTCTCCTACCTTATGCAGGGTCCCCATCTCCCACTGCGCACATTGTTGAGAACTCACATTCGGCCAATTCGGGTCTCATCATCTCCTCTCAAGTTTGTTCATCCCCCCAAGGAACCAGTGGAGGGGCCTCTGGCTCTTACAACACCTTCATGTACCTCGAGTGCTCCTACAAGTGTTGTGACCACGACATCCATATCAACTTCGTCCGCTCTGTCACCATGGACTCCTAGCCTGGGATCCAACTCACGAAAATGGAGGCCAGCGACAACAACTACCTTAGCATATTCCTTTCTTGTTATGGCATCTCCAAGCGTCTATCGCGATTCGAATCTAGGCCTCCACCACTGATAACGACTCCGTACAATCCTAGCTGTGACCGCCACCATGGCTAATCCTCGTCCTTGCGCCGCCCCTAGCTCCGGTGGCCGCCACCATGACCGCTGCCGGACCTCCTTCCGGCTCCATCGTAGCCGCCCCAGGCCAGATCGAAGCAATCACAGGCCGAATCCGGCCAAGAGGTGGGGGACAGGGCTGCCCCCACCTCGCCAGAGAACATAACTAGCCAGATCCGGCCGAGAAGGGGGACCAGGCCTGCTCGGACCCGGTGAAATTTTGTGAAGGAGGGGGCTTTGGCTTAAGGGTGAAGAAGAAGTCCCCAAAAAAAAGGGTTTTAAGCTTGAAATAGTAGAAGTAGGAAGAAGGAAAAAATAATAATAATAAGTTATTAAAAAAGAAAAAGAAAGAAAAATTTAGTAAAAAAATTATAAAAAAGGAGACCTATTGTGGTTATCCATGATCTTCAGCGTGATGGCAGACTCTTGATATTACCGTGATCACTTGTGGTCTTTTGAAGATGGCGAATCTCCATCACTCCAACCAACTTTGGGCCTTTTACTTCCGTCAGCCTTCGGGTCATATCTTAGCTAACTTTTGAACTTGCATCCACCAGTTTTTGAGCTCACACTTCAGCCAATTTTAGGGCGCGCGCCTCAGCCAGCTTTCAAGTTCTCACTCAGACAACCTTCTGGATCGCACCCAGCAAACCTTCAAGTTCATATTTAACCAATCTTCGGCTTATACTCAGTCATCCTTCAGGCTTGTTCTTAGTCAGTCTTTGAGCTCACACTCAATCAGCCTTTGAGCTCGCACCCAGCCAGCCTTCAAGCTCACACTTAGTCAACCTCAAACTCATACTTAACTCGCTTTCGAGCTTGCATTCTACCAGCTTTCAGACTCGCACTTAGTTAATCTTCAAATTCACACTTAATCAGTCTTCAGGTTAACATCAAAGCTAATCTTCGGACTCGCACTTTGTTAACTTTCAAACTCGCACTTAGACAACCTTTAGACTTAGACTTAAACAGCCTTCGGACTTGTATTTAGTCAGCTTTCGGACTTACACTCAACTAGCATTCGAACTCACATACAAGCCAGCATTTGGGCTCGCACCCAGCTAGCTTTTGAACTCACACTCAACCAGTCTTCGAGCTCACACTCAACTAGTCTTCAAGCTCGTATCTTGGCCAATTTTCGAGGTCACACTAAGCCAACTTTCAACCTTACAAACTAAGCCAGAACTCTTATTCACATATCTAAAGTCAAACTATGGATCTATCTAAAATCATCATAAATAGGCAAGGATCCTTAAATTAAATTGATTACCATAAAGTAACTCAATAACAATAAATGGACAAAGGCTAAAATGACTCAAATGGACTTAAATTAGTAAAAAAAAAGTAGACTAAAACTCAAATTGAGCTAAACTCCAGAAAATCCAAATTGAGTTAACCAAATAAACTCATACTCAATTCTAATTAAACTCGAGATAGGTTAATTTAAAATCAAGTTAAGTTTAAATCAAATCCAATCTAAATTAAACCAAGCTTAAACTAAACCCTGATTGGGATAAATCAAGTCCAAACTAAAAGAAGAGACTCAAAGTTAAACCAAAACTAAGCTAGACTAAGTCTGAATTGAAACCAAGTTGAACTAAATTGATTTGAACTTGAATCAAAGTCCATCAAAATGCAGATTCAGACTCAACAAAGGTCCAACACAAGATTAAATTCAACTCAAGATAAATAAAATCAAACTTAGACTTGAACTATATTAGTCCCGTAAAAACTAAATAGGGTCAAATCAAGTCCTACTGGGTGTACTGAACTCTCGTCAATACCCCAAGGCCATGAATAAAATGTGATATTATCATCCTAACATAAACTAAAATTAGTTCAAATAGAACTAAACAAGATAAAATTGAGTCTCGCTAGGTGTACTACAAAAATCTTTAGCTACACTTCAAAGTTATACCCAACTTCATAAGTCATTAGTTGTACTATCAAATCAAATAGGTTAATTACAGCATGCTCAAAATCATTAGTCACACTTCAAAACTAGTCAACCCCAGAAGTCGTTGATGACACATCTTCCAAACTAAGCCAACCTAAAAGTATTGGTGACACTTTAAGTTAAACGAAACTAAAATAGATTTAAACTCGCTTAGTCAAATAGTCATAATATCTTATTCAAAAGAGGTTAATCACCAATATGCTCAAAGCTGTTAACCACACCTCAAAGCTGTGCCTAACTTCATAAATCGTTGGTAACACTATCAAATCAAAGAAGTTAATTGCCAACACGCTCCAAGCTATCGATCATACTTCAAAGGTATATCCAAACCCATAAGTCGTTTTGATGTTATCAATCCAAATAAGTTAATCATCAATACGCTCAAAACTATTAGTTATACTTCAAAACTATACCTGACCTCCTAGGCCTCGTTTGGTACGGGGTCAGGGCTAAGTTGACCCCGTCCAGACCAGGTTATCTTCCAAACACCAAATAGTTGACCGCACTAACATTATTTTATTTATTTAAATTTTAACCATGTTTTGACTAAAATACCCTCACTTGATCTGAACCGTCGGATCTCGATCCAACGGCTCAGATCGGGTAACAGTCGAATACCGTCACTTGATCTGAACCGTGGGATCTCGATCCGACGGCTCAGATCGATGAACAGTAATATCTCGCCAACTGTTCATCTTCTCCGTCTGCGAGCTCCGCCGCGGAGCTGCCCCCCGAGCTCGGCCGGCGAGCTCGGCGGGCGAGCTCCGCGAGCGAGCTCGGGCGCCCGGGCTCCGCGGGCGAGCTCGGGCGGCCGGCTCCGCGGGTGACCTCGGCCGAGCTCGAGCGCCCAGCCTCCAGGGGCGAGCTCTCGCGGCGGGCTCTGCGGGCGAGCTCGGCTGGCGGGCTCCGCGGGTGACTTCTGGCGAGCTCGGCCGCCCAGCCTCCGGGGGCGAGCTCTCGCGGCGGGCTCCGCGGGCGAGCTCTCGCGGCGGGCTCCGCGGGCGAGCTCGGCCGCCCGGGCTCCGCGGCCGAGATCGGCCGGTCGGCTCCGCGCCCCTTCCCCGCCGGAGAGGAAGATGAACAGTAATACGAAGAGGGCATTTTAGTCTATACAAAAATTTAACCATATGTTGACCAGATCAGGGACCAAACGGAATTTAATTGACCGCATTAGCGTTTTACATTTTACCCCTTCCTTTAATCTTGACCCTTGACCCCGACCCCGTACCAAACGGGCCCCTAGGGTCTGTTTGGAATGGGGTCATGGCCAAGGTCAAGGTCAAGACTAGTGAACCACTTTTGTAAACTAATATCTTTTTATCAAAATTAAGACTTCAATAATTTAAAGCTCAAAAAACTATTTAATTTTTTATAATAATTTAATTTAATAATAATATAAAATAATAAATATTAATTTCACAAGATAAAAAAAAATTCTAAAAAATGCTAACCCGGTCCCTGACCGCAAACCAAACAGGCCCCTAAGTCACAGGTGCACTCAAAGTTATTGGTCACACTTCAAAGCTATACCTAACCCCCTAAGTTATTGGTGATACTACCAAATCAATGAAGTCAACCAACAATGTGTTCAAAGTCGTTGACTACACTTCAAACTAGTTAATCCCATAAGTAGCTGACGATGCAACCTTTTTAAGCTAGTCAATCTCACAAGCAATTGATGATATGTCTCTCTAAGCTAATTAATTTCATAAACAGTTGACAACATGCTCTTCAAGCTACTTAACCCAGAAGTCGTTAACAACGCATCTTCAAGCTATACCTAACCTTATAAACTATTAGTAACGTTGCCCAAACTAAAGAAGTTATTGCCTACACCTTATCAGCTGTGAAAATACTTTTAAAAACTAAAAAAATTATCACCTATATTTTATTGGCTATAAAAATACTTTAAAACCAAAGAAGTTATTGTCTGCACCTTATCAGCTATGAAAAACACTTTGAAAAGAAAATAAAAAAGTTATTGTCTATATCTTATTAGTTATGAAAATACTTCAAAGTCAACAGAGTTATCACTAGTGCCTTATTGGTTAATGAAAATATTCCAACTCAAACGAAGTTATCGCCTACGGTTCATTGGCTAAAAGAAATACTTCAAATCATGAAGTTATCATCGATGCTCAAAGCCATTGAAAATATTTCAAACTTATCACGTCCCCTTCAATGATTCAGGTCGGATGCCACGTGATTCAGCATAAGAGAAGTGGAACAACAACACACATCAAAACTTCTTCTCCACTCTTTTTTTTCTTTATTTCTTTTATATTTTCTATATTAAAATTCATTATAAAGTAAGGGTATGTCCTTTCTTAAGTCATGTACCATCTTTCTTAAATCAACCAAATAATATTTTCTTTTTGTCTTTCTTTTGTATTTCTATTTTATTAGTTAGATTTTTCACTTTAGAAAGTTCCTAACAATTGTTGAGGTAATTAACAATAGGAGCTTGTTCCTGTTGAAAGTCATATTTCTATAATACTTGATAACACACTTTCAATTAAAACAAATCTTGATTTATGATTTGAGATCACTCCTCAGAGTCTTCACTATCCCGGATGGTCAACTTCAATCCCACAGAGCATTTTGGCTATTCAAGAGTTTGGATTGAATGCTCTCTCCAAATTTTCATCATCTCTGACTACTCCCTTTCCATAATGTCAGAGCTTTCGTGGGCTCAGTGTCTTTTTCACCTCAAGATAAAGAGTTGAAGATGAGAAAGAGACAGCCAATACTTCAGGGGGTGGCACAACCTCACAATCAAGATTGGCAAAGCCCTTAGCAACTATCGTAGCAACAATAAGAGTGAGGCTTAGCTTCCTTCTCTCATGTTTTTTTTTCTTCTTTTTCTCATCCCTTGGAGCAACCAAACTACTGCCCTCACACACCAAAGGTCAAGGCATTTTCTTCTTTTCTTTCCTCATTGGGACTGCCTGCTAAGAGGCCCCCTTGGTCTCTCTTTCCTTCTTTTTCTGCTTCCTTGGCACCTAGGGTGGGGCAACACAGGGTGCACTACATCACTAGCTAATGGCCTCATTCATGAAGGTGATTCAACTAAGACCTGCAAATAAAACTAAGGTAATAATCAACAAAGTTTCTGTTTCAAAAGATGATCGATCCATACTTGACTCTTATGCTATGAAGATGCCAAGCTCGAGAAATTTCTTCTTGCTAGACCACCATGGGATAGACCTCAACTTCCATGTCTCAGAAAACTAGGAAGATAAGAGTTGCCAAACCTTCAATGGAACTTCCGAAGGTTTCCTTTGCTTGGAAGGTTTTTTTGATTTGCTTTAGAATGCCAAATCTTCCCTTGAAAATGCTCTCATGGGATGATCCTTCTAAAATTGGATCGAGGATATGTTCACTCCGAATAGACATCGACCTCTCCTCGGTGAAAAATACCATCTCCCATCTGCCCCTGAGTAGTGATCACCTTGAAAGGCATCACGAAACTTCTCCACTTATGGGATTACACCTTTCAAAAGCGCCATGGTTTGGAATGCAATAATGAACCTCATCACATTGGGATGAGTTGGTCGGGTGCGAGGTCAAAGTTAGTCAACACAGCTGAGACAAAATTGTTCATGGGATACTTGAGCCCCACTTCGAACATTTCCCAGTATGTTATGAATACATTGCTAAACTGACTTTTAAGTTTCGAACTATCTTCATCCAAACCCCAAGTATCAACCTTAGTGCCATCCAGTAAGCTGAAGACTTGAACCAATTATTCTAGCTTCTTCTTCCGAAGAGTTTGTTTGGATACCCAGACTCAATCTAAGGGAAATTCCTCATCACCTGTCAAGATTTACAAAAATTAAATTATTGAACGTTCATGTAAGAGAGTATTTACTAAGCTAAAGAGGTTCGGCCAGCTCATGTTAAGTAGTGATTAAAGGTATTGTCCGAGTCTAGGGGGAAGTAGGAGCTCCTAATTTAAAAAGATGACCCTAATGCTCTGAGCATAAAAGTCACAGTCATGTGATAGAGAGTGGGACACCGAGCCCCTATGATGAGGAAAGATAAGGGCTCAGCATCATACTATTAGGTCATGATAATAGGTGTGCCCTAGTTCAGATGTGCTAACTTAGAATTCAACCCCATATAACCTTATTACAATTCATTTTAGAGCTATTTTACTATAATACCATTGCAAAGGTAAAGTGAAATAATAAAGGTGAGCAAAATCAAGAAAAAAGTAGAGGGGCATCCGATCCTCGCGTCTGGGTAGGCTGAGCAATAGCCCTTGTGAGCACAGAGGAAGAACCCCCTTGCGTCATGACCATAGTTGAAATGGCCAAAATCACCACTACAACGCTCCCTACCATAGACAAATCTGACACTGCGATGGCTGGAGGGGTGGTGACATTATTACTGGAGTCGTTGCCTTCTCTCGTCATTGAGAATAGAGGAAGAGATCAAGGAGGAAAGAAGTCGAAGGTCGAATTGAAAAGGGCGGAAGCAAAAAAGTGAGAATCCTTGTCTTATTCTTGTATTTATAGCCGGGAGAAGCTAGCTTGATGAATGATGCATGGCATGATCTGAGTTTATGAGTGAAGTCTATGCCATTTCAAATTAAGGAATTGATCTTGGTGGACACGTGTCAAGACCACATGCTTCACTGCCAAACGATCAACTGCCAACACGAATTCCAACGATGGCACCTCAGAACCAGCACGTGCATAATGAGGAAACATTGTGGTGCATTAAAGGAAAGACGTCCTCTCGTCTTCTGAGGATCCACCGAGTTCATCAAAGAAAAGTGAGTCATACTTCATAAATAACCCTAAGCTCTGAATTCCAATATCCATACTTCATAAATAACCCTAAGCTCTGAATTCCAATATCTCGATGTTCGGACTTCGGGAATACTAATGATACATCGAAGTAAATCGGTCGAGTTAATAAATCAATGAGAACCAAAGCCTAGACCAAGCCTTGCAAGGTTGAATCCGAGATAAAACACTTCTTCATTCTGAGTTGTAAGAGGCTCTCAACACCGAGCCATGAGAAGCTTGATATGTCTCAACACTAAGTTGTCCAAACCTTGATGTCTCAATATTGTGTAGATGTTGATGTTCCACTAAGTCCCAATATCTTGGTGATCAAATGATAAGGAACCAATAACTATGGAAGCTAATCTCTATATTCAAATTTAGGAATAAATCCCAAAAGATCCGAAATGCAAGGTCGCTCATTATGAAAAGTCTTGCTAAGATTATGATGTCAAAGATTACAGTATTTAGATACAATCAACACCCTATAAATAGTAACGTCTTCGAAGAGATAAGGACTAATATTTAACTGTTCATTCGACCTTTATTATTGTATGCTGGTCTAACTTGAACGTCGTAGCGATCATAGTTAGAGAGCTTTCAGCGATGTTCTTCACTGTTCCTCTCTCTATAAACAAAAGGAAGGGTGGTCTGGCGATTCAAATTCTCAAGGAGCCTCTCGAATCGAATTCAACGGTTAACCAAGCCCCGTCAACAATACTAAATATAAATTAACATATTATTTATTAATGTAAATATCTATTTTTAAATATCAAAAAACCTTAGTCGATATATTAATATACATTAGTTAAGGGTACCTTTGTCTAGAAAAATATGATAGATTAAACTCATTTTTTTATTATTAAGTATAAATAAGAGTTTATTTAAAGGCGCTCTAAAGAATAAAACACATGTTAGGGGTTTAGTTGCAAAGTCTGGGAATAATATGCAAAATACCCTCACCCCCAAGTCTCTTACTCGAGCACTGCACGTTCTCCTCCTTCCCACCAGAGATAAGCAATTCACTGTCTTCCTTCCTCTCAAGGGTTTAGGGTGTTGAGGTTCTTCAAAAATATAAAGCAAGAAAGAGATCGAAATCGAGCAGAAGGATGCAGCTCCAATCCGTTTGCTCCGCCCCGCAGCTCCCGGCACAGCCCAGGCCCTCGTCCTCGTTTCATTCTTCTCCGACGGTGAGTTCCCTCTTCTTTCGGGCTCTTTGCTTCCCATTCTTTGGAAAAAAAAATTCTGTAAGAAACTATTTTTTCCATTGATTCTAGTATATCACTAATTTTCAGAGGAGGAATGCCATAGTTCTCAAATCCAGCAACACCTCCAAAGGTATCGATCTCCATCCCTCAAAAATCCTACATTTTTTTTCCCTAATTTTTGGTGTTCTGTGTTAAAAACGTTGAGTTTTTGCTTAATTTGTCTTAGCCTATCGCTCGATATTGATTTTACCAATCAAGAGAATGCACAGCGGGAGGCCGGTCGTCTCTTACCTGCCCAATTCCGATGGCCCGGGTGAAGAAAAGGAAGTTGCTCCTTCTCCTCCCAATCTGAAGTTAATGAACAATGGCAGTGCGTCGAATTCCAGTGTCGTCGCCTGGTCGGGGAGGACTAGTTTGGATCCGTACCGGGGGAAATCGGGGTCAGTTTCATTTTGTGGATTGAGCTACCAGCTGCTGGAGGAGAGGAAACTGGTTTCTTCACCATTCAACGAGGGTACCGGGTCATTTGTCTGGGTTGTTGCGCCTCTGGTTCTGATCTCGTCACTGCTGCTCCCACAGTTTTTCATTGGTAATGCGGTAGAAGTCTTCTTGAGGGATGAGATCCTTGCAGGTATTTGGGCTGATTTCTCTTTCCTTAACTTTGTCGATGCTTGTGTTGATTTTGCTTCAACGACTGTTTGAGAAGGATATGAAAGTGAGTCCATTTCTGATCTTTTACTTGTTCATTTGGGATAGATTGGAGTTTGTTACTGTCCTATCAAACATAAAGTTGCCAATAAAATTGTGACGCGAAAGTGAGAGAAGCTAGAAATGATGTTGGACACTGGCATAAAAACTTGTGTGAGATACATTCTTGATGAAATAAAAATGTGGAATTGTATATTACGATGTGAGAATTTTCTGACTTATGTAATACAAAGGTTTGAAAAGAGAATGAAAACATGGCAGATGAATGGAAATTCGGGTCAGTATTTTTTTATGGTCATCAAAACACTTGTTATATAGCCTGAAGAATTTAGAATGTTGTATGGAGATATAAAAAAGAAAACATTAGTCTATTACATATAAAGCTCTCTGTTGTGAAGTATATAAGAAAAGCTTAGACAAGGATGCAATGGTTGTTGTTCATGAAATAGTCTGACTTGTAGATTTGTGATACAAGAGGCTCTGAAATAGCATTAATGATAAAAGTAAATTTTTTTAGGTTGCAATGTAGGATCCTGCAGCTAAGTAGAATTGGTAAAGACAACTTTAGATAGTTCCTGCTATGCTGCATTTATTTATGTACCTTTTTATTATCTTTGATAAAATTATGAAGTGGACTGTGTACACATCAAGGATTTCATACGGGATATTTTTCTTTGTCCCATTGTTGTTTAGAGAAATCATTCAACTAGAGATCTGTAAGTTTAGTTAACCTTGCTAACTATCGCAACTTCATTTTGGCTGTCCTCTTTTATAAAGGAGTAAAGTTACCATTTGCAGTATTTAAGATTCACATTGATGATATGGTCCAGATCATTAGCATTACACCATAGTGTTCAGCTTCCAAAAATCAAATCGGTTATATGGACATCTATGAGAGATTTTGTGTACCTCAATTAGCACTTGCTAAAATGACCACTATGCTACAATGAGAGGTTAATTATTACTATCTATGAGTGCGACATCAATATCCAGTGTAGAAAATTTTTCTTGGCTTCTGTTTATTGAATCATCAAACATCTGAAGCATTCTTTATTGTACTTGACTAGTGGTCTCTACTAAAGATTCATAGGGAATTTGTCAAAGTCTAGCCATGTGCAGATGATTGTCAGGAACTGACTGGTGGATTGCCATGAGAAGTTTCTTCTCTTGAAAACCCCTGGACAAATCTCAATGTGAACAGAGCAGAACAATTCTGAAAGTTGTCATTAACACCATGGTTGGAATTTTGCAGAAATTGTTGTCTCTTTGTCCTCAGAGGTGATATTTTATATGGGACTGGCTGCCTTCCTCTTCATAACAAATCAAGTACAGAGACCATACCTTGACTTCAGCTCAAAGCGCTGGAGCCTCATCACAGGCCTGAGGGGATACTTATCTTCTGCCTTCTTCACCATGGGCTTTAAGGTGTTTGCACCTGTTCTTGCTATTTATGTTTTCTGGCCAACTCTTGGCCTACCGGCCTTGGTTGCAGTGTTTCCATTTGTTCTTGGATGTGCTGTGCAATATGCATTCGAGTTGTACTCTGAGAAGCATAGATTGTCCTGCTGGCCTCTTTTGCCGATCATATTCGAGGTACATCATGGTTTGATTTCTCTCTTTGGTGTAATATCAATAACTATGATTTTATTGATGCAGAAATGATACGTTTTTGCAGGTGTATAGGTTGTATCAGTTAAACAAAGGAGCACATTTTATGGAGAGGTTGCTGTTCTCAATGAGAGGATTAGTTGTTGACCCTACTGTGATGGAGAGAAGCAATGCTTTGGTTTCAATGGTGGTGGTTCTCCAAGTCCTTGGTGCTGTTTGTCTTTGGTCCTTGGCCACTTTTCTTTTGAGGCTCTTTCCCTCTAGGCCAGTGGCAGAAAACTATTAATGTAAGCTTTTAAGCATGCTCTCTAATTCAGGGTTTTAAGTTTTAACTGAAATGTTTCGGTTAATTTGATTTCGCTTTTATGTCGACATCACGCTTGCGCTATCGCCAACCTCACGCCCTCGCCCGACCCCTCGTAGGCATTGACTTCGTGCTCTCGCACCAACCTCTGGCGTCTGAACTCATGCGCTCGCCAGCCTGCGCCCTTGTGCCGGCCTGGCTCTTGCGCTCGTGCCCTCGTGCCGGCCTTTGGCGTCTGCAACCGTGCACTCGCCTGCATGGCATCGCTCTCTGGCCAACCTCGCAACTGGTCTGGTCCCCGCGCCCACAAGCTAGCACCGACCTCGCACTTGGGCTCCGGCACCCTCGCCGGTCTGACCCCTGTGCCGGCGTACTCACGCCCTTACAAGTCTCTACCAAATATTGTTCACTTGCATGAGACTGTTCACGTGTATGAATTTTTTATGTATGATATTGTTCACTGTTTCAAAAATTTTTAAATATATTATAATATTTTTAATTTAAATTTGAAAAATAATTAAAGTAAAATTAGATTTTAGTCAAAATATAATTAATAAATAAAAAAACGAAATAGTTTTCACTGAAACGCATTGATTTCTCTTAGTATCGAAATCGATTCTAAAATCGAAACTCAAAACCTTGGGTAATATATAAAAACTAAATGTCAAAATATTAAAGTTAGAATTTAGAAATAATTATATTTAATACCCTATAATATTTACTATTTACATGCAAATCATTTTAAATATTTTTCTAATAAATTTATGTTGAATCCTAAGAATTAATATTATTGACCAACTAATATTGGCAAGCACTCAAAATCGTTAAACATAAATATAAATTATTCAAGAAATTTATATAAACCAAATTAAAATCATATATGAATTTATCGATAAAAAAATCTTTTAATAAATTAAACATAATTATTATCTTTAAATTTAAAATTAATCTACCCACTAAGTGATTAACTATAAAATTTAATTTAAATTAATTAAAATTATATTTACTATTATGATAAAAATATTAATAATTTTAAAAAAATTTTAAAAAAATTTTATTATATTTTTAATTTGAAATCAAAGTACAATCAAAATATAGTCAAAGTTTGATTAATATATAATTAATAATTAAAAAAATTTACCGAAGCCGAAACCATCGAAACGTATCGATTTCGCTGAATGACGAAACCGAAACTTAAAACCTTGGTCTGATCCTTGTTAGCAATAAAAAGGACCAGTCTTTTAGTTGCAATGTTAATACTGAGCTATGATTTTTTTTTTCTAACATCCACTATTTTTATCAAAATTGCAGAACACCTTGAGTTTCAATATTTGCAAACAGTTCTTTTTCAAATTTCTTTCAATCTTAGGTCAAGAGCTTTTAGTGCAAGACTCCCTGGTGCTTCATGTCAGGCCTGTCTGAAATCTAATAGTGAACAGCCTGATACAGTGGTTCAGGAGAAATAGCAATCATCTCAATTATGCAATCTGCAATGAACAACCGCACAGTTATTAAGAAGATAACCTCGAAAAAGATAAACTGAGAAGGCAATTTTGAACTCTGCATTCAGATCAGCAATTAATGGAGAATATTGTGCTTTAATATTAAGATGCATGTCGAACCAGAGTTAATTACATGTGTTAATTCAACCTACAGTATAATGCAGAAAATAATAAGAGATAACTTCAGCTTAACACCTTGTATCATGTTTAACTATGGCTTCTTGGATCGGTAACCTGATGGACCCTTCTAGCTTCCGCACTGGAGTACTGGCCAACAACACGAGAATGAGGTACAGAGGGCTCTCCATTTGCAAGAGCAGCAACATTCTCAAGCAAGTATTGCCTTGGGAGTCTGCCAACAATATTTCCCTCCTCATTTCCATCTTTGTCAAG
Organism: Trichopus zeylanicus subsp. travancoricus; assembly: GCA_005019695.1. Taxonomy (NCBI): domain Eukaryota; kingdom Viridiplantae; phylum Streptophyta; class Magnoliopsida; order Dioscoreales; family Dioscoreaceae; genus Trichopus; species Trichopus zeylanicus. The sequence goes on from RXID01014328.1 coordinate 258,643, forward strand.
GAAGGCAAAATGCGGGATGCCCTCCACACCAAACTCATCAAGTTCCTGCTCCCACTTGGTGTTATCAACATTCAACATGACAAAATTCACACGGTCCCTGGAAAACGGATTCTCTATTTGATAAGTGGGGAAACATTATAAAAGCAAGTGAAAGTTAAGTATCTTCTGTCATAGAATTAAAATGAAGACATTTCTAGTACATTTCTGTTGATTTTTAGGAAGATAATTTGATTTCAAGCAGATCAAGTTTTTCATCATACTTGTTGATGCTGCGATGTTCACTAGATGCAATATTTTAAAGAGAAATAAGGCATTTCTAGTGCATTTATGTTGATAATTTCAACTAAAATTAGGATAAAAGAGCTTACTTGTATTGTTGCTCAACTTTATAGACAGCTGGAGCTAATTCTCGACAAACTTCACACCAATCTGCATAAAATTCAACAACTGTAGGCAACCCATTGGAAAGAGCCTGCTGACAAGAAAATAAATGCATGCTACATCAGATCAAAGCAAGCATAATTTAGGAAATAGTGTGTAAGTGTCTTGCAGCTCATTCTTCTTAAAAGAGCTACTCTATGTTTTTGACAAACTGAGATGTCTCTAACTTTAGATTAGATGCAAGTTGCAAACTTAGCCACTACAATAAATCAGATGCTTGTTAATAATAAATAAAAAAATAAAGAATAATTGGAGAACCAATAGTCATCAATTTTTTTTCTCCAAGAGAACTCATCAGATGTGTCCCATAAGGATTCAAATTTAGATAAAAACATCAGCTAATTGCATTTGAAACTTCAAATAACATAAAAAAAAGTTTGTAAATAAAAAAATTAAATTGATCGATGAAGTGCATCAGGACATAGGCCAACTGGCCAAGTTAATTTGGTGAAGGTGCAACATCTGTGAGTCCGTTTCAGTTCAAAATCCAAGCTGTAACATGTGTGCAATGCTACACTTTTGCATGTTGCTGCATGGTATCAGGCTTCTTAAATCAACATGTATAACAAGACTAATAATCAATTGATATGCTTCAGCGTAATGGAGTTTTATATGGCCTGTCAAGACCAGCATAGCACCACAACTGGTCTAGTTTACCTAGGTCATTCGACAAGAAGAAAATCAACCAACACATATTTGGAATAAAACCTGAACAAACCTGTTCATAAGGTATGGCATTAGCTGTAAGATCTTTCAAAGAAACACCGAAGTCCAGCCTTGTTGACAGAAATAATCCTACTGCCGCAACAGTTGACACCAATGCAATCCGCCTGTTAATATCTTTATTTGGAAAGCCCGCAAGTTCAGCACTTTGGGATACTACAGTAGGTTCGGACTGTTCCTCATTCTCTGACCTGGGTTGCGCAAGAGTTTCCTCCTAAAATATGTTCAACAATGCAGTAAGTCAAAGAGAAAATGGTATTGCAGAAGGCATAATACAAATCAACCAAATATTTTCATTAGGCATGGATGCCTGAAATTTTGAACTATCCAAGCTAGTTTGTGACAAGTCCCAAAATTTCTAAGCTTTTGCAAAGCAATAAACATCACCTCCTTCAACTACTGTCTTGAAGCCAAACTTCACCCAAATTGAAGCTAATAAGCAAGCTTCTTTCTTAATCTGGAAATATAGTATATAAATGGTCACTATGAAGGATCCCAGATATTTACCACTTAGACAACCAATACATCCTTAGGAAAAGAAAATAAAAACCATAGAGAAATCCTTGGAAGCAGAGCAAAACGTTCAATGGGAAAAAAGACAATCAGATTAGACATCAGCAACCAAGGCACTGTAAGAATCACAATATCTTCATCATACTGATTTGCAGGAGAAAAAATGGGAAAAAAAAACTATTTTTGACAGCATTTTTACCAACACATGTTACGAATAAGTAAGAACCCTTAAGGAAATCACACTCCGCTAGAGATATCTAGCATAGTTTATTAACAGAGAAAGGAAGAGAAGCGAGAGGCAGAAAGTGAGAAAGGAGTTGTCGAGACCGACAATGGAGTCCGCGCGGCAACGGGTCGAGCGGGAGGTGAGGCGGTGAGGATCTGAGACGAGGCGGAGAGTAAAATACGGCGGCGGGAGAAGGGAGGAGGGGCGGAACGGCCGGGAGAGGCCGCGAGGGAGGCCGGCGGGGCTGGAGGCGACGACCTTCGCGATGAAAGCCATTGATTTGAGATTTGGGTGGCTCAAAACGTTCTCTTGCGGAGGCAGTAGAGTGCTGAGCCTTTGGAAAAAATGGGCTGGCCTCAGCCGAACCCACACTTATAGGTGAGACGGATTGGAATATTGGGCTTGGGCCGATCGGATCTCCTTCAGACAAATCTGGGCCGCGTTCCAAGATCGCGGGGCTGTCGTTGGGTGTCATATTATTATATAACCGCCTGGAATTTAAGTAATTGCATGTAGCCCGTCTAATATTTTAATTTCTTATTTGAAATCTTCCCATGTCTAATGAATCCCTGTGAAGGAATAGACGGTTTTGAGCTTTGCATGCAGCCAGCCCTCTTTCTTCATGCTGCTCTGTGAATTATTGCTTGATAAAGATCAAAGTGACAATTAAATGAGTTTCACGAGCATGAATTTACGTTGACTGATGAGATGGCCTAGGACCTATTTCATTTCAGACTAAGAAAAAAATCAACCCGCTAGACTAACTAGTGTTTAAATGTGACTGAATCAGTCACACTGCCATGCATAATATCCAAACTAACCCTAAATATTAAAATTACCTAATTACCCTTTACTACACCTCTATATTAAATAAACATTAAAAAATCTCTACTCAAACTAATCCTAGTCGCATCCAAACGCTCTATTTTTTAGTTGAACCACAAATTGTAACGGAAACTAATCATGCTGCCATTAGTAACATTAACTTTGTGATTATTCTAATTCAAACGATCCTTTTAAGGATTACCCAAAGCTAATTGATCAGTTGGCACACAGCGAGCGACAAGGTATTCTATTTCTTATTTTTAAAAATGTGGAAAATTTCAAGACCGAGAAGAGCCGTAGATACCTAAATCTACGACCTAGATGAGTGGATGAATCATAGAACCCATCTAGACTGTAAATCCAATATGTGAACGTAGTTACGCGACCCTGCTGTTTTCTGAGGAGCCAAAGCATCATGGAGAAGAATACTGGCCAAAACACCCAGACAAACACCTGAAATCCGAAACTAGGGAATCTACAACGTGTGCCTCGACAACACACCTAGAATGGCGGCTTCAATGCCGAGGGAACTTCGTCAAGGCGGCATTCACAACCACCCCACCAGCTCCGTTCCCAAAGCCAAAGACGATGAAAGCAAGGGAACCCGAGACACGCTATGAAACACAACTCCAAGCATCAGTCAAACATTACGTGGGCATTCGGAGAAAACTCAAAAACTGAAGAGGATGTGTTACAAGATGAACTGCAAGAAGTGCGGGAACACGACGTGGGGTGGGTGCGGCAAGCACGTCCCCTCCGTCTACAACAGCGTCGACAAGGGCAAGCACTGCATGTGCCGCCCGTGGCCCGGGGTCGCCGTGCCATCGACGGCCGCTTCATCATCAACCACTACCACTGCCACTACCTAAAAATAGAGTATGTCTCTTTTCCTTTTTACCCTTTTTCCTTGATTTGACTCTTGATCTTGCAATTTGTCTGCTTTCTCACTTTTAATGTTTGGTTCAAAACTAATCATCAGAAATCATAAAATTTTGGTAAATGGCATTTCTTTGATTTCTCGTCTATGATTGCAGATAAAATGTGGTCATGCCTGTGACCTAGGAAGAAGCAAATCGATATCTGCTGTTTGCAATAACAGAAGTGGTTCATCTGTACTGTTTTTATAAAATAAGAAGTTCAAAATCAAGCCAATCATCGTTGGCTTTTGATGTGATCTACAGTTTGGCCTGCAGGCTGTAAGGTTCAATAATACTCTCACCATTTATTTTCGTGCATTCCAGTGCTCATATGGTATGTTTTGGGATTTATTTCATATAATTTGCAGTCCTTTTCGAAATGCTCCTAATAATCAACCGTTGCAAGTGTTTTTTCTTGCGTAAATCCTATGTCAATATGAGCTTCATGGATCGATCCGTCTGTACATTTTGCTTTTGCTGTTGTATCGGGAGCTGCTTCACATATTACTTGATATAAAGTAGATAGTAAATTTATTTATCTTTTATTGAATCTTTTTAATCTCTTTCACGATTAGATAGCCAATTTGATAAACCAATGATTTTTTTTCCACGTTTCAAAATGCAGTTAACTAACATGTTAACTAATCGATTATGATAAATTAGATAGGATAAAATAGGCTTATGTATACCTGCTCTTGCATTCTATGTGGAACTGCAAATTCCTAATGTACTCGGAATCAGAGATAAAGGATTTAGCAGCCGAGAATGATCAGACAAGTACTTAATTGTTCGCTAACACCCAGATGACCAATTGTGTATACGTGGGAAGAGCTGCGAGCACGCCATGCCTGCTCAAAATCTTATGACCAGAGACAAACCTAACACTGACAACCCAAGTCCAAAACCGAGAGGTTCGGGACAGGTTTTCTGTCCAGCTTGCCCTGCCACAGCGACCGAAGCCGAACTGGGCTGGGAGTCCCATCCATTGGCCAGGCTATTGTAACTGGGGCAAGTGGAGAAGCCCTTCGGTGTGATCATCACCAGTCTACCCTAATTCTTGGAGGCAAAATTTTCCTGTCTCATTCATACAAAGAGACCTGGCCAGAAGATCTTACAGGGTAAACGTCTTCTCTGCAACAATCGAGAGAGGAATCATTACATCAGAATCCTTTTTAATTATAACTAAGCAAGGTGTTGACCAATGATTACGTATGAAAGACTCACCATGTTATTTCCACCTCGAGCATCAGGCTTAACCTCCAAGTGATCTCATAATACTTCACGGCATCAGAGGAATAAAGCTATGGTCATAGTAACGCCAGCCAAAACAAGACAATTATGCGTCACATACGTGATAAAATAACAAACTGCAAGCAATCAGAGATTAAAAAACGAACTTTTCGTTGAGTGCACAGGTGGTCTCACCGCACTAACACCTTATGACGTACGAAACAAGAGAAAAAAAAATGAGGAAGTTGCTGCAATGTCCTAACCTTTTCCTTACCTGGTTCTTCCCTGCCAAGCATTTTTATAAATAAATAAATAATACCTTTCTTCATCAATATTTTGCTCTGTAAAATCCATTAACTGTATAAAACACCCCACAAATTGTATTCCCAATTTTCACTGATGCAATGAAATATTTACAAGCTCTTGCAAATACTAAAACAAAAGTTGAAATATTACATATTGATTATGCTAAATATTTTTAAATGGATAGTAAAGTGAGCATTTTTGCTGAAAAATCTTAGTCTGTAAAATTATCTCCAACAGACACTGTAATGGCAGCTTGGAAATTTTGAACTTGACAGACTAAAATGTCAGTTACCTCATTAGGGACATGTGAGGCAGATGTCTCCGAGGGTTTACAATTGGAATCACAGAATGATCCTGACCGGATTCAGAAGATGGTCCAATAGAGTATTTTTATGGATTATGACCTAATACCAAAAAGAATGTCCCGAGATTAATCTGTAAACAATTGGGAACTACCAAACCATGGGTATGGATTTAAAAGGACAAGGAGGCAATGCCAAAAGACCATGCTCATTGTGCTACATGCCTTGGCATCATTGGAAAACAACAATTAGGGTAACCCCACACATAGATGAAAGCAAAAACAGGAAGCAAACAAGCAAGCGGTAAGCGGGAGTAGTCCAAAGCTGTTTCATGTAATTAAGAACTCAATGCCATTGCTTAATTCTTACCCAGACAATAAAAGGTCCCCACAAGTTTTCCCTGGTTGATGGGTGTGGACCTGACCAGAAAGAGCGAATAATAGCTGGAAAAATACCATTATTGTGATTGTTATTTGATGCAACTTTTTCCGGAGAGTTGAATTCCAAGTTTGAAAGGAATTATTAGTGTCAAGTGGGCACAATAAATTGCCTTGGAGTTATACAAATGCCCCACAGCCTTCAACAGGAAGTCACATTTTCACTTGTGTTTCTTACAAAAGAAAAATTCTTCCAGCAATATGGTGATTTGGAAAAAGAGCCATAAAATTACCTTTTGAACAAAGTGGTAACTTGTTGCCATCCATCCTCACTAAAGAGCTAAATGACTAATCTGTAGAAAACAATCAGATGGTAACTTCAGCAAGATCTGCATTTCTATTCACAAGTACAAAAGATGGAAAACGTTAAATGGGGTGGCGGAAAAACTTGTTGAAGTAATATAATTACCAGCTGATCAAATAATCCATTCAGATCTGCTTGGGTGGAATAACACGCCATCAAATCCATTTGTTTGCACATATCTTTTTTGCTTTAAACAAATATGCGCATGTCAAAATCTGGATAAATTTTGAGTACTATGTTTCAATATATCCCCAATATACTACATTTTTAGGGTGCAAAATCATAGTTGATGCTCGATAGTGCTAACTAAAAAGAGCAAAAAGAAAAATAAAAAGCAAGCACAATAGGCGTATGTATGTAGGTAAGACTGAAGAGGTTTTGTGAGTGTATGAAGGATGTTCAAGCATCCATGCTATAACACTTGAATGATTTCACTTTCAAATGAGTATATGCAAAAATATAACTCCTGTGAAGCCCTGAAAATTACAGTAATTCAATATAATTTCCCAATGAATATTGTACTGACCTTCCATTGTTCCCCCAGCTGTTTGAACACTTTCCCCTCCCACTTTCAATGCACCTCATCATGGTAGATGAAACATTCATGAGCTCTGAATGCCTGCAAAAGTCTCATGACCCCCATTCCCTTTTTTCAAAATTACATTAAAACAAAAAAAATCTAATCAAAACACAGGAACTGCTTAAACCAAAATCCACGGAAAAAAATCAGAAAAAATGCATTTGAAAACCTCAGGAAAAACCCCCATCGGCCATTATCTCTCCACTTCAAGTGAGATTCTCTGATAATTAAGTAAAGCCCCGAGCCTTGCAGCAACAGATTAAACTATCAGATTATAGTAATCTGTACAGAGCACGACCATAACTGCTTTTTAGGTTAAGCTTGTTCAAACCCTGTTTGTCCCCTCTTGCAAAAGAACCATCCCTTTCTCTCCAGCCAAAGCAACCAGGAGGAGAATCTATTACAGCTACCATGAACTGAAGCTTTCCCCGGAGCGAGCAGCAGGCAGCAATGGCGTCGGAAAAGCTTGGCTCCAAAGGCCAGGCCTGGTTCTGCACCACCGGCCTCCCCAGCGACATTGTCGTCGAGGTCGACGACATGAGCTTCCACCTTCACAAGGTCGCTATTCTTCCCTTTCTTCCTAAATTATGCAGTGGACTTTGTCACTGAATTTGATTCTCTGTCGCCAGTTTCCGTTGATGTCGAAGAGCAAGAAGCTGCACGACCTGATAACGGACCGGGAGAAACAGGAAAACTGCGGGGAGGAGATCGAGGAGGAGGAGCTCCTCCGCGTCGCGCTTCATGGCTTCCCCGGCGGCGTCGAGTCGTTCGAGGCCGCCGCCAAGTTCTGCTACGGCGTTAAAATCGAGCTCACCGCCTGGACCGTCGCGCCTCTCCGCTGCGCCGCCGAATTCCTCGAGATGACCGAGGATTACGCCGAGGAGAACCTCATCTCCCGCACCGAGCGATTCCTCGCCCAGTCCGTGCTCCGGAACATCAAGGAATCCATCAAAACACTCAAATCCTGCGAGGATCTCATGCCGCTCGCGGAAGAGCTCGGGATCCCGCAGCGCTGCGTGGATTCCATCGTCGCGCGGGCGAGCTCCTGCGACGTCACCTCCCTCTTCGGCTGGCCAATCGGCGATGGCGCCGATCCCAAGGCGGCGGTTTTGTGGAACGGGATCGACACCGGTGCTCGCCGAAAAAACGGGATCCGGTCGACAGCGGCCGCGGCGGAGGTAGATTCCTGGTTCGAGGATCTCACCGTGCTCAGCCTCCCAGTCTACAAGCGCGTGATCGTTGCCATGCGGTCTCGGGATCTGAGCCCGGAAGCGATCGAAGGGTCCCTGATCTCCTACGCCAAAAGCTCCATTCCTGGCCTCTCGCGCTCCAGCCGGAAGCACTCGTCGGCGCCGATCTCCTCGGAGGAGGAACAGCGGGAGCTACTAGAGACCGTAATTACGAATCTGCCCCTGGAGAAGAGCTCGGGTCTGGTGACCACCCGGTTCCTCTTCGGGCTGCTGCGGACGGTGAACATCCTCCGCGCATCAGAGGCGGCGAGATTGGCGATCGAGAGGAAGATCGCGGCACAGCTGGAGAAGGCGGCGTTGGACGATTTATTGATGCCGAGTTATTCGTACCTCGTGGACACGCTGTACGACGTGGAGTGCGTGGAGAGGATCGTCGGGTACTTCATGGAGTGGCAGGACGACAGATCAGCGATTATTCCCGCCGAGGAGGAAGGCGGCGGGGTAGTCGGGTCACCGGCCAGTGACAATACTGCGCTCACCGCCGTGGCTAAGTTGCTGGACGGATATCTGGCGGAGATCGCGTCCGACGCGAATGTTAAAGTCAACAAATTCTGTGATCTTGCGCTTGCGCTCCCGGATCACGCCCGGCTCTACGATGATGGCCTCTATCGCGCCGTTGATCTCTATCTCAAGGTGCATTTCTATACTTTCTTTCATTTTTCGTTTATGATTAATGCCCTGATTTTTCTTTCATCCACGAATTTTTTTTATTTTTCTTAATATGAATTTGGATGAGTGAAAAAACATACAAATTTGAGGATGGCAGGCACATCCAAGACTGGCAGAGGCGGAGAGAGAGAAGGTGAGCGGAGTAATAGACTGCCAGAAGCTAACGCTGGAGGCGTGCACGCACGCAGCTCAGAACGAGCGCCTGCCCCTGCGGGCGGTAGTGCAAGTCCTCTTCTTCGAGCAGCTGCAGCTCCGCCGTGCTGTCGCGGGCACAATCCTAGCGGCCGACGCCCGGACGCCGGAGCCGACGGTGGCACAGTCAGAGGAGAGCGTGGCGAGGGAAGGCGGCACGTGGCGGACAACAGCTAGGGACAACCAGGTGCTGAAGCTGGACATGGACAGCATGCGGAGCCGGGTGCAGGAGCTGGAGCGGGAGTGCACGCGCATGAAACGTGCGCTGGAGCGCATGGACCGGGGGCGCACGGGCGCGGGAGCTGGCGACGCGCGCTCGAAGGGGTTGGGCTACATCACGAGCAAATTCGGGTGCAGGTTCGGGACGCAGGTGTGCGACTCGCGTGGTCGGACGGTGGTCGAGGCCAGGAAGCCGAGATCAGAGCATTCACATTCGTCCTAGATTTGAATCCATTGGTTCTGTCACTGCCTCGGAGATTTACGTTTTATGCTTTATTCCGGCAAATTAAAACGCTATCGAATTATATTTTGCATCAATTGGAAACAATCACGTTGAATAACAAAAACATTCAATACAGCGAATTCCAACAAACACAATGAATCCGGACATTTGTCACCAGTAATCCCCACAAGAGCAGGAGCCATCTCTGAAGTGATGAAACCGCTTGTTATCCCTCACGACAATCTCGCGCTCCACCACCTTCGACATGATCTTGATCGCATTGTGGCAATCCCCGCATATCCTCAGGTTCTTCATCACCCTCAACGTTGTTCCCGGCGGCGTTGCAATTAAACCATAGGCAATCGCCAGCCTCTCACTGTGATACATCAGTGCCCGCTCCTTCGCCTCCTCGTCTATGTCATGCAGCACAAACCTCGTGTCTGGCACATACCCCACCGCCCTCATTTGCGCATGCAGCTCCCTCACCTTCTCGTAAACTAGGCTTCGCTTCGGCTCCTTTGTTTTTGGGCTCTTGCGCATTTCGTCGAACACCTTACGAGCGTCCTCCTTGCTGCCCAGCTTACAGTAAACCTCTGCCAGTTTGTGAGTGATTGTTTGGTCGGGTCTGGGAGTGGATCTCATTATGAGCTCGTGGGCTCTCCGCACTAGATGCAGCGACCTTGTCTCGGCGCATGTCTGCAGCAATTGAAGAAGACTCGCTGGATTTGCAGGAGCCAGTTGCTTCTGCATTTGGTCCATGGCTTGCAAGGCTTCGTCTATCCTGTTTTGTTGGCAGAGGAATTTCAGATTGGAGGCTGGATTTTGAGAACGATTTTTGCTGATGGCGTTGGAATTTGTGGTGCTAGTTTTGGTGTGGTTTTGGGAAGACGATTTTAGGGGCAGTGATGTCGTGATCTTGGGAGATGGATCTGCGTCGGAGTTGCCATGCTTGGCCACTGAGAGGAAGGCGTGCAGACCGGCTGTTGCAGCAGCCAAAATCATTGCCCACGAGAGTGTTTTGAGAAAATGGAGATGCAATATGTCCGAGTTCAGAAGTTACATAGGAGGCAAATTTTAATGGGTTTTTACGGACATCCTTTGAGATATAATTAAATTATGTATACCTTCTTATTGTTTTTATAATTACTTGTAATTCATTTCTTTAATTTTCAACGAAATTTTAAATCCCAAGTTAAAAATATGAAAAATATATCCAATATATTGCAACAGATATAAATAAAAATTTAAAATATCTGTATTATAGCTGTCGAAAAATTCTCCAGCAAAATCAATAAAATTTGAGAAAATTTGTTTAACATAAACTACAACTAAAACATAAACTTCAAATTTGATGCATCAAACAAAAAAATCTATTTTATTTGTGCACAAAATATCATTTTAGTTTGAGAGAGATCCGTTGAGTTAATGGATAAAATCTATTATTTTTTCGGATCAATTGGATTTGAAAATCAAAAATCTTGTTAAAAATTTTAAAAAATAAAATTATATATAATTATGAAAAAAAAATTAAAAAAATACGTAATTTAGCTATTTGTTAGAATTTGTACATCAAAAATCCAATTTAACTCAAAAGAAATAGAAGTCAAATTTTGCAAATAACGCTCATTTTTCCTAAATTGCAAGATGCCTCCTCTTCATAGATATGTGCGATTTAGTTTGAAGGAGGCGCGGAAGTGACAGAAATAAAATAAAATTTGCATATATCTCGAGTATTAATTTGATAAATTTTTTATGTAAGAGATTATGTGTTTAAATTTGATATAAAACAGATTAAAAAAATCAGTTCAATATTAAATTATGGTGGTCTTCCTCTCAGTTCACATATAAGAAATTGGACAAAAAATTCTTCATAAAGTTACTTCTACATATAATAGTGGGGGCTTGGATTTTTCACAGAACAATTCAGTGAGAAAATGAATAGACGTGTGGAATGGATGGGTTGGAACTGACCTTGAGATTTTATCAGAAAACAAATTCAGATATAATGTTAGTTCATAACGTCTTACCATTATCTTCATTAACCATAGACGGTTTGGCTTGCAGGATGTTCTCCTGATCGGCGGATATCATGATGCAAACACTCATCCATAGCCTCTATTAATTGCATGCGCTTGCATGGATTTGGATCGGAGAGAGGATGCACTCCATGACAATGGCGGCGTTGTTGACTTCAATGCATTTAGAGGTGTCGTCCATCTTAATCCCATGATGTTATCGATCACCTCCATCCCTTGCCTTGTTCTTATTTTCAAGAAATATAATTTTATTTTGTAATATTTTTGTTCTTGAACAAATCCGGACCCCATCTCGACCTCCCACTAAATTGGGTCCTCGTGACCCACCACCAACTCTCACCAGAGCAAACGACTCCAATGATGAGGCTTTCCACAAATTCAGCAAGGTTTTGTTGTAAATGCCAAATAATTCAGGGAGCTATTTGCGAAATCGTCCTTCGGCAGGGTGAAGTGCTTCCTCCCGCGAGGAACGCCAGACCGAGTAAAGCTGCGACGACGGCAAACCGCCAACAATCGCGCGCGCCATGGCTGTGGAAACTTCACCCACCACCGCCACGTGTCCCCTCCGCCTCGGTAACATCCCGAATCTGCATTTAATACCCAATCGAATCGCTCCTCTTCCTCGTCTTGTTCCTCTGCTTCTCTATCTCCGTCTTCGAGATCTCTATCGTCGCGACGAAAATGGGGAAATTTGGGTACCTGGCGATGAAGACGGACGATCTCGCCGGGGATCTCATCGAGGCCGACCTCCGGGAGCTCGGAGTCGCCGCCAGGAAGCTCGCCGGCCATGCTTTGGCGATCGGGAGCGGCCTAGGGTTCGGCACCAGATTCCTCAAGTTCCTCGCTTGCTTTGCCGCCATGTGAGTGCGATCTTTTTCCGTTAAATTTTTTATCTTTTCTGATATTGATCTCTGCTTGGTTTTTCCAATTCTCGTCCTCTTTGGCCGGCCTTGGATCCGTTTGAGGAAATGCTGTAGAGTTTTGGGATGGTTCGCATTTTCGAATTGCAACTTCTTGTATTTTGGTGGATAGTCGCTGTTATGGATTATGTCGAATTGATTTGGTAATGGAAGCTCATTTGCCGTGCCTTGTTGATTTCACTTTGGATTTTGTTGTTGTGTGGCGTAGAACGATGAAATGTTCATGTCTTGATGCCTTGATTGGTGTGGGTTTTGTTTTCCTTCAGTTTCATTTATTGCATGTGAAATGCATGTAATTCTAGCTTGCATATGCCTCTGTCTCAAGCTTTTATGAAAGAAAGTTATTGCCGTCGTGCTATAACAGAACCTTTTAGCCAGTCACAGCTTGTGATCAGCAAAGCATATGTCTGCGTGGTTTTGTGCTTGGCACATCTATCATGGACCAATCTACGTAAAAAGGCAATTGAATAACTGAAGACTGTTGGGAAATTTTCATCCTTCTTTGTAGGCTTGTTCAGTATTTGATTCAAATCGAATAAATTGGTCGAATTGAAATTAAATAACTGATTCGGTTCAAATTATTCGGGCGTTCGGTTTGGTTCGATTTTTAAAATAAAAAATTTCGATATTTGATTTCAATTTTGGTGTAAAAATTGAATCGGACAAAAAATATATATATATAGATTTTGGTTTTGGTTATGCAAGTTTAAAAATAGATTTGATTTTAATTTGAATTTGGTTTAAATTCAAACTGAAAAAATATTTTGTCTATATGTACAAAAAAATTGGTTTAAAATTTTGGTTTTTGATTTAAACCGAAACGAAATATTTCGGTTCCGTTTCAATTTGACTTTTGTAGTGTTTCGGTTGGATTCGGTTTTTGAATTTTTAAAATGGAAATTTTCAATTCAGTCTATTCAGTTCGATTCAGTAATGGAATAAACCGAATGCACAACCTGGTCCTTTGGGCCAAATCACATTTTTTGTATCTTATCGTGATCTAGTCTATTTGTTTCTAACAAAAAATAAATAGTTTAGAAAACTTGTGTGCAGAGAGTTTTTTGTTGTTGTCTTTCCACTGTAATGCTTGGCATATACCAAACTTGTTTCTTGATGTTGTGTAAGCTAAAAGTCTCCTTTTCTAGGATCAGTTTTATAAGTTCCAATTCAACTTTTATTTTATTCTGCTGCAGATATTTGTTGATTTTGGATCGTACAAACTGGAGGACAAACATGCTGACATCACTCTTAGTGCCTTATATTTTCTTGAGTCTTCCTCATCCATTGTTCTCATTGTTGAGGTCAATTCTTGATGTTCATATTTTAATTTTGGAATTTATCCTTGGCCTACTACGACTTCTTGGCATGCCATTGTGTTGATATCTTTACATCCAACATGAGAAAGTGGAACATAAAAAGGAGAAACCTTTCTAAACTCCATTTGTTTTGTTTCTGTTTTACGTGGTTTCGATGGAATTTCAGTGAAATAGTCATGTAAAATCTAGACTGGGAAGACAGCTAGGACAATTTGAGGATTTCACAAGTAAAAAAGAGAAGAATTCCAACCAAAGGAAATTGTGTTGAAAACTCATACAATAAGCATAGGAGATAAATGTTGTCCAAGACACTATGGATGCTTAATAGTAATGGAGACTCAGACAAGATGATAATTGAGCCAACAATATTGGCATGTAATATAACAATCGGTTTCATGAAAGGAGGGTATAAATAGGAGGTTTTAATGCTCAGAAATATACTATGTCTTGGGTCTTGATTGTTGCAAAGAGATATACTCAACATTAGCCCCTGCCAACAAATTGGAAGAAGGTAAGTTCAGGGATTTTAAATAATCATATATATATCAAAACAACTGATAATAAAACAAGAAGGATACAACTATCCAGAAAGGGTGATTCTTGGGCTTGAATCGTGTAGTATGCAAGACATACTCTTGGTTTTTGATAGGGCTCCATGCCTAATAATAGCATTCTCAAGGTAAATGATGAGTTGCATATGGAGCATATTGGAGATGGATAAAATTACCAAAATGATTGGAGATGGGCAAAGGTTATATTTGAAAGGTTCATGAGGGGCTCTAACATTCAAAGCTCACAGCAACCAAAGAATCAAATATTTTTGAGGTGCACAAAAGAAATATCAAGACTTCCAGATAGCTTATGTGCCAATTGTAGTCTGAAAATAGATTGTGTCAATGAGTTGGATTTGAAGCACAAAAACAAACTGGAAATTGCCCTGCCCTGCCTGTTCTGTTTTGTTATTTTCTTTTGATCTAAAGATCATTTGGTGTTCTGCAGAGGTGAGTTTGGGAAATGGATTGCATTCCTCGCCGTTGTGCTGCGACTTTTCTTTCCTCGACACTTACCAGGTTACAGACTTTCTGCGTTTAAGCACAAAATCAAGCAACTACGAGAACTGTTGAAGGCCAATTTGACTCGGACTGCCAAAATTTTTGTTATGGTGCAGAATGGCTGGAGATGCCAGGATCGTCAATCCTTCTGTTGGTGGTTTCCCCCAACTTCTTTGCTCACAGATTAAGGGACAGCATTGTTGGTGTTATGCTATGCCTAATAATAGGCTGCTACCTGCTACAAGAGCACATCCGCGCATCGGGTAGCTTTAGGAACTCCTTGACAAAGAGCCACGGTGTTTCCAACTCTATCGGTATCATCCTCCTTTTGGTGTACCCTATCTGGCGTTTGGTGTTGTTCTTTCTATAGGTCTCTGGATGGGATCAGACCTTGCCGATCTGCCAAGGCAGCAGGTTGAGAAATAATTGGTCTCTTGATCATTCATATATGTTCATAAAACTTCAATATGTTCTACCTTAGGGCTGTGATCTTGTGTTTATAACATGATTTACAGTTTTGATCCAAACTGAGTCGTTTTGATCGGTCCCGAATCGAAACTCTATTTTGGCTTTCGATTAAGGTTTATTATTCATTACTGTTCATCTTCACCAACGAACTCGGGCGGGAGCGCACAGGCGGGCTCGAGTGTGGGCGGGTGTGCTCACCGGACTCTTGGGGGGGGGGGGGGGGGGGGGGGGGGCGGTGGCATGGAGAGGACCTCGCGCCCGCTTCGTGTCCGAACTCAAAGGCCCTACGCACTCGCTAGTCTGCTGCCGCTCCCTCGCCTATTTCGCGCCCTCACCGACCTGGCCCATATTTTCGCAGGATGAGGCCGTCGTTACACTGAAACCAGCACTATCGCCATTTTGATTTCGACGTCCTTATCGGTTTCTATCAGATACTATTAACATATATTATATTATTAACGTAATTATTCATTATTTTTTAAAATTTTTAAATATATCATAATTTTTTAATTTGAAATTAAAAAATAATTGAAATATAATTAAATTTTAGTCAAAATATAATTTTTATTTTGGACCTTTGATGTATAATTATACTTCAAAATCGCTGTCACGAGATCACGCAGAACTAATTGTTCTGACTCATATGCCTATAAATGTTCGTCCGGATTATCCACGTACTGAAAAAACTCAACTGATAATGATTATGATGATTAATTTTATTATTTTAAAATTTATAAATTATGTGTGTATAGGGTACATTTAATGAAAAATTAAATATATTTATATTAATTTTTAACTTTTAATTATATTCATATTATTTCTTGTATATTTTTTTAATATTAAAACTAGACTATATCAATAACTAACTATCAAAATTAGTATTAATTAATTAAAATAATATTTAATATTATGTTAAAATTAAGTATAAATTCATTCAAAATTTTTCAAAATTTTTCAAATTTTTTTTAATATTTTATTACATTTTTAATTTGAAATCAAAATCCAGTCAAATTATAACTGATCAACAAAAAAAAAATTTCGACCGAAATCGAAACCGAAACCTATAGCGAATTATAAACCTTTACAAGATTCGATGCTGTTCTTTTGTTGGCCTCTAAATTCCAATCCTAAAAACAGCAGGTTGAAAATAATTAGATTCACTTTTTTCTCAAAAGCTTTGAATTTGACCAAAATCGTTGCTTAGGTTATAAATATATGATGCTTTTTTGCTGCTTCGCCTCTTGGCCAACATGAAAATAAAGATCATCCAATACTCAAAACTTCGCATTGAACGAGAATTTCCATCTTCCTTGAAAAATTTCTTTTGTAATTCCTTACATTTCTTTTTGGCCTAATCCCTTTTTTTTCCTTATCATTCAGGAAAAACAATTTCAGGTAACCACCAACAGAAAATTATCGAGAAAAAAATCTTAAAAATATAACAAAAAAAATGAAATAAGTTCAAATCTTGACCAAAAATGAAGATATGTTTATAAAACCTCATATCTATATATGCAAGTTAAATAAGAATTGAACATATGCATTTCTTATGAAACAATCAGAGAAAAAACATAAAATGGCACATCGATCGAAATAAACTCAACCAATAAAAGAAAACCTATTCAGATAAGGCGACGAGTAAAACAAAATTTTCGAAAAGGGAAGCAAAATATGTGAAGGGATCAATTTCAGAGAAAAAAGTGAAACAATCGAAGGTCAAATAATCGGCGTAATATGTCAAAATAGAAGAAGATATGGACGAGGGGGATTCTCTCAGACAAATGCCTCGATTTGTCCTCACGATTGCATTGAATGGAAATAATAGGACTCGTCATCTTTTCCGACTTGCTCATCATCGAGAACATCCCAAGAAAGTAAGGAAAAAAAAACCCAAGGATTGAGAACCATCGAATCAAACAAACTCCATCGTTGCCTGGTAGAGAAATCAAAGAAAACAGAACCTCGAGAAGCAAATACTACAGGGAAAAGAACAAAAGGGAAGAGAAAAATGAGAATCAAAACAATGGATCGACGAAGAGACAGAGAAGAACAAAGGCGCCACCGACTAAAGTCGGCGAGCTTTCACGGCTGTTCACGAGGATATTTATAGGAAAATAGAGGGGATCTAGGGTTTTTTGTGTTCCTGGACCTTGGCCCGAGGTTGAGGCCCACTTTAGGATAGTGGATCGGGTTCAGAATCATCCGAATCCAATTTATTAAACGGGAAAAATGACACGAATATCGGGATCCTTTTGGTTTTCAAGATGTTGCCAAACGAATACTGTTAAATTCAAAAACATATCTGTTTGTGAACGGTTTGGGTCGAATCCGTTCATTTAAAACTACGTAGCAGATCACATAATATTTGGGCTAGGTTGAAATCATGTTTTAATTTCTCAAAAAATAATATTTTAACAATATTTGTTGTAATGAACTTTATTTATAAAAATCAAACTTGATTTTTACAATTTTAAAAAACCAAAAATCTGACTTTTATGAAGTTATTTTAAAACTTTATTAAAATCAAAATCTGGTTTTTTCGTATAAAACCCTTTTTTTTTTTTTTTTTTGAAAAAATCCAATCGAACTCGCAGCATTCGCTACAGGAATGCAGGTGAACCAAAATTAAGTTGAAGTTGCGAAAATTGAACGAGATTCTGACAATACACAATTATTTAATAGAGCTTGCTATTTTAAATAATAATGATAATTTTACTCATGAAAAGCAAATTTACGTGGCAAAGCACCGAATACAAGTTACAAAGGTATTAAACAAGAAAATCATCATTTTACGTTCGTGATTTTTTGAATTAATCATGCGAATTATTTCACACTTGCGCACTTTATTGGAAAAAATTTGGATGGTATTTGCAAATATAAAAGAACATTTGTTTTCAACCAACCTTCGAAAACAAAATACCGAACTATTATTCCTTTTTTTATGCCACTCGAAATCGGCAAAACATAAAACAATAACTTTTAAAAAATTTCTTTCCCTAATTTGATAAATCATTATTCCATTGGTTTTACATCCTATAAATACAAACAAACCCACAACAACAATTTAACTAGACCCGACAATATAATGAACTAATCAGTTAATTCAACTCAAATTAGACATATTCAAATTTATTATAATAATTATAATTCAAAAAAATTCATATCATAATTGAATCAACTCTTATAACTCATTTATGACTCGACTGATTTATTTATTTGTCGGATTATAAATAGATCAGATTGGATCAACCCATTTACCAATTAAGTTTATTAAAATTTTTTATTTTTTTTATAGTATATTTTTTGTAATTTTTAAACTTCTTATTAATATTATTAGTTTTAAATATTATTATTATTTTAATTATTTTAAATATATTAATGTTATTTAAATATACTAAATCCACTTAGGTCAATTTGGGATAATTTGAGTTTATTTGAATTAATTGAATCAATTTAGATAGGTTCAAATTATGATTCATTTAATTAAATAAGTTAATTTGGATTAAATTAGGTCATGATCCGAATTTGATTCGTTTAATAAACGAGTCAATTTAGATCGAATTCAATTATCCATTTTAAAAATGGGACAGATTTGAATTCAAAAAATTAACCAATTTAATAAATAGTTTGAGTTTGAATTGACTCGTTAGTTTAATACTATAAATTTGACCTAATTTGAATTTAATCTCTGAATTTGAATTCTCAATTCTAAATTATTCAACCATAAAAAACCAAAAAAATTTTAAAAAATCTTTCTTTTTTGAGCGGTTTACATACAACTCCTAATATTTGATCTTATTTACTAAAATTCTCCCTGATTTCAATATATACCTACATCCTCTCTTTTGAATTTTATTATCTACAACCCTTAATTATTATTTAATCAAAATTGTGGTCAAAATTTTTTTTTTATCCTTTCTCCCCTCAAAAGTTTGTTAATTATTTTTATCTGATTTTTTTTACTTTTCTTTACCTATCAAAATTAGACGGATTTAGGTTTGTTATAATTGGGTTGATCCGATTATGACCTGAAAAAATTCGAGTCATAATTTGGTCAACCCTTATAACCCATTTATGACCCGATTGATTTATTTATTTGTTGGATTATTAATGGGTCAGGTCGGGTCAACCCATTAACCAATTAAGCCAATTAAAATTATTTAATGTTTTTACAATACAAATTTAGTAATTTTTAAACTTATTATTTTAATTAATTTTTTATAATATTATTATTTTAATTATTTTAAAATATGTTAAATTATTAACATTACTTAAATATGTCCGATTGACTTAAGTCAATATGGATCATTTTGAGTTGATTTGAGTTAATCAAATATGATGATACACTCGGTTAATACTGCTACATCAAGGCAAAATCAAGGAAAGTTGAACTCAAGGCAAAGGCACAAACTACGGTGTCTGAGACAAAAATTCTCTTTTTTTATACTGAGGTGTGAAAAAGCTTTAATACCAAAGTGTAGATAGCCTGACATGCCATATGGCCCTAGGCTTTGGGATACTCCAATAGGAGCCACTTCAAGTCGCCAAGCTTGATTACCTCAATAAGATCAATTTTAAGACCATATAACAAAAAGATCCTATTCGTCTCCATGCTCAAAAGTAAATCTTAAAGAATTTGATATTCAATTATCTCTATCATGAAAATTTTGATGAGATTATGACACTGAAAGTCACAAGACCTTGATGCATTTGCACCCTATAAATAGAATAATTTTCAAGAAGATAGAAATTAATATTTAGTTATTCATTTTACGTTATTTATCGAGTTTGTTTCTGATTTGAACGTCGGAGTAGTTGCAGAAGAGCTTTCGACTATTTTGTTCATAGTATTTTTTTATGTAAAGACGTCAAGAAGGTGACCTAACAAATTTAATTCTCAAAGAGTCAAGTGAACTAAAGCTGACTTCAAACTACGAGTACGTCAACAAAATCAATTTAGGTCAAATCAAATCATGACCTGTTTATTTTAATAGATCAACTCAAGTTAAATTATATTATAATTTAAACTCGACCAATTTAATAGACAGGTTAATTTAGATCAAATTAAATCATTTATTTAAAAATTAAATCAAATTTAAATTCAAAAAATTAATCAATTTAATAAATAAATCAAAAGTTTGATTTATCTCACGGAACTCAGACCATAAATCCGAATTTCCATCTCTAAATTATTCAACCTTAAAAAACAAAAAGAATTTTTAAATTCTTTTTTTTGCGTTTCCTGCGCGTCCTGCACCAACTACATGTCCGCATTTAACTCCACCGACCCCGGGCTCGGCCTCCTGCAAAACTATTCAATCAAAACCCGATTGCGATAAGAAAACCGCCCCTTCTCCGCCATTACGATAAGAAAACCGTTCCCGGCGACCCCAATTAACCCAAACACGGATGGTGGCGTCGTCGAGGCAGAAGGGAGAGAGGGAGAGGTAGTAGTCGGAGTAGGAGAGGGAGGGGGGCGGAAGGGCAGATACGGCTATGAGGAGGCGGCGTCGATGTCGGCGCCAGCTTCGGAGCAGAGGGAGAAGGTGGCGAGAGTGGAGGCGGACATAGAGGACGATGAAGAGGCGACGCCGACGACGGCGACCATGGCGATCAGCCGCGGGCTGAAATCCGGCGGCTCGCGCGGCGGCGGCGGATCGATGAAGGGGGACGTGGTCGGGCACCAGCCGAAGGAGTAGGCAGGCGAGATCGCCGGCGCCATCGACGAAGAAGTGAGAGCTCGATGTCTCGATCTGGGGACCTTCTGGTTTTCGGTTTGCCGTTAGTGCTTAGGTCTGGGATAAATGATTTCCCGCGGAAGCGTTTAGCTTGATCTGCTCCGTAAAGTTCGACACGATGGAGCCGTAACTGGAAGTCCGCGGAAACGTGGAGATGTGACGGCTGGCCGATGAAGTTCACGAACCTCGAGCCGTCGTATATTCCCATAAGAGCACACGATGGCGGGATTCAGAGGTGTATTGTGGTAAATAAACGCTCTAGCGATGCTGATCCCGAGGCAAATGAGTGGTGGGCAAGGATTTGGATGATCAGTTAGAGGTCAGATGGGGAGCGGAAATGAAGTTGGTCCGACGGTACAGTTTAAGGGCGGGATTTAATGGTGGGAATTGTAGTATGTGTTGACTTTTTCCGGCCATTTTGCCTTTCTTCGATGTCCGCCCGGAACACCTAGTGCAGGGAGCACATTTCATCGTGAAATTCCAGGTAGTTCCATGTTAATTTCCCGAAATGCAATAATATATTTAAAGAAGTCACGTTGAAATAAGAGAGAAAATAATAATTATGGTCAATTGTATATACTTTTTTAAAATTTTATTAAATTATAATTTTTTAAAATGTATAATTATTTGAAATTTTATTAAATTACATATTTTTAAAATTTAAAAAATTACATATAATTTCTTAAATTATTATTAAATTACATATTTATTTCTCAAACTTAAAAAAATTATATATAATTTCTTAAAATATTATCAAATTACATTTTTTTCTCCAAATTTAAAATTTTATATATAAATATATATTTGAATTATTGATATATTGTAAAATCTCATCATATGTAAATTTACTATTAGAGTAAAAATATTTGAGAAATGTATATCATTTAACACTATTTTATATAAAATTAAGAGGAAAAAATATTTTTAATTTGGTTAGAAGAGGTTTTGGTAATTCAACAATTATTGTAAAAAACTTTTTTCAATCTAGCTGAAAGATTTACTTCATATTAAATTTTAACTTGTAATGTAAATGGATAATTTTTTTTATGACATGATTTAAACTGATTTTGATTTACTTCACATTAAATTTAAATTGTATATATAAAATAATATTTTTTATTCATGTCTTGATTTAAATTCATTTCAGTCTAATGTAAATTATAACTATGACTCAATCTAGATCAAAATCGGACCCAATATAAATTAAATTTAGGGTTCGTTTTTTCTTGTATTTTTCATTAAGTCATTTTTAACTGTACTAATGATATTTTTATTTTTTTACTTCTGCCTAAATAATGTCAAACGATATATATTATGTAAATATTTTTAATTCTAGCGGTAAATTTACAACCGCTAGAATTTTTATAATATGTAATAACTCATGAAAAAATTATAATTTTCTTAATTTTAACAAGAAATATACCATTTGACAAAATTTTAAAATATTATAAATAATTTTTTTAAAAAAGTAAAATATATAATTTAATAAATAATAATAATAATAATTTAAGGAGTCATATGCCATTAACCCTAATAATTAATCAAGCTTTGGATTTATTATCTTTACTCTCAAACCAAAGAACATCTTTTTAGGAACCAATTTATTTTGGAGTTTATTCGGTCTACCAAGTTACATTTTTTTAAGGATTTTACATGTAGAAATTTAATTTTGACGACCTTTCGTTGATCCAGCGTCATGAAAACGAAAGATGAAAAACAGAAAAAACTATTGTTCGTGTCTCAAAATCTCGTCGAAGGAAATTGTGTTAGAAGATAAATATTATCAATAAAAAGGATTTTGTAAGTCTCAATCATGTACGAGGACAGAAGATTTAAGCTGAATCATGCAGCAAATCACCGTTAGTTAATTTTTAATATTCTAAATTTGGTTTGGCTTGCTAGTTGAGTTTCCTCCTTATTAGACCAATATGCGAAGTCAAACGTAGTTGTTAAGCACCTCATAAAACCACAAAATCATTTACTTGCTAAGATTATATTTACCATCTATTCCAAGTTTCTAAAAATCGAAATATTTCAGCTTTTTAAATTTTTAAAATATATTATTTATATTTATGTTTTATATTTTTAGTATAAAATATGATTAGTTTAGTTTATAAAAAGTTTAATCTCAAATCAAGTTGACTTAGGATCAAATCTTGGATTTTGTAAATTTTTTTTCATATTTTAAGTAAATTTTCAAAAAAATTATTTAATAATTTTTTAAAATATATATATGTATATAAATTCTTTTATCTTTTCTAATTTTTTTAAAATATTTTAAGATATAATTTTAAATTTTAGTACAAAAATAATTTGATAAAAACAAAACGAATTGATTTCAATTGGAATGTATGAAACCTAACATTTCCACAATCCCGCAACTGAAACATAAAATGTTGATATGTTCCATCAATCTAGTTGTTCTTTGTCTTTCAAAAGGTCACCTAATTTAAAAAAAATCATGCCCTTTATTGCTTGTTTAGACCAATTATCTCTTTGATAATATGTTTTTCACTATCTTGTTCGTACAAAAACTTGTTATATAGTATTACTTGGGTAATTCTTTATCAAGAATTTATATACATAATTTTTCCAATATTCATTCATAAAATATCATCTCAAATCTAAAATTTTTTTTTGGATCCATTAAGTTTTTCAATCGAATGTTAAATATTACATTCTAATATAATCTAATCTAATCTAACTATTCTTATAAAAGAGGTAAGAAAATGAGATGAATTTTCTAAGAACAAAAAAATCCATTTTAATTTATTAAATTTTGATTTACTTAAAGGGTATTTTGGAACTTTATGTAATTGTTCATTTTTATTTTTTCTTTTATTACTTCACCTTTTTCCTATATATATTGTTTAAAGAAATTATTGAATATATTTTAATTAATTTTTATTCCATCTATGAATTCATGGTTTTCTATTTGGGAGAAATACTTTCTTCCAACCATGAATTTATTGTTTATTATTTGGAAGAGATTTTTTTCTTTTATTTTTTTATATTTTTATCCTCCCAAATTATATTTCAGTGAAAGAGAAAAAAAAAGCGAGAAACTCATGGAAGTGTTGTGGTCATTGAATCTCTCTCTTTGCCCTAAGTTATTATTGCTTTTCCTTATTCTCAATTTTTTAATTTTTTTTTTAAAGGTTTTTGAGAAGCTTGAAGTAATGATTGTAGAAGTGGAAAAATTTCATGGATGTTGTGTCGAAGTTTAGAATAAAAATAAAAAATTTGACAACCACATTGGCCCTATCTTTCGCAAAGGTCCTCTTTCTCACAGTTGCTTTCCATATTTTCACTTTTTTTTGTGAGGTTCAACAATAAAAACGAAAAGTTTGGCAAGCGTATCTATCCTATCACTCATAAAAGTTCCCCTCCTCACTGTTTTCTTTCGTATTTTCATTTCTATTATTGTATTTTTTTTTGAGTTTTACATATTAAAATTGAAGAAAATCATGAATTTTTATTCTTTCAAAAAATAAATTTTGTGGTTTGTTGTACATGAGTTGATAATAATTCAATGAAGGTGGATTGAAAGAGCAGCGACTTAACAATTTCATACTGGAAATCCAGTTAAAAAAAAAACTAAATTTTATAATGGATCGAGTTTAGACTAATTGTTATAATTTTACTATTTACCTCTATCAAAAAATAAAGAGCAAATTTTATAAAAGTAAAATACATCTTTTAATCAATTATTTTATTTTTACATCAAAATAATTTTTTTATTATGATAAATAACAATATTCTATAATAATTTATATTGATATATATAATACAAGTATAATAAAAAATATAAATTAAAATTTTTTAAATACTAAAATAATATATATTATAATATAGTATATACGAGGTATGGGCACCATATTAATGGTAATATTAAAACTAATCTCTTTATGTTAAAAAGTATGGTACCTTTTAGTTTGGGATTAGTATTAAGATCACGATTAAAATTAATAAATTATTTTTATAAATTAATATTTGTTATTAAAATTAATTCTTTAATAATTTAAAATTTGAAAAACTATTTAATTTTTTATAATAATTAAATTTAACAATAATATAAAATAAAATAATATTAATTTTATAAAAAAAATTTAAAATAAATTTATTCTGATTTCAAATCAAACGGATAACATCTTGACCGTTCTTATTCTGAGTTCGACTGATATTTAAAAGGAAGACTACACCTTAACGGTAACATCTTGGCTCAAACCAAACCGGACGAGTCAGCAGTCGATTCAATCGAGTGGGCCAACCTTCTTTCTTACGTTTCGATCTCCCCGGTCCGTTTCCTCCGCGTTCGTGTCTCAGGGATCTCGCAGTTCTCTCGCTCTCCCGCTGCTTCGCTATTGGCGCCGGCGACGGCGACCCAGCGAGAGGAGGACGCCGAGCTTCTGCGGGCCTGCGAGGCGGCCGTTGAAGGCGGCGGCACGAGGGAGCGCGCTGTGCTCTGCATCAAGGTCTCCAAGAGTCGCGGCATCTGGGGCAAGGCCGGCCGCCTCGGCTACCGCATGGCGAAGCCCCGGGTTCTCGCCCTCACAGGTCCTCTCCCATTCACTCTCTCCACCAGATCTCGATTCGATTCTTCTTTGCTTACTAGATGAGACGAAGTATTCTGGATCTGTTCATCCTGACTTGCGTGAAATTCGTGTTAGATTTCTTGCTCATGACGGTCTGTACTGGTTTTTTGGGCTGATGCATGCTTACTTTATTTTGGACAATGGAGTCGTTTTAATTAGAGAGTATAGTTCTTCAGAAGTTCTAGTTTGGTCCAATCAGGAAGTTCGATTGAGTTGTTGCTTCATCTGAAACCGGCAATGGCAACGTATGTTATCTAATCTATGCCATTTGATGTTTTTAGAGAAACTCTATTTACTTTTGGAGAGGCGATACTTATTGTGAAAAGGAGGTTGTTGGCTTTGATTGTTCTCTCTCCAGGCATTTCGCCAAATAACTAGACAAATAATCTGATTGTTATTAACCCTTTTTTCACGCATGTATATTGTGTAATTTGTCTCATCTATGCTATATCTCCTGAATGGTTGCTGCTTTTTCCAATTAGCTATTGATGGTGGAAGATTTATTTATCTGTACCTGATTTATTGGGTGCTGAGTGGAATTTTATATTGTTTTCCAATACAAGAGTGTGCTGATTATGCTTATTATTTGAAGTTGCACTCAAACCTGGGAAACACAACTTGGAAGATTATTGTTTTGTTTTTTTTTTGCTATTTCTGGTGCGTTGTTGAACGTTTGTTATTAGTGCAGTCAGAAGTTTGTCAAAAGGCCCGAGGCCTAAAGCTTTCCTTCGGGTTATGAGGTATTCCACAGGAGGAGTTCTTGAGGTGATCTTGTTTTGCCGAGTTATATCTATTGATAACTTCTTATATTGTTCAACTTTGTGCTAGTTATGCAACCTCATGTTTGGACTATATTTTGGTACAAAACTGTTCTCCTACTTTTAAGGTAGAAGCAGATTACAGATGTGTTAGAATTCATCAATTTTTATATTATATTTTATTCTTTTAGGATACATGGATTTTACTGTTCCTATATAGAAATTAACCTTGCTGCATGATGTAGGACACTCAAAGGAAGTTCAGAAATATCAAAAGGAGCTAATTCAGAAGTCAAGGGGTCATGACAAATGATTTGATTCACTCCTTTATTTAAACTTAGGATTTACCTTATTTAGTACCTTTATATGTTTAAATTCTCTTCATTATGATGTCTTAGGTCTTATTTTCGGATTCCACTAACCCAAGACTAATTTTGGGCTGAATCCTATTTAATTTAGGACTTGAGAAGGATGAATCCTTATTTAGGATTTTATTTTTGTAGGTTAACTTATTTAGAACTTTTACCAACCCAATTAATGGGTTCAAGCTGAGTTGTATTCAGTTTAGGATTTGGGAAGGCAGAAACTTACTCAAATTGGACTTCTGGTATTTGTATAAATAGGCCTTGAGCCCTATGTGCGGGAGAATAACTTTTACTCTCAATAAAGTTCTATTTTAGTGAATTTTCTCTCTTCCTTATGGATTCAAGGAGTTCTTAAAAGAGACAACGGTGTTTTCCTCATCTATCACGTTTGTTGTTACGTCAAGTGGTATCAGAGCGAGACTCTCCTTACTTAATGTCTAACAATGACGCAACTAGCAGCAATCCTGGGACGGTGCTCCTGTGGGTAATCACATCAGCCGTGAGTATTTTGATTCGATCATGGAGTCAATCCAAAACTCACTTGCAAGCTTGATGCTGAGGATGTATCAACTTGAAGGCCTGAATCAACCACGTCGACGGATCGATGAAGTGATTCGCGATCCAATTGGTTGAGGAAAGGCTCCGCAAGTGAATCCAAAGAGTTTACAAATCTTTGAAAACTCCAGCGATGAAGAAATTGAAGACATCCTTCATCGACTAATTTCTGAGCATGATAGACGTCATGATTTTCGCTTGAAGATTGATCTCCCATCTTTCAATGACCAACTTTAGATCGAAGATTTTCTCGATTGGCTTACTGAAGTGGAATGGTTCTTCGACTATATAGAGATTCCAGATTCGAAGAAAGTGAAGCTTGTTGCTTACCGACTCAAGGGGGGAGCATCAGTATGGTGGAAACGCATCCAGTTGGAAAGGACAAGCCAAAATAAAGTTCTAATTCGAGCATGGTCACGGATGAAGGCTCTTCTCGAAAAACAATTCCTTCCCATAGATTAACCAGGTACTCTTTCAGCAATATCAAAATTGTCGACAGGGTAATCGCAGTATGAAGGCATATGCTGAGGAGTTCTATCGCCTATTAATACATAATAATCTAATAGATACTGAATCTCATCAAGTGGTAAGATTTATCGGTGGGCTACACACAACCATTCAAGATAGAATTTCTTTGTAACCTATTTGGACGGTTAATGAGCATGTGAGGAGTGCAACTAGTGTGGAGTCTTAATTGGAGCGATCTGTCATCAGAAATCAGGTGGGGAGAACTATTGGTGAGAATTCAAAAGGAGTACAATCTATTCCTAATAGAGGTGCAGCTACACAACCTCCTCGACCTCCCACACAAGTGAGTCTTGAAGCTAGACCTACAAGGCCATTAGAAAATGCCACATCAGCAAAGAATCCAAGTTCAAATCCTGATCTAAAGTGTTATTGCTGTGGAAAATTTGGATATCGTTCTAATGTTTGTCCAGTACGACAACCTGTGAACTTGACTATTGAAGATAATTTTGTGGCTGACAATTTATATGACTCAAAAGATGATGACCTACCTTGTGATCAAGAAAACTATGAAGATGGAATATTCGAGAAACCTGATGGTGAAAGATCATCTTTAGTAGCTCGGAATGTGATGTACATCTCAAAACAAGAGGAAAACCTACAACGTCACAATATCTTCCGCACTCGATGTACAGTAAATGGCAAGATCTATGACACAATTATTGATGGGGGAAGCAGTGAAAATATCATCTCCAAGACTATGGTTGACAAGCTTCAATTGAAAACGGAATCACATCCCTCTCTCTACAAGATCGGTTGGATTAAAAAGGTTGGTGAAACCAAGATAACTGAACGGTATCAAATTTGTTTTTCCATTGAAAAATTCTATAAGGATGAGGTAATATGTGATGTTGTGGAGATTGATGCATGTCATATTCTTTTTGGCAGATCTTGGCAATTTGATAGAGATTCTACATATTGTGGGCGAGACAATCGCTACATTTTTTTCAAAGATGGAAAGAAAATTATCCTTATCCCCATTGACGAAAAACGTCGACACAAAAATTTATAAGAGGAGGGTCATTCCTTCCTGATTGTGCAAAATTTTATAAACGAGACTAAAGAGACATCTCAAATATTTGTTGTGATTGAAAAAGGAATGGAGACAATACCCACTGAAGCTCCAAAAGGCTTGCAACCATTCTTAGATGAATTCAAGGAAATCATGCCCAATGATCTTCCTGATGAACTACCCCCAACGAGAGATATTCAGCACTACATTGACCTTGTTCCTGGAGCGAGTTTACCAAATCTGCCCCACTACATAATGAGTCCAAAAGAGTCACAAATTTTACAAGACAAGGTTGAAGAGTTGATTGGAAAAGGAATGGTCAGAATTAACATGAGCCCATGTGCAGTTCCAGCCTTATTGACACTTAAGAAAGATGGAAGTTGGTGGATGTGTGTAGATAGTCGAGCTATCAACCGAATCACGGTAAAGTATAGATTCCCAATTACTCGCTTAGAGGACATGTTGGACATGTTGGAAGGGTCAAAGGTGTTCTCCAAGATAGATTTGAGGAGTGGATACCATCAAATCAGAATTAGACCCGGTGCTGAATGGAAAACTGCTTTTAAAATAAAAAAAGGACTTTATGAGTGGCTTGTTATGCCTTTTGGACTCTCAAATGCACCAAGCAAGTACTCAATAGCTACTACCACCACCAGTGCTCACCGTTCCCTCCTACTCTCTCCATTTGGCAAACACCAGCATCGCCACCATGGCCAACCTAATGTCATTTCTTCTTTGGACACAGTCTTTTGAGTCACTTAACCTCATTTAACAGCTGCTTCATCAGGAAACTCACAATTGGCACCCCATCCTACCTACTAGTCCTTCCCTCATTTTTCTGAAAATTTCATCAGCACCCCTAAAGTTCTAATATCCTTTCCTACTACTATCTGCAGCAGTTTCATATACTTTATTTCCAGTACTATGCACCCTTGTAAGGCCAACACCTGGCATTCATAAATCCCCTCCTTGCTCCATCTATGCAAGTTGGTCAGGCCAATCTAGCTTCAGCCTGCTTTAAACCCACCTAGATCCTATATCTAGATCGTTGGGTCAGGATTGGCTCAGTTCCTTCAGCTTGATTTGGCCCAAGCATGTGCATTGTTCACAAAGATAATTTATATGTTAGGCCAGACCTTAGACCCGACATGATTTTTATGTTTTATTCTCAATAGATCAATTGCTGGGATGTCAAGTTTTTTCAAACTTCTTGAAAACAACTTCAGCATAACACTCCCGCATTTACCTACAATTAATCAGGAAACACAATCCTGTAAATTTTCATTAAATCAACAAAGAGGCTCTCAGTCTGGGATAACACTTTAATTTTCCTTAAACTTCCAAACAAGGTCTAATGATTTTTTTGGGTTTTGCCGATGCCACTTTTAGTTGTCCTATTTTCATGCTAACCAATTAAGTATTTGATCTTGTGCTACAAATGTAAGCATATAACCTACAAACTAATGTTAATAGTATCCTTTTTGTGACTGTAGCCAGCAAAGCTTTACAAGCTTAAACATCTCTCAAAATTAGAAGTTCTTGCGAATGATTCCACTGGCTGCACCTTTATGCTGGTAACCTTTGTAATGCATGTTGTTTACTGGAATTATTTTATTTGATGTGGTTCTATCCTCTGACTGCTCTGACAGATTGCAAATATTAATTAATTAATTTTTATATTTGGGTTTCCTGTTCGCCAGAAATTTAGTTTTTTATCCATATTTGGTCCAGGGGTTTGACAATCTCAGAAGTCAGAGTGTTGCACCTCCACAGTGGACAATGCGTAATACGAATGACAGGTGATTTTTGGGGATTACATTCAATTCCAAATATATTTTTGCTTATATTTCTTCATAGTGCTTTTTTTCCTAGAAGGTACTTAACTAGAAAATAGTGAATCTTGGAGTTAGCGATTTAACCGGCTGTCCTATTGTAAAGGAATCAACTTCTTCTTGGCATTCTAAACATTTGCAAGGAGATACTAGGCCGTCTTCCGAGAGTTGTTGGCATAGATATTGTTGAGATGGCTCTCTGGGCTAAGGTGTGCTTAAACTTCTTTTCTTCCATGCATCTTGTTGTAGGCATAGACATCTTTGAGAATTAAAATTTTTCTACCCCTGAATCATATGATATTTCCTGTGAAAATTATAGAAATTGAATTCTTGGAACACTCCAATCCAATGATTAGTTCTCATCACAAACTCTAGCAAGTCATTCATTTTCAGATGATCTGAATATGAACAAGTCATCATTTATTCTGAAAAGTAGTGAAAATCAAACTTGGTTCGGCTGACATGCCTCCTGAAATATGCCATATTTACAGATAGGCTTTTGGTTTCAACTTTTCTGCATATAAATTCCCTGAAATTAAATTTTATCAAGAAATGACCCCTCTGCTAACTCTTGGAGATTTCTTGAAGATGTTTATTTCTAGTGGACAAAGTTGTTAAGCCAAAGAGGAAATGACCATTTGCCATTAATTGATTTAAGGTCGGAGGATCATTGTTTATGTGGTTATTGAAGACAGAATCTGTTGCTCATGAAAGGACCAGGCCAATGTCACTGCTTGTGTTGTGATTGAACTCCCCTGGTGAGGGCAGTTTTGTAATTTTTCCTATCATTAATGTAATAATGACTGCGGGTGCATTGACCACAAGCAAGACTAACGGTGTTAATCCGGGGGGTATTTGTTAACAAAATTAAATCTCAGGGGTTTACTTTGAAATTAAGTTGAAACCAAGGGGTTATACTTGTAAACAGGAAATATTTGGGCGGTATTTGTTAATATGCATTTTCCCAACTTTCACTACTATTTGATTGCAATAACTGCATCGCTATTTCAATTGTCAATGCCTTGTTGAGTGACACCACATCCATTTTTTGGATAATTAGCGATTTGTTTCAACTCCTGGGCCATAGGTTTTGACATTATGAGTGCAGAAGATTTTACAAAATGTAGGTTTATTAAATTAGTTCAACCATGCATGAATTACTGTTTTACAATAGTACTGTATGGATTTGCTAGTTGCATGCAAACTAGTTTTACATTCTTGTCCTGGTCTTATCCTATAATTGATCTTGATATGGACTTAACCGAGTTCATATTGTAATATTTGATACCACATCTCCCTCTTCTTTTTTGATGTTTAATACCTACAAAGAGCCAATAGATTTTTTTCTTGTGACGCTCTTGCATATTGTGGTTAGATGAGGATTACAACAAGAAACTTCGACATTGAAGGACCTGAATCCAATATCTCTATTTTGGAGATGGGTGTATCTTCCACTGTTCTACCAGTGGTTTTACCTATTAACTATTGTCTTCATGGAACTGGTTCAGGAAAACACACATACAGTTACTAGTCAAATGATCACTTGTGATGGTCCTGCTGCCTCTGTTGTGACTCCAACTGACTCTGAAGTTACTGTTGAAAATGATATTTTTTTACTGTTGAAAGTGATCTTGTTTCACAAGCTGAAAAAGAGGATATGGAGGCTCTCCTTGGAACGTAAGTCTCATTTTCATCTTCTCGCTTTTTATTTGATTTTTGACATTATTACTTTTTTGGGGGTAGTCTTCTTTAAATAATTGTTTATCAATAATATTTATGGAGTAGAGATGACTGTTTCCTGATGAACGTTTTGTGTTCTATCTTCTAATTAGCTTTGTTCAGGATTCTTGCTGAACGCTGTTACTAATGCATTACACATGTTATCTTTGGTATATAAGTGATGAGATGTTAGTTCCTTGAAAGTTAGCCACAAGCATTGGTCTTTGTCTCATGAGTATTGTTACTCTTTTGTGGTTTTGATGATTCAGCCTCCTGTGTTGTAAATTCGAGTTTTTTGAGTCTTTCAAAAATGTTTAAGGGCTTAATCACTCCTTCAGATCACCTGATTCTTCACTTTCAAGTTATTTGACTTCCTGATAAAGTTAAGTTATATATGTGTTAAGAGAATGGCTCATGTCATACTATTGGGAAGGTTACTGAGTGGTGAATTTGTCATCATTCTCTATAGTCTATATAGTTTAGCACATTGAAATGGAAACCAAACAATTAACATCTATATTTTAGTTTTAGGGCCTGTTTGATTCGACAGAAGTGAAGCCACTTTCACACTACTTTTGTTGTTTGGTTGTACGACATTTCTAAAAATAAGTCCATTTCTGATCATTTCCAATTTGAAAGTGAAAAATAAACTAAAATTTTCTTTTGTATTTTTTAATCCAAGATGATTTCTGGAAATGGGTCTAATGATTTGTATTGTTTATATTAAGTTATAATAATATTAATAATCTCACATACTATAACAATATTAATTTTTCTATTTTTTTATTTGTAAAAGATTTTAAATTGACAATCCTTCACATATTATTATAATTACACTTTTGTGCAACCAAAAAGCAAAAGTTGACCACTTCCGGTCATTTCTACGAGTGGGTAGAAAGTGGGGGAAGTGATTTCTCCATACTTTCATTCACTTCTGACAACCAGACAATCTCTTAGGCAACATTATTTTGCTTCAGCAAGACCACTGTAATGGCTAACTATGTTTGATCTTCGTCTATTTTAAGTTTATGGAGCCATTTTTTGCTATAATTGAATCTTTTTTAATGATCTCATACATTCTTTTTAAATCAAATGAAACAGTAACCTATCCTTTCTTTTGATTATTCCTCGGTCCAAGTGACTATGAGCAGTAAGCATGCTTCTTCTTTTTTTATGATTAAAATATATGGTCTGTGCAGCAGCATTTTTCCTTTGAGTGGACAGCCACCTGATTACATTAGCTACCACATTCTTGTATGCAGTCAAGCGCATATTAGTATGTTTTTTTGTTTATAGACTATTAAGACTTAGCAGTTTACGTATATTTCAAAATTAGGTGAACTTTACACTAGTTCCTCTGTTGATTTCTTGTGCCAATATAACATTGACTATAGTTACATTCTTTTGCAACTTTTTGTTTCTTTAAAATGTGAAGAAGTACTATGAGCCAATTGTAAGTCTTTTTTTGGTGAATATTCTGTGCACGAGTTTTCATGACTATTTTTAGCCTTTTGCTTTGCAAATGCTGATACATTTTTTTGAGTATCTAGATTCTTATTTTCACATGGATTGCTTAAAAGTCATTCTTGAGCAGGTATGTTATGGGGATTGGTGAAGCTGAGGCATTCTCAGAAAGGCTTAAGAGAGAACTTCTTGCTTTAGAAGCAGCAAATGTCCATGCCCTTTTGGAAAGTGAACCTTTAATAAAAGAGGTAATCTTGTTTTTAGGTCTTCTTTTTGTTTGGTTTCTACATTGTGCAACATGATGGTGGCAAAATCTTAATTTTTTTCTTCCATTTTTTTGAGGCAATGATGCACTTGAACATTGTCTATTGAATGTTTCTGTTTACTATACTTCTTGAATATTAATAGGATGATTAATGGATTTTGCAGGTATTGCAAGGACTAGATGCAGCTATGGCCTGTGTGGACAACATGGATGAGTGGTTGCAAATTTTCAATGTGAAGCTCAGACATATGAGGGAGGATACTGAATCGGTATGGTACCTGATACTAGATTGTGAAGTTAATAAAGGTAGCTGCTATGAGGAATTATCATGAGTAATTTTATCTTTTCTTGGATAATCCACGAGTAATTTATGTTCAAGTGCTTGTTTAATTGTTGTATGCATACCTCATGTTGTAGAGTCCACTATAAATCTAGTATGATCTATCATCAATATGAGTTTTGAGTCCTGCAAATTAGTAGTTCATCGTTTTCCCAGTTGATTTTATGTTGATTTAAATTATTAGACTTCTTTGCTCTGGCAGTATTAGTCAGCTTATTTTCAGCAATGGTAATACCAGTTTGTGCAATAAAATATTGGTTTAAATTAGGTCTAAAGTCTGATTACTGACTAGGAGTGTTTTTTAGTGTAATTAGGAGCAGGTTAGGGGTCTTCTGGTTTGGATAAGAGTCTCTTAATATAGTATAACTATAATCGTCTTATTTTAGGAGTACTCTATTAGGATTCTAAGTTGTTCTAAGACTTGTATTATGAATGAGCTGACAAACCTAGAGCAAGTTTGGCTAGAAGATTAAAGTGTCATATGTAGAATTATTCCAATTGAGCACCTACGCTTATTTTCTATGGTACAATGTGAACTCAAAGATCTTCAGCCAGAATCATGCCATTTTCTGCCTATGTAAATCAAATTTGACCCACATCCTCTGATGTGCAAATTGGAACCTTACATAAGGATTTGTCTGAGGATCTTCTTTTGCACTAAGATTATGAAATATGAGAATACTTTTTTTTTTCTTCCATTTTGCAGTTAGTTTGAGAATGACTTGGTTCATATATGTCATATTCAATGACTTGTTTTCTTATCTTTATTATCATTGACATGTTCATTAGTGATTAATGTGTTAGACTTCATCTCTCTTTCACATTGCAAAGGTAGTATTACCACCTTATTATTATTTGTAGATAGAATCACGTGACAATCAGTTGGAGATGCAATCTGTTAATAACAAAGCACTCATTGAGGAGCTCAATAGACTTCTTGAGGATTTGTGAATTCCTTATGAGGTACTTCTGTTGATTATTATCCATGGTTATTGTTGAAAAATTGGTATTTTTAATACTCATTTTTAAATATTTGTATTGGCCAATTTACCTTCTGTACTTTGGCAGTTTGCAGCATCTCTAACTGGTGGTTCCTTTGATGAAGCACGGATGCCTAAGAATGTTGAAGCATGTGAATGGTTGACAAATGCCATCCGTAGTCTTGAAGTGCCAAATCTTGATCCATCCTATGCAAACATGCGAGCTGTATATCTGCTACCCTTCTGTTTGAAATGATGATTTTGTTAGGGATCCATTATTTGTGATTATCAGATTCACTTTTGTCATAAAATTTAAAATGGCTAGTGTTAGTTGTCCAGAACAGTAGTTTGAATACCTATAGTTAGATTGGAAATCAGCTAGACAACTATTGAGGGTTTTTTTTGGGTAAATTCCTACTGAAAAGTTGCTATCAGAGTTATTTCGTGACATAAAGCAGTAACATGAGAATGAGAATACTCACATTGGATTTTTGTTTAGTTGTTCAGCAACAATAGAATTGCTTTTTTCCATTAGTGTTCTATTTTCAAAGAAATGAAGTAGATTTAGCTATAAGCCAGAAATGGATGTTCACTCTTTAGGTATCTGAATTCCTACATGTTACTTTCATTAGCAAGTTATCACTATGGCTTGTCAGGTTAAGGAGAAACGGGCAGAATTAGAAAAATTAAAGAGTACTTTTGTCCGACGGGCATCAGAGTTTTTAAGGAACTACTTTGCTAGTCTGGTAGATTTTATGATAAGTGACGAGAGTTACTTTTCACAGGTAAATTTCAAGTTTTTTTTTCTTCTTTACCAGATTACACTAAAAGTTATCGACTTTTGGACTTGAGAATTATTTCAACTCATGCAGCATGGGCAGTTAAAGAGGCCTGATCACACAGACTTGAGGTATAAGTGCAGGACTTATGCTCGACTTTTGCAGCACTTGAAGGTTTTTTCTCATTTTGAAAGTGTAACTTAAATGGAGACTAATAGATACATGATTAGTTTTCTGATTGTTTCCTATGCGACTAAAATATTCAGAGTCTTGACAAGAACTGCTTGGGTCTTTTGAGAAAGGCTTATTGTCATTACCTCAATCTGCTACTTCGTCGTGAGGTGAGAGATAACTATAGTTTTATTCTAACATTGTTTATTGTGTTTTTGCTGTT
Organism: Trichopus zeylanicus subsp. travancoricus; assembly: GCA_005019695.1. Classification (NCBI taxonomy): domain Eukaryota; kingdom Viridiplantae; phylum Streptophyta; class Magnoliopsida; order Dioscoreales; family Dioscoreaceae; genus Trichopus; species Trichopus zeylanicus. The sequence continues at coordinate 295,113 of RXID01014328.1, forward strand.
TCGTTTGATGTGAGCTAAGTGCAATTTGCTTGTTAAACTGGTTTCTTTTTCCAAAAAGGCTCAGAAGGTGTTGGTTGGATTTAATCATGCCCTAAAAGGGTAGTATAATTGCAGTAGATAAGTTGAAATCAAGCAACATTGAAGCATTGCTCCCTAGATTCCAAAATCGTGAGACCTAGTTTATTTAAACCCATCTGGGGTCAGGGTTGTGAATGGGCCAGACAGCCTAAACCCTAAAAATCAGGCTTCGGCAATTTTGGCCTGGATTTCATAAAAAAGAATTACAGCGTTTGTTTATGGGTTTGGGCTTTATTCTATGGATTCTGGACCAGGGCCCACCCTTAGTGCAGCAATTCCTATTTGCATTCTAGTTTGGTCTCTGGATGACCCTTTGTTCTGTCAGTCTGGTCGTATATGAATTCTGCTTTAAATTTCCATTATTTGGATGTGGGGTAATAAAACACATCATGCTCAAAGCAACTGCCCCATGTAACAGTGTTTTGGTCATATATTGAGTTTATTGTCTTTTTCATGGGGGCTCGAGAATTTGCAAATGAATTACGGACTAGCACAAAGGCGTCTAGAAATCCGACAGGTTGGCTTGATACCTCTTTTGGCTCCAATCAGACTGCAAATAGTGCTGATACCTCTACGGTTTCTGAAGCATACTCAAAGATGCTTACAATTTTCATTCCTCTTCTTGTGAATGAGGTTTATCTTCTGTTTATTCATGACTCCCACCTCATGATCTGGGCGTATGTATCTTGAGCTATTGTTACTATGTTGCAGTCCAATTATACCCAATTCACTCTTCTTTGGAAAATTTGTAGGGATCGACTTCCTATGCAGCCGGATATGCTACTGGAACCACCGGGCAAGCCAAGCCGGATAAACTACAACATCCCGATCACGCTCACTGGACATGGATCTGGCTATGTGTCCGCTTCTACTGGGTCAGAGACCACTGTGGCTGGATATGGATCACGAACTGGAACCGGTATATCTGTGCCCATGCCTATGCTGCTGGGTATCAATATTGAGATGAAAGGGATGCTATGCCTGGATGGATTGTGCAGAAACTCTGAACACGCGTCACTATTACGGGTGTTCCGCATTTTATGTGCTTTGAAGTTCCAGCACTTGTTCCACCTGGTGCTCGTGTGAACTATACCAGAAATGGATCACAGGGCCCTGATGGAAATGATGATGATTTATCCCTTACTGATTCTGATGGCAATGATGTCAGCATGAGTAATCTTCTTGATCATGTTCTCAATTTTTACCCATGAAGGGTTTTGTCTGATGCATTGCTAAAAGTCATATGTTCTTTCTCCAGGTATTAGTTCTATTGAGTTGGGGACACTAAATGAAGCCCTTCAAGAGTTACTTGATGGGATTCAGGTAATTTCCTTTTCTGATAGAGGGGTTTCCAATTAGATTGTAGGAAAATTATTGTGCATGGTCTTTGAGGAAACTCCAAGTTTAAAATATAAGATTTATCTTGTTTTTGTGCCAGCTTTTGTTAACCTTCCACAATTCTGTTGTTCCATGTGAATATGAAACAATCAGCACATCAGCGACTGGCACACCATAACTGGAAAACCTGAATATCTTAATTTAGGATTAAGCAACAACATCTTCATCTAATCCAGTTGCTTAAGAACCCTAGTAATTTCTCTTGTCTAAATTATCCATTAATCTGGTAACAGCAGGAGAGACCAGCTTTTCTATGGTAAATAATAATAGTTGAATATACCATCAGATAAACTTTCTTTCTTAGATAAATTGAAGTAAAACTAGGTTCTCAACCATCTGTGCATTCATTGTTTTATATATTTCTTTTTTTTACTTTTCCTAGATCGCCATAAGTCGCACTTTCTGAAGATCTACTAAAATATGTTCATTATAACATTTGCAATGTACTTTTGGAAGGCACTTCCAATCATATCTTCTGCTATATTATGTTCTTTGCTTTCTAATGTTAACTCTCTCAATATAATGACCCTTTTAGGAGGACTTTTATGCAGTGGTGGACTGGGCATATAAGATTGACCCTCTTCGATGCATCTCAATGCATGGAATTATGGAGTGTTATTTATCTGGTCAAAAAGCTGATGTGGCAGGATTTGTACATCAGTTGCTTGATGATTTGGAGTCAAGATTCTCAATGCAGTTCAGCAGGTAAGTGATGCTGAGTTCTTGCTTTTTTTTTTCATAGAAAAAATGCTTGTAATTTCAGTTTGTCAATGGGAATGACAGCTGTCATCACTGTTTATTTATCTCAGTTTGTTGAAGAAGCTTGTCATCAGATAGAGAGGAATGAGTGCAATGTGCGTCAAGCTGGAGTTTTGTCCTATATCCCTAGGTAAATTCTAAAGATTTTTTATCAACTTAAATTGTAGTTTTATCTGTAAATCCCAGATTGGCCTTTTAATTTCTGGTCAAGAGCATATGTTTGCTTGTTGTTTCTATTAAGCACTTACCAAACAGTGAACTCATGAAAATCAGTGGAAGGAAGAAACTAAATCTTAGTATTGGAGCGAAGAGCTAGAATCTCATTGATTAGAGGCCACTTAAAATGATGGATAAAGATTCTTTTCCTAGCCTAAGATATCTCTGATTTTCCATCTAGTATTTCCTGAATTAAGGCATAAACCTTGCATTCAAACACTATGAATAGTACTGAAAAGGTATTGAAAAGGTCTATCCATTGGTTTTTCCTTTTGTTCTCTCATTCTTTAATTTGCCAATTTTCCTTGTTATTTATTAACACGTAGTCATGTCCTATGCTTGTGGGTTGTATAAAGACTTAAATGATTGGATGATAGCTTACCCTGCCTGTATTTGGTGAGTTAGTCCTTCAGTTAATTGAGTTCCTTCAAAGGTACTTTGTTCAAGCGTCCACTGGGTGTAACATATAATTGATATGAATGCCTTGTTGTGTTAGATGTTGTTTAGACTAAGGTTTTATAGCGTGGTATCGGTTTCGGTTTCGGGACTTAGTGAAACCGATACGTTTCGGCCGTTTAGATTTCGGCCGAAAGATTTTTTTAAATTATTAATTGGGTGTTGACCAAAATTTGACTATATTTTGACTGTACTTTGACTTCAAATTAAAAATACTATAGAATATTGAAAAAAATTTGAAAAAATTTCAAAAATTAGAAATGAATTTATACTTAATTTTACCATAATATTAAATATTATTTAAGTTAATTAAAATTAATTTTGATAGTTAGTCACTGATATAGTCTACTTTTAATATATATTAGTGTATCAAAAAAACATACAAGAAATAATATGAATATGATTAAAATTTAAAAATTAACATAAGTACATTTAATTTTTCATTAAAATGTATTTCACACAAACATAATTTATAAATTCTAAAATAATACAACTAATCATCATAATCATCACCAGTTGAGTTTGGAATATCTGAATGTGGAATTTTGAGAGCTGAGTGATATAGAGTATATTAACTTTAACCAAAGTTTTAAATATAAACACGATGTTTTCTCTGTAGAGCTCTTTTGTTAACAGGATATTTTGGGAAACGAATAAGGTTATGTTTGGGTTAGATTTCGAACATTTTTTCTTGAAAAGCGAGTTTGGACGAGGGTTAATCAATCCCTAATCCGGTTTTGTTTGGTGCCGAGGTAATCTCCGTGATGGTCCTAGATGTCTAGTTTGAATTAGCCCACGGGTTTGCTAGACCGAACATAGATGTTAGAGGCGCAATGCATGGGATTCACAGCCATTTTCATAGATATGGTCTTGTTCATGTGAAGTTGAATTTTCTCAAGTAATATATAGACTCCAGCGATTGCTAATAAATGAACACTAAATCTCGTGAATAAACAGGAAAAGCCACAAAAATCCAAGCTCGCGTGACCGCCGTGCATGGTCGATGACCAGCAAGCACAGACACTCAAATCCAAAGATATTACTTGTGAGGAAGAAGAAAAGACTCACTTTCATGTATGTGTCAATGGCACGGTAAAGCCCATCGTCAATGGCACGTGCATGGCTCGGCAATGCGCGCCCCTGATCCTCGAACCCCGCCACAGTGAGCCCGGCGTCCACCGCCGCCTCGGCGAGGTATCCGTCCACCAACCTCGCCACCTTCGCCATGGCAGCGCCGCTCCTCATTGCCTCATCCAGGCCTGCAAACTTCTGAACCAAACGGAGCACAAGGCCGACGTCAAGCAGAGTGCCACAGGTGTGGCTAAACGCCGGTATCATTAGCTCCTTGAGCGTGGCTTCATCGAGCCGTGCCGCCACTCTCCTTTCGAGAGAGTCGACGCATGCCTCGCTGGCACTGACCATGCTTGCCGATCGGAGGAGCCTAAGCAGGAAGCTGCATTGCAGTGCTTCCTTTTCCGGCGGGAGGATGTCCACTAACCTCTCTATGAAGAACCTTTTCCTCATCCACGAGGCGACGGAGCTCTCCGGCGAGGTCTCCATCTGGGAGGAGATGTTGCCGGGCTCGTTGCCGGGGAGCTCCGGGAGCCACTTCGATGCTTAGCGGGAAATAAGGGAGCCGACGAGGTTGGGGTGCGTGCCTTTTGCCTTGACGTCGGAGAGGGCCTTGATGAAGTGGTCGATGTCGAGGAGGCATGTGTCGCCGCGCACCCGAGCTCGCCGCCGGTGCCCTGAGCTTGCCGTTGGCGCATTGAGCTCGCCCTGTGCGCGCTGCGGTCGCCCCGCACACACTGTGCTCGCCGCCGGCCCCCTGCGCTTCCTGCGGCCGCCCCGTGCTCCTTGCGGCCGCCCCGTGTGCCTTGTGCCCGCCTTGTGCGGCTTGCCGCCGGCCCGAGCCCGCCGCCCTCGCTGCGCGCGCCCGAGCTCGCTCGCAATCGCCTGCGGGAGCCGCCACCTTCAACGTTACAGAAAAACCCTAAACCAAAACGAAACTATAAATATCGTTTCGGTTCTGGCCGAAACGTCGAACCATGGTTTAGACCATCACATGGTTGACATCATGTACTCATGTGGTTTTTAGCCTGCCTTTTCACATTGCTGGCAATACGGAGTGATGTTTAACCATCTATGGTATTAGAGTGAATACTTTCTTGGTTTCCATATGCTATTCTGTTTCTTTATCTCTAGGTTTGCTACACTTGCGACAAGAATGGAGCAGTACATTCAAGGGCAGTCAAGGGATTTAGTTGACCAGGCATATGGTAAAATTGTATGTACTACCATTGTAATTTTAGCTTGGTATTATGTGCTTATAATTGCTGCATTTGTTCTTTTATCTCTTCACTAAGAAAGCATTTTGGTTTACATCAATAGAAAGTAACTGTTGTCCAATCCCAACTTGACAACTGTAGATCTGAAGCCTCAAAATCTTTCTGCTGGGCTTATTATCTATATCTAGATCAAAGTTAATCAATCTGGACTTTAGTGAATAATTTTGGATTTAATCAACCATGCATCAGATGTTCATTTTCTTATTTTTCTTGTTTAATTTATCTGATGTTTTTGACATAAGAGAAATTCATTTATTATGTTTGGAGCAGATAAGCACAATGTTTGCAACATTTGAAAAGATTGCACAAGCTGACCCCAAGTATGCTGACATTGTACTCTTAGAGAACTATGCGGCTTTCCAAAACAGGTTCTGAGGGGCGTTAATCATTTATGTTTTTCTTTTGATATCCACCAGCTGAGCACAATCACTTTTTGGTTTTTTTATATCTCAAATTGATTATATCGAGAATGATCTGAAGAATATTTACAAGAAAATTATGTTTCTCATCATATATAATATGCTGACAAGAATTATCTGTTTCTCTCAGTCTATATGATCTAGCCAATGTAGTACCTACGGTGGCCAAGTTCTACCACCAGGCTAGTGAGTCATGAGCAGGCTTGCACCCGGCATATAAGCATGATCATTTATGTTGTAAGTTCATTGTTTGCCGTCAGTAGTTATCACTTGTACAACAAAATTGTCTTTCCTGAATATTAAGTAGAGCCACATTTGGAAATGGTGCTTATTCTATTTACAATATCACATATTTGCAGCAATTTGAAAAATTGTTCCAGTTTGTGAGGAGAATTGAGGATTTGATTTATACAATCCCACCTGAGGAGGTAATCAGATCATGAAACATCTGCTTTGTAGCTTGTACTTCTGTTTTAGTTGCCTGAAATTTCAATTTATGCTGCTGGATCTATATTAGCCATTTTTCAGAATCATGCAGAATATTATCTCAAGTGTCCAACATCAATTGGTGACAACAATTGATTCTGTTGCTTGACCCAATCAATAATCTGAAAAGTTACCATCTGAAATTCCGACAAACTCCAACAATTCATCTGATAAAGCTGCTATTCTTTTTGGAAATGCCTACAAATAAATGATATCAGGTTAGAGAAATGATGCTTAATTGCTTTTGTCCTGTGTTCAGATTCCTTTCCAGCTGGGATTGTCAAAGATGGATCTCAGGAAGATGTTGAAATCAAGCTTATCTTTGGTAAGTGCAATCCTGATCCACGGTCCTAGGGTCCAGACGCAGTTGGATAATTGACATTATTCTTTCCTAACAGGTTGACAAGTCCATCAATGCCATGTATGGAAAATTACAAAAGAATCTAACTACAGAGGAGCTGTTGCCTTCTTTATGGGATAAATGCAAGGTAATCATTAAAACCTGACCTCACATTTGCTTCAGCAACATTATATTTGCAGCTCTCCATGCCCTCAAAAATTTTTTTTGTCCCTTGAATTTCTCAATTTTAAGATGCTGCTTCTTAAAACTGGTCATGTACATATGTTCAAAGCAATATTTTAAGTTTCGGATGAAACATTTTTGTTTCGGACTAACCCATAATGTATATTACTTAGCTTTAGATATTAACTTTTATATTGCAAGCACCATTTAGACTAGTGGTTAAGGATTTAGTCTTGGTTACATTTGACTTGGGTTTGAATACAAGCTGTTGCATTTTTTTCTTTCAATATTCGAAGTAAATTTTTACTGAAATAAAATTTTTATTTAATAATTTTAAAATGATACATGTATATATAGTTTTTTATATTTTAAAATTTTTTAAAATATTTTTAAATCTAGTTTAGTCAACAAAAATGAAAAAATAATTTGATCGAAATTGAGACGGATTCCGAAACTGAGATTTAAAATCTTGGTTCAAAGTAATTTATGACACTAGGTGGCTGCCCTAACTTGTCATGTAAAAGATCGATATTTCGAGGGACCATACTTTGGTACCTTATAAGGTTTTTCTTTTACTTTTTTTTTTTTTTTTTTGAGAGGGGAAAGGCTCATAATAGCTTACATAATGGATTCGATGCAATATTGTTATTCACAACCTAGGGGCAAGCCCAACTAGGCCTCGTTTCATTTACATCCAGGAGATGAGCCGACAACTTACAACAAATAAGATGCACTGAAGTCTTAAACTCATAATCTCGTATCTGTGAAACATGGGTACTACCATCAAATTAATGCTTGGTATGTAACTTGTAATAATTTTAAGAAAGATCTAGGAAAGAATAATTTTGATCCCGGTAGTAGCAAGTATTTGTAAAAAGATCATAAGCCAGCCCTTTGTGTAAATATATGTTTACTTTGAAAATTTATATGTTAAATTTTGGGTGTCTCAAACTCAGATTAGAGTTTGAGTTAAATTAGGAATTCAAAATTAGATTCAAACTTATAATTATTTTGTAATATTAAGAGTTGTAATTAGAATAAAACTCAAACTCAATAACAGGTTATAAATATTCTAATAATACATAAGATTTAAGGGGGTAATATTGAAGTTGAATTAGAGAGAAATAGAGATAATAGAGAGAAAGAGAGTGTCGACTCTCGTGTGTGGGTTTTTCTAATGTTTCTTGGTGATATCTCGTGATGGTTTCTCGTGATATTCTCTTGAAGATTCTTTCTGAAGGTAGAGGTTCTTATAAAGGCTTTTAATAGTGAATTTCTTGCCCCCGTGTGGATGTAATCTAATTTTAAGTGAACTACGTATATTGCTGTGTCTTGTCTTGTTATTTTCTTTTATTTGCATTACTTTTCGTTTTTTATATTATTTGAGAATAAAGTGATTCGTGAACCTTCTGCTGCAAATTCCAATAATTAATATCAAAGGTTAGGAGTAAACAACCAAGTTGCTAAAGTCTTTATTCGAGGTGAAGTTTGATGGTAAGATAAATGTTGCCTTATGGTAGAAGAAATGAAGGTTAGGTAAGGTGCAGGAATAGGTCAGCGGCACTCGCGGGAGGGAGCACGAGAGTAGGCTGGCAAAGGGCCACGTAGAGCGTGGGTCGACCAGAGCGGGAGAGACCGATGAAGGACCATGTAGGGCTCTTAGTCAATGACGATTAGGGCTCAGATCAGTGGTGGGTGACTTTTGATGAGGTGTAGCAGTGTGTCTCAACTAGGGCTTAGTATAGCCAAACAGCTAGGAGGTGAAGCCCAACAAGTGTAGGAATAGGACACATGCGTGCGCAGAAGGCGAAGCTCAGGTCGGTGAGTTGGGAAGCAATACAGGTATAATTGGGATTGATCCTGCAACAGAGGGGCACATAGCGAGGTCGTGAGCTGGTTAAGGTTGTGCAATAACGACGGAGAGTCACTTGTAGGTGGCGCAATGACTGGAAGACGGTGCGATGGTGACTACACATCAGAGTTGCATAGCGTAATGACGGCGGAGAAGAGTAGGAAGAGAAAGATTGGTTAGCGATTAGCTGAATAAGTTAGCAAATTAGGGAGAGAGCCTGGATGAAAGATGATGGCTAAAGGTTCGTGATTGTGACACACCTGAGTTCAAGTCAAAGTGGAGATTATTGAGTTTTGCGTATCTCGAGTTCGAATTAAAGTTTGAGTTAAACTAGTAATCCAAAATTAAATTCAGACTTATAATTGATTTGTAATATTAGGTGTTGTAATTAAAATAAAACTCAAGACTCAATAAGCGCTTATAAATATTTTAGTAATGCATAGGGTTTAAGAGAATAGTGCTGAGATTGAACAAGAGAGAAATAGAGAGAATAGAGAAAAGAAAAAAAGAAAGTGGCGGCCGTTGTGTGTGGGTCTTTCTAATGTTTCTCGGCGGTCTCTCGCGGTAGTTTCTCATCGTGTTCTTTTGGAGATTCTTTCTGAAGGTGGAGGCATTGCCGAGTCTTGGCGAAAAAGTGTAATCTTTCTTTTAAACTCTTTTAAAGTCTTTTAATAATAAATCTCTCGCTCTCTCCGTGGACGTGATCTGATTTTAGGTGGACCACGTATATCGGTATGTCTTGTTTTGTTATTTTCTTTTAACTTGTATTACTTTTCATTTCTTATGCTATTTAAAAATAAGATGATTCGTCAACCTTCCGCTGTGAATCTTAACAATTGATATCAGAGTTTAGGAGAAAATAACGAAAATGGTAAAACCCTTATTCGAGATAAAAAGTTTTGACGGAAAGATAAATTTTGCCTTATGATAGAAGACGATGTGTTATAATATTAAGTGTGATGAATTAATCATACATCGGATATCAGATAGATAAAGTTCAATATATATAGTGAAAAAATCTCATATCGCATGAGTTTAAGATTTTGAGATGGTTTGGTATTCGGCCGTTATATTGATCTGATTCGACACTCTTTCGACTCCCCCAATAAGTGGTATCAGAGCTTCAAGTCGAAGCTATACAAATTCTTAATACCGAAATTACCGTGATGATGTGACTGAATTGAGTAGCATGTTAGTCTCTTTTTAAAAAAATCCAAAAAAAAAGAGACGGAAATCTATTAGTATGAATCACAAGGTGAAACTGTTTGAGTAAAAGAGTTCTTAATTAAGAGTATTAAAGTTGATATGGTCAAATCATATTTGAAAGGGGAGATTGTTAAAATGTCAAGTGTGATGAATTAGTCCCACATCGGATATTGAATAGATAAAATCTAATATATATATAGTGAAAATATTTATATCTTATTAGTTTAATCTTGTGAGATGGTTTGGTATCCGACACACTATATTGATTCGATTTGATACTCTTTCGATTTCTCCAATAAGATAAAAGTCAGGTGAGGCGCAGGAATAAGCCAGTGGCGCTCATGGGAGAGAGTGGGAGAGCAGGCTGGCAAAGGGCTATGTAGGGCGTGGGTCAACCGGAGCGGGAGAGGTCGATGAAGGACCATGTAGGGGTTTTAGTCAATGACGACTGGGGCTCAAATTAGCAGTGGATGACCTTTGATGAGGTGCAGCAAGGTGTCTCAACTAGGACTTAGTATAGCCAAACAGCTGGAAGATCAAGTGAAGGCTGGCGAGTGTAGAAATGATGCATGCATATGCAGAAGGCGAAGCTCAGGTCGGTGAGTTGGGAAGCAACACGATTATAATTGGGGCTGGTCTTGCAGCAGAGAGGGGAATATAACAAGGTCGTGAGCTGGCAAAAGTTGTACGATAACGACAGAGAGTATTTTGTAGGTGGCGCAACGACTGGAAGGCGGTGCGATGGTGATTACATATCAAAGTTGCGCAACGCCACGACGACGGAGAAGAGTAGGAGGAGAAAGGTTGGCTAGCGATTAGCTGAATAAACTAGTAGTATAAGAGAAGGGGTTGAATGAGAGATGATGGTTGAAGTTTCGTGATGGTGGCACGCCCGAGTTTAAATTAAGTTGAACATTGTTGAGTTATGGGTGTCTCGAATTCGGATTAGAGTTTGAGTTAAAGTAGAAATTTAAAGTTAGATTTAGACTTATAATTGATTTATAATATTAGATGTTGTAATTAGAGTAAAACTCAGATTCAATAAAAATATATAAATATTATAGTAATATATAGGGTTTAAGGGGGTCGTGCTGAGGTGGAACTAGAGAGAAATAGAGAAAAGAGAAAGAAAGAGAGTGTTGGCCGTCGTGTGTGAGCCTTTTTAGTGTTTCTCGGTAATTTTTTGTGGTAGTTTCTCGTGATATTCTCTTAGAGATTCTCTCTGAAGGTGGAGGCGTTATCAAAACTTGGTGAAAGAGTGCAGTCTTTCTTGTAGACTCTTATAAAGTCTTTTGATAGTGGATCTCTCGCTCTCTTTATGAACGTAATCCGATTTTGGATGAATCACGTATATTACTGTGTTTTATCTTATTATTTTCTTTTATCTTATGTTATTTTTTATTTCTTGTCTTGTTTGAGAATAAGATGATTCGTAAATTTTCCGCTGCAAATTTTAATATATATAAAACTAATTCAAATTTCTATGGAGTACCAGACTAGTCTTTTTTGATATTGTTATATAAAAATCTCTATCTTGAAATTGAATGTAGTCTTGGATGCAAACTTTGTTTTGGCCACCATTTCACATCAATTAAAACGCTAGACATAATTCTGGAGAAATATATATATATATATATAGATTTTGGAGGCTGGTGTATGATAATTGATAATTAGCTGAATGGCCTTCCATGATTAGGTCGTCAAACTAGTACACCATCTGTTCTTCCCTCCTCCTGTTTTAAGTAGAATAGGACTGAGAGGAACAACTAAAAACTGGCAATTGCTTTAAACCAAACCAAAGCTAGTAGTTGCATCAAGAAGTAACGTTAACTGTTTGGCACTGCAGAAAGAGTTTCTGGACAAATATGACAGCTTTGTTCAGCAAGTTGCAAGGATATATCCAAACGTGTCAATCCCTCCGGTGCCAGAGATGAGAGACCTTCTTTCTGCAATGTGAATAAAAGCAGCGGTTTTCTCTTTGATTGGGTATGTTGTATTCTTTGCATTTGTTTTCCCACACGCCATGAATATGGATCCATTAAACAAATACATTTCATTTCCATGATTTCCTTTTGTTGTTGTAAAAACATTTAACTCTAAAAGTTGGATTTTTTTCAGTTAGTTGTATACGAAAAAGCGTAAAAATTTATTTTGGACCACTTTGCAAACAACATATGGTACCGTCTACCAGCCATTCTTTAGCATATCCAGATCCATCTTTGATAGCATAATGTTGTTGGTTGGGTGACCGAAATTAGAAGATCTCTGGCATGAGAAAGAAATGGCTGTGATTCATTTGACGATTTCTCTGTCAAAAAAAAACAATTGTTTTTCTGAGGAATTCAATGGCTCTCCTTGCTCCCAGGAGCAGTAGCTCTCAGGAGCAGTAGCTCTGTAGTTGGTTTCTGATGTATTCCCAAACCAGTGGCTCAACGTATTTCACTCCGCCAAATTTGGTGGTCACACAGAGCCGTCTTTGGGTTGTCGCTTTCTTGCGCGAAGTCCAAATCACAAGTTTCCATCGAGTCCTTTGGCATTTGTACTCGTCACCTCGTCTGGTAGACTGGTCCAGAGTTGTGGGCCGCAAGCCCAACTTCTAATGAATCTTAGCTCTCTGGATGTCATTACACCTCGAGATTCTTATTCACAATCAAACATGCACAAAGATATATTTAAAATTTTTCATATAAATTTTATGTAGTTTGGTGGTTATAATCATTTCCGTTATAGAGATACTGCATAGAAGATTATGAGTTCAAATTGTAGAATACTATTTGGTATAGATTATAGATAATCGGGATTTTTGGATATATATCCTTCAAAAGTTTTGATATTGCACATTATTTTTAAAAGATTGTAATTACATGAATACCTCTGAAAAAATTTATTAAACAAGTATCTCTATTATGACGCGCTGTTACCTAGGACTAAGATTACGTAGTTTTAATCTTGGTTAGTAGTTAATCTCATTATTTTATTTAGAATTAATTTTGAGAGAAATTATTGATAAAATATTCTGAACGGTATCTATATATATAGAAGAATATTTCGAATATTTTATTCTAATTTGTTATTTTAATAAACGAATCTTAATATCATAGATATTTCTAGGAGAAATTTTTTTGAGTGATATTAATACAATTATTTTTTTAATGGAGTAAATAGAATATTAGAATTTTTAAAGAATATATTACAAAAATCTATAGATTAATCCTCAGCGGTTTGCAAGCAATGGAGCAAGACTTGATTTGACATTAAAATAGAAAATATGCTAACACTTCGAGGGTCCTCCTAACAACCTTTCCCAGAATCGTTTACCGTGTCCCTCGGCAACTACGTCACGTAGCCATTGTCCACGTGTCCTTTTCAAAATAAAATACAAAAAAAGTAGAAATAAAAGAAAAGAAATTGGAAGTGTCACCGCTCGTCTGCGCTCTCCACCCATCCACGGAGCCCGCGTTCGCTTTCCTCCCTCGCTCCGGGTCCGATTCAGAGAAGTAAAAAGGAAAGAAAAAGAAACAATTATTATCTCGGATTTCTTGCTATTTATTGCTGCGTGGGAAGAAGATGAGAGATTGGGCACGACTATTAAGTCGCCGCCGGGGATTTGATGCTCGGGTTCGTCCTCTTGTCGGCTGGAATTCATGGATGAGACGCCGAGGTCGGTGGGGACGTCGTCGAGCCTCTCGCTCCGCCTCGGTCAGGCCCTCTTCTCCTCCGCCTCCCTCCTTTTCATGTCCTTCGGCGTCGAGTTCTACAGCTACACCTCTTTCTGGTACTCCCTCTTCCCCACTCTCTGTCGAATTTTGTGTTTTCTCGATGTTATTTGTGGTCTGGATGGAGAAAAATCTCAACTTTTGTTTATTGTGCCTTTTGGGATAGTGATTTTAGAGTAAAGGTGATTTTTTTTTTGTTAATTTTTTGTTGATTGGGTTATGAATATTTGGTTAAGTGGAATTGGCTGAAGAAATGGTTGGAAATAGGCTAAACCAGTGATTTATTAACTTGAAATATGTAGGTGTCTGATTGCAAGGTTTGAACTGAAATAATTACTAGTTTTTTGTGAGAAATTCTTGTGTTTTTTGCAAAGAGGTGTTTGTCTGTGGGAGTAATGTTACAGTTCATGTATTATTCTCTTGAAAGCTAGTGGAGTGATTTTCTGATTTGTTGTGGTTCTTCATATATTTCAGACTGAAGTAGCCCTGAGTAACCAAGTTTGTATTTGACTTTGGAAGTCCCATGGCTTAGGATAGGTGAATTAGGTTTCAAGACTTCAAAATGCTTTACGGTTCCCTTTTTGGTGGTTTCAAGCTTGGTAATTTTGGTGTTGTTGTGTGTTCATTTTCCAAAGTTTATGATTAAAAAGTTGTACAGCTTCAGGGAATATGATACATGTAGTGGTGGTCCAAGACACCGAGTAACAAAAAAGAGGAAGGGAAAGGGAAAGGGAGAAAGAATTGATATGGAGAAGATGTTTGGAGCATCTCTGTCATTGTAAAGGATATGATCGAGACTTTTAGTAACTGAAATATGTCTGATACAGGACGTTCAAAGGAAATTCAGAAATATCAAAAGAAGTTAATTCAGAAGTCAAGTAGTTATGACAAATGATCTGATTTACTCTTTTATTTAACTTAGTACCTTCCTATGTTGAAATTCTCTTCATTATGATGTCACGAGTCTCTCTTAATATGAGTCAATTAGGTCTTATTTTTTGTTCCACCAATCCAAGATTAATTTTGAACTGAATTCTATTCAATTTAGGACTTGGAGAGCATGAATTATTATTTAAGATTTTATTTTAATAGGTTAACTTATTTAAGACTTCTACCAATCCAATAAATGGGCTCAAACGGAATTGTATTCAGTTTAGGACTTCTGATATTTGTATAAATAGGCCTTCAGCCCTATGGATGGGAGAACCACTATTATTCTCAATAAAGTTTCATTTTAGTGAATTTTTTCTTTTTCTTATGGATTCAAGAAGTTTTTAACAGAGACAACGGTGTTTTTCACGTCTACCACGCTTGTTGCTATGTCAAGTGATATCAGAGCGAAACACTCCTTACTTAATGTTTGACGACAATGCAAACAGCAGCAACCATACAGACGATGTTCCTGTGGGTGATCACATCAGCCGTGGGTATTTTGATTTAACCATGGAGGTAATCCAAAACTCACTTGTAAGTTTGATGCTGAGGATGGATCAACTTGAAGGCCTAAATCAACCACGTCGACGGATCGATGAAGTGACACGCAATCCAATTGATCGAGAAAAGGCTCTGCAAGTGAATCTAAAGGATTTACAAATCCTTGAAAACTCCAGCAATGAAGAAATTGAAAAAAAATCCTTCATCGATCAGTTTTTGAGTATAATAAACATCATGATTTTTTCTTGAAAATTAATCTCTCATCTTTCAATGGCCAACTTCAGATCAAAGATTTTCTCGATTGGCTTGTTGAAGTGAAACGGTTCTTCGATTACATGGAGATTCCGTATTCAAAGAAAATGAAACTTGTTGCTTACTGACTCAAGGGGGGTGCATCAGCATGGTAGGAACGCATCTAGTTAAAAAGGACAAACCAAAATAAAGTTTCAATTTGAGCATGGGCATAAATGAAGGCTCTTCTCAAAAAGTAATTCCTTCCCATAGATTATAATCAGATATTCTTTCAGTAATATCAAAATTGTCGATAGGGTAATTACAGTGTGAAGATATATGCTGAGGAGTTATATCGCCTATCAGCATGTAATAATCTAACAAAGATTGAATGCCATCAAGTGACAAGATTCATCGGTGGGCTACGTACAATCATCCAAAATAGGATTTTTCTTATAATCTATTTCGATGGTTAATGAGGTTGTGAGTAGTGCAATTCGTATGGAGTTCCAATTGGAGCGACTTGTCATCAAAAATCAGGTGAGGAGAACAATTGGTGAGAATTCAAAAGTAGCACAATCTATTCTTAATAGAGGTGTACTTACACAATCTCTTCGACCTCCTACACAAGTGAGTCTTGAAGGTAGACCTATAAGGCCATCAGGAAATACCACATCAGTAAAGAACTCAAGTTCAAATCCTGATTTAAAATACTATCGTTGTGGAAAATTTGGATATCGTTCTAATGTTTGTTCAGTATGACAGTCTGTGAGCCTGACTATTGAAGATAATTTTGTACTTGACGATTTACATGACTCAAAAGATAATGACTTAATTTGTGATTAAGAAAACTATGAAAATGAAGTATTCGAGGAGCCTGATGGTGAAAGGTCATTTTTAGTAGTTCAAAATCTAATGTATATTCCAAAACAAGAGGAAAACCTACAACGTCATAATATGTTCCGCACTCGATGCACAGTAAATTACAAGATCTGTGACATGATTATTGATGGGGAAAGCAGTGAAAACATCATTTCCAAGACTATGGTCGATAAGTTTTAATTGAAAATAAAATCACATCCTTCTCCCTATAAGGTCGGCTGGATTAAAAAGGTTGGTGAAACCAAGGTAACTGAATGGTGTCAAATTTGTTTTTCCATTGAAAAATTCTACAAAAATGAGCTAACATGTGATATTGTGGAGATAAATATATATCATATTCTTCTTGACAGAGATTAGCAATTTGATAGAGATTCTATATATCGTGGACGAGACAATCGCTATATCTTCAAAAATGGAAAAAAATTATCCTCACTTCTATTGGCAAAGAGCGTCGACCCACAATTTTACAAGAGTAGGATCACTCTTTCCTGATTGTGCAAAATTTTATGAACGAGACTAAAGAGATAGCTCAAATATTTGTTGTGATTGAGAAAGGAATGGAGATAATACCCACTGAAACTCCAAAAGGCTTGCAATTCTTCCTAAATGAATTCAAGGAAATCATACCCGATGATCTTTTTGATGAACTACCCCCAATGAGAGATATTCAGCACCACATTGACTTTATTCTTGGAGCGAGTTTATCAAATCTGCTCCATTATAAAATGAGTTGAAAAGAGTTACAAATTTTACAAGACAAGATTGAAGAGTTGATCAGAAAAGGAATGGTTAGAGTCAGTATAAGTCCATGTGCAGTTTCAGCCTTATTGACATCTAAGAAAGATGGAAGTTGATAGATGTATGTACATAATCGAGCTATCAATCAAATCACAGTAAACTATAGATTCTCAATTTCTTACTTAGAGGGCATGCTGGACACATTGGAAGGGTCAAAAGTGTTCTCTAAGATAGATTTGAGGAGTGGATACCATCAAATTAGAATTAGACCTCTTGGTGATGAATGTAAAACAACTTTTAAAACAAAAGAAAGACTTTATGAGTGGCTTGTTATGCCTTTTGGACTCTCAAATGTACCAAGTATCTTTATGCGATTGATGAATCAGATACTCAAATCTTTCATTTGTTATTTTGTTGTTATTTATTTTAATGATATACTGGTGTACAGTCATAATGAAGAAGAATATAAAAGACATTTAACAGAAGTACTTACTGTGTTGAAGAAGAAGAAGTTGTACATCAACTCAAAGAAATGTCATTTTATAACTGACTATTTGGTGTTCTTGGGATTCATGGTAAGTGCCGAAGGCATTATGTTGATGAAGAAAAAGTAAAAGATATTATGGAATGACTGATATCCAGAAGTGTATTAGAAGTTAACAGCTTTCATTGTCTGGTGACATTCTATCGGAAGTTTGTGAAAAACTTTAGTTCCATTATGGCACCAATAACCGAGTGTTTGAAGCAAAGCAAGTTCTTCTGAACTCAAGAAGCTAATAGATGTTTCAAGTTAATCAAAAAAAAGTTATCTACTGCACCTGTTTTGGCATTACCTTATTTCGAGAAGTTATTCGATGTAGATTGTGATGTTTCGTATATAGGCATTGGAACCATTCTATTTCAAGAAGGAAGACTAATACCTTTCTATAACGAAAAGTTGAGTGAAGGTCGAAAGAAGTGGTCAACATATGAGCTGAAATTTATGCGATTGTACAAGCAGTTTGTCATTGAAAGCACTATCTAATTCAACGAGAGTTCATTTTATATATTGACCACCAAGCTTTGAAATTCATTGATAGGCAGAAGGATTTGAATCGCATATATGGTCAATGATCATCATTCTTATAGTAATACACTTATATTTTGAAACATAAATCTGGACAAAAAAATAAGATGGCGGATGTTTTGAGCCGCAGGGTAGCCTTGATGGTAACTATAAGTAACGAAGTTGAAGGGTTTGATTATTTGAAAGAATTGTATGCTGAAAATGAATATTTTAAAGAGGAGTTTAGAAAGTACCAAGTAGAATAAAGAAGTAATTTATATCTTCATGAACGCTTTCTCTTTAAGGGGTCTCGTTTTTGCATTTCAAGATATTCCTTGAAAGAAAAGGTGGTGAAAGAGTTGTATAGCAGTGGTCTAACAGGACATTTTGGGCGTGACAAGAGCATTGCATTGATTGAACAGCGCTACTATTGGCCACATTTTAAAAGAGATGTCAGTCGATTCGTACAAAGGTGTTATGTATGCCAAACAGCTAAAGGAAATTCTCAAAATACTAGCCTTTATACCCTATTGGTTGTGCCAAATGCCCCATAGGAGGATCTATCGATGAATTTTGTTTTGGGTCTCTCCATGACTCAACGAGGCTTAGATTCAGTATTTGTTGTTGTTGACAGATTTTCCAATATAACACAATTCATTACATGTAAGAAAATAGCAGATGCAACAATGATGACTAATTTATTCTTTCAGAAGATTGTAAGGCTATATGGAGTGTCACAGACCATCACCTCTGATCGTGACACAAATTTTTAAGTCGCTTTTGTAAGACATTGTGGAGGCGATTTAATACGTCTCTATAATTTAGCAATGCTTATCATCTTCAAACAGATAAACAAACTGAAGTGGTGAATTGAATACTTATAAATATCATTCGGTGTTTTGCAAGAGGCAAACCAAAGCAGTGGGATTATGTATTCACACAAGCTGAATTTGCTTTCAATAATATGAAAAACAGGTCTACGGAAAAATCGCCATTTGAAATTATCAATGGAAGAATCCCAAAACACTCGTTGGACTTGGTGGTGTTGCCCAAATTGCCAGGAACAAACATAACTACAAACAATATAATGGAGAGAATTACTGAAGTACACACCGAGGTAAAAAAAAATTAGAAGAATACAATGTCAAACACAAAATTAAAGCGGACATTCATAAGCATCTAAAAGAGTTTTAAGAAAGAGATCTGGTGATAGTGCACTTGAGGAAGAAATGGTTTACAGCTGGAATTTACAACAAACTAAAATAAAAGAAAATTGAGCCACTAAAGATATTAAGAAAGATAAACGATAATGCCTATGTCATCGACCTTTCGAAAGATTTGGGAATTTTAAACACTTTTAATATTCTAGATTTATTTGACTACCATACATCTTAGGACTGCAAGTTACGACAAAATAACTCGTGGACGAGTTCTTTAAAAGAAGAGGACACTGATGTAGGACGATCAAAGGAAGTTCAGAAATATTAAAAGAAACTAATTCAGATGTCAAAAGAACATGACAAATAATCTGATTCACTCTTTTATTTAACTTAGGATTTATGTAACTTAATATATTCTTATGTTGAAATTCTCTTCATTATGATGTCATAAGTCTCTCCTCGTATGAATCAATTAGGTTTTATTCTTGAATTCTACCAACCCAAGATTAACTTTGAGTTGAATGCTATTCAGTTTAGGACTTGAGGAGGATGAATCACTATTTAAGATTTTATTTTCATAGGTTAATTTATTTAGGACTTCTACCAACCCAATTAATGGGTTCAAACTAAGTTATATTCAATTTAGGACTTATGGTATTTGTATAAGTAGGCCTTCAGCCTTATGGATGAGGAAACTACTATTATTTTCAATAAAGTTCTACTTTAGTGAATTTTCTCTTTTACTTATGGATTCAAGGAGTTTTTAACAGAAATAACGGTGTTTTCCTCGTTTACCACGCTTATTGCTACGTCAATGCCACTGCTGAGTGATGCAATTTAGTAGCTTGATTGATTTGGTGGAAGTAATAGTTTGGGCATAAATTATAACTGGACTGTGGACTTGCTGCTTTCAAATTCCCCATGAATAGGCTTATCACTTGGTTGAATTTTAGCGTATCATTTCAACATATTTGAGTGGCAGCTCTCCTTTGGGTTTTGTGTAATATTGAGCATGACTATGGTTTCAAATATTTATTCTTGTAGATATCGTACTGGACTTCACAAGAACAAAAGTTTTTTACTTAATGGTTGCCATACTTTGGGACTGCATTTTTTAAACCAAGAGAGTAGAATGTCTTTTACTTTCTATGCGCATGATTGCATGTGCATTCCCGCACGGATGCCTAGAATGCCCTTTGTACGAAAGATGATCTAAACCAAAGCTCAGGACTTGAGCTCTAACAACAGGAACTATGCACAAGTAAACATTTTTTTATCCGGCCAATAAAGCTTTAACCCAATAGATTATTGTTAAAACCAATTTTCATTACAGCGAGGAGAAATATTCTTGTTATTCATCAGGATATCTTTTGATGAA
Organism: Trichopus zeylanicus subsp. travancoricus; assembly: GCA_005019695.1. Taxonomy (NCBI): domain Eukaryota; kingdom Viridiplantae; phylum Streptophyta; class Magnoliopsida; order Dioscoreales; family Dioscoreaceae; genus Trichopus; species Trichopus zeylanicus. Next base: position 315,438 of record RXID01014328.1, read on the forward strand.
GTTGTACTCGCATATGTTTTGCAGCTTTCTAGTCACAATAATGGGCTTGTTGATTCCATGGAGTGTGACTCTGGCAATTGTGGACGTGTACTTAATCTTTGTTGGTTGCCCTCGTTGCTTACCGGGTGTACTAGTGATTGTAGTTATCGGAGACTGGGTATGTATGTTCACCCCCACTGGAAACAACCAACCAGACTAGTTTTTGAATTAATTTGGATTTTTGCAGGTGTTATCGATACTTTCACTTGCAGCAGCCTGTGCAACTGCTAGTGTGGTGGATCTCCTCCCCCGGGTTGATGACTCTTACTGCCTTCCCAAATATTGTGCCAGATACCAACTATCAGCAGCAATGGCCTTTTTGTCTTGGTTTCTTACTGCCGCTTCCTCTCTTTTTAACCTATGGTTTGTGGCCTCCTGCTGATTTCACTTAACCTGGTTTTAGCTGTTTTATTTTGAAGAATTTTCTCTATAATAACTTGAAATCTGATGATGATTTTCTCGTTCCCTAATTTGTATATAGACACAGCCTACGCCTGGAAATTTAGCATTCATCCGAATTTTGTTCGTAATGATGCTACGATCCGAACGGGTTTCACTAACTTCAAATTGCAAGTATCAACAACTGGTTAAGTTATTGTTGGTCATAATCTTGTTTCGTTTTCAGCAGTCCACATACATGCTTGCAGTTCAACAAATCGGAACGTAGTATTTTAGCTTTTTATTAGTTAAATTAATTGATTGTTTATAAATAAAATAGATAAAAATGACATATGAATATAACTCTCAATAATTAACAATAAAAGGTTTAAATACAACAATATGAGTCAATTTACACTGAAAGCTCAAATACATCAAACCAAATGTACCCTTAGACATCCTCCACGTTGAGCCCCATTTCCCGTATTTCCCACGCAGTGTCATCTCCTTCCCCGCATCGTAAACATTCTCATCTGGCGCAAATCCCCGCCTGGTCATCTCAGCGTGGAGCTTCGCCGCCGTCTCCATCTCTCCTTTCTCACAAAACATTACAATCACCGACCCATAAATGCTCCGTCCAGGACTAAACCCTTCTCTACTCATCTCCTCTCTCAAGATCTCCAACCATTCATCCACTCCTCTATTGCGCATTTCGTCGAGCACCTGATCTACAACGCCAGCTCCAGGCCCAAGCCGCTTCCTCTTCATTTCCTTATGCACCAACATCCGTGTCTCGAGATCCCCAACGTTACAGTTCCCCTTGATCAAGTGCTCATACGTCGTACACGTGTGCCGACAAACCATATCCCGAAACAATTTCTGATCAAGTGCTCCTACGCGTACACGTGGGCTGTCTCATCGAAACGATATCCCGAAACAATTTATCGGTCGAGAACATATCCCTAGACTCGCAGTAACCGTTGATCCGAAAATTGAAGGCCATTATATCGGGTTAAAGGCCCGATAAAGCCTAGAAAGCCGGCAGCGAAGGACATCACGCAAGGGAATGAAGCAAGACAAAGCGGGCAAGAAGGAAAACTCCCTGGCTTGTCGGATCCGGTCCTCGTCGCACAGACCCGCTATCAAAATGCTATGGGTAAACACATTCGAATCCACTCCGAATCACTCCATCTCGATCCGAATCTCTCCTGCCCAACTCGATTTCCCGACCTGATAAAAACCTAGTAGCATCGCATTAAATATCTGGATATTTGGTGGAGTCATAATCTTATCGGGTCGAAATGGTTCTTTGCAGAGTTCGAAAGCCGCATCCGGCCCGTTGAGTCTAGAAGTAGACATGATCAAGGAGTTAGAAAGCGGAGAGCAAAGGGTGATGCATCGGGATCTGAGCTAACGAACGATATGAACGCCTCGATCGAGCTTCTTCGCATTGAGATAGGCTCCGATAAGGAGATCCAAGATGAAGTGGGCCGAGTCGCGCGCTAGGATTTCGAGGATAGCCGCCAGCTGATGGATACGGACGGCGTCGCGGAGGAGGCGGAGGCGACGGCTCGGCGGCTGAGAGGGAGAGGAGGTCGCGGCGGCGGAGAAGAGAAAGAAGCTGTGAACGAGGTGGGGGCGGTTGCGGAGGGCGGCAAGGATTTGGAAGATGGCGGAGGAAGGGATTCCGGACCGGGGGAGTAAGGATTTGAGGTGGGACCCGCGGGAGCGGGAGCGGGAGCGGATTTGGGTCTTTGTCGAGTGGTTGCGGCCATCGGGATGGGAAGGGAGGTCTGATTTATTTATTTTTTTTTTTTTGCAAATACGTCCTCCTAAATTTGTACCTATATTTCACTTTATTTACGGAAGCCCTACACATCTTTAGTTTTTGTAAAAAAGCCCTGTATTTGTTGCTGCAAAAATATCTGAACTGTACAGGATCCAATTTCGAATATTTGGATTTGTCACTTCAGTCCAACGTTCGCAACCAAAGTCGTTTTATTGCGATTATCCGATTCGCTCTGTTTGGAGTTTCCATAAAATACAAAAAAAAAAAAAAAAAAAGGACAGCAGACAGCAGTATGCATTTAGGAGTGAAAAATAAATTCAATTTAAATATTTTGTGTACAACACAACAAATTCCACAATACCTGCCAGGCTTCTGATTGCCCAATGGCAATGCTTGTAGGAGAGAAATCCAATTAAAGCCATTTAAGCAGGCTTATTTCAAGCTTATTCCCTTGCTTTTTAACTTTCCATTGCAATTATTTTTACGTGAGACTCCAAACTATGGAGCAATAAACGAAGGGAATAACATGATGTGTAGTGCACACAATGGGGATGCCAAAGATCCAGACAATAATGTTCTCATCTTAGGTTGCCGTTTTACCTAGATGCCAATTTTTATCTTGTCCTTGATTTGGTTTGCATCTAATCACCTTTTGTTTTTGCTTGAGCTCATGTTAATGGCATTTTTTTTAATCTTTGCAGAATATGTCGGGACCTATGCAACTGAAGGGGTTCAATAATCAAATATTTGGTTCTTTTTTGCATGCAATATCTTATGTATACTTCTTTTCATGCTAAATGAGCAACTATCCAATGGGGTATGTAAAGCCCAATCACTGAGCTCATCCAAGAGTTTGGAACTAGGGATTAAAATATCTCGAATTCAATTCTCTCATATAAAAAAAATAGATACAACTATCAAACTAATTTTTGTACTGTTTTCGGCAATAAAAGGTCAAAAAAACAGAATAATTAAGCAAGCATAGCTCTCAAAAAGTCAAGTTCAAACAGCATTGGTTACATCGAGAGCGTATATCATATTTTTGAACTTTTAGATAAGCATAGACATAATTAGACTCAAACACCTCAAAACAATAAAAGCAATCCAAACCTAGTTCGCCTCGCGTCCAAGCAGCAAGCAAGCAAGCTAATGACTCACAAAGGATAGGAGAGAATGCCAGTCAAGTCCAATCAGACCCAAATATTTTGATTCTGCCCTATGAGCCCGAAATCCCACCTCTTGATCCTCCATGTCCTCAGCATATCTGCCAACACCCTTCCATCATCCCCAAGACTCAAACACCTTAACTCGTACATATACATGTTCAAACCTTAACCAATCTCCTTGCATGGTATACTTCTTTGATGAAGTATGGCGAGATCGTTCACTTAGCCCACGCGCAGCACAAGCTCCGGTTCGAGTACGTGGAGGTCCCATTCAAGTGCGACGGCTGCAAGGAGGTCGGGATTGGCTCGTGGCTCAAGTGTGCCGTATGAGACTACGACCTGCACAAGAAATGCGGGATACTGACACCGCCCACGGTGGTGCGCCACCCCTTCTACAGCAAGTTCTTGCTCCAGTTCATGGCGCGGCCCCCGGGGGACGCGGCGAGGTTCTGCAACGCGTTCGAGAAGGATGTGCATGAGTTCGTGTATCACTGCGGGTCGTGCGGGTTGTATCTCCACCCTTGCTGTCCTAATCTCCCGCATGCACTCGATGCAGGCGAATTCGGGCTGTATCTTCACCGCACGGTCGGCGAGCCTTCTTGGCTTTTTACGTTTTAGGACGTATAAGTTTGGGTTTTTATACAAAATACACCGACCAAACCCGAAACCGGATTTCTTTCGAAAACTAATAATTGGGCAATGGCATGAGCACTGAGCAGGTGGGCGGCGCGTGCCACGGTTGCGGGCGGAAGGGGCGGAGCTGGATCTACAGGAGCCGGTGCAAGAAGTACAACCTGCACGTCTCCTGCGTCATGGACATCCTCCTTGACTCCTGGCACGACAACTACTTCGGCAGCGCCGGCGGCTGAGGTGGAGGAGGAGCCGCCGGTAGGGGTCTCATGGGAGGGGGGACAACGGCTTGAGCTAACAAGATACTGAGCATAAGAGGTGCAAGGGCCAACCACCACCGCAGCAAGGACAAGGTCAAGCTGCGAGGTCGCCGGCTTGGCCCTCCAGTTCACATCTCCGCCATCCTCGAGCAACCCCACCGCCATAATCGCTGGCGTCATCGCCTCCTTCATCTCAAGGGGATGACTAATAGCTCCCATAATCACTTGGCGCTGGTCTTAATGTAAAGCATAAACTGATTGAAATCTTGATACTGGTTTAACTTATCGTCATCTTGGTATATAATTATAACCCTAAGAAGGGCTTAGCGATCTTTATCTCGATCATTAAGTCGACTAACCAATAGAGAAAAATACTAAATTCAATTATTGAACTCGATTATTTAATATGGTGTAAGTCAGATTGTTAAAACGCTTATGTTATAATAAAGGGAAAATTCCATATGACCGACCTTTGACGTTCCTAAAAACCCCATCCATTGGCAATAGTTACTAATAAAAATCGAGAAATATTGTAACAATACCCTAATAATATAATAATATAATTGGATGTAAATTACTATAACAATACTTAAAAAAAAATCATTATGATATAGTCTTATATGATTAGTTTTGATCGTAATTATTATTTTTTAGTTTTATGTGCTTTATTTTTTATCATATTATTTTATTTTTATTTTTATTAATTTGATTTTAATCATAATAAATACCGTATTGCTACATCATCTAAAAATTATTACATTACTACTATAGTACTTTGATGGTGTTACAGTACTATTAGTAACAACATTATTAATTTGTAATATTTATCAATTAGAAAAATTAGATAAAAATTGTAATAGTTTGAGTGTTTGGCTAGAAACTATCAGTTTTATTATAAATTTATAAAAAATCAGCTATCTTTATCACTTTTAATAAAAAATACTCATCTTATATTATAAATTTACGAAAAATAACTTGATTAAAATATTTTTAAAAATATTTTATTTTAATTAAATTTTACTAATTAAAATTAATATAGAAAAATAAAATTATTCTCATTTAGTTTTAGTTTGAACAACTATTAAATTAACATAAAAATAGCTTATCTTATTTCGGTTTTTTTGAAAGATAAGTTTTCCAATTTTATAAAATAAAAAAAATCTAAAATCTAATTTTATTAAATCAGTTGTCTGATAATTGTGCATCAATTATTCATAATAAAATCAAATGAGAATCATTTGATATTTTATATTAATTTAATTGATAAAATTAAATTAAAATAATTTTTAAAAATATTTTAATCGATATAATTTTTTATAAATTTATAAAATAAGGTATGTGGTATTTCGCTAATACCGATAAGATAAGTGACATATGATTTTTATTACTAAAAACTCTAAAAATTTGAGAGAATTTTTAGAAATTTGGCAATTTTTAAAAGAAGTATAGGAAATTTTTCCGATAATAAACAATATACCTCCAAAATATTTGAGCATATTGTTTAGACTTTTAAGACAAAACTAATAATCATATTTTAAAAATTATGGAAACTGCAATTAATATTATTAATAAGAAAATATTTCTTCATAAAACGAAGCCCTCGCATCAAGAAATGGTAATTAAGTGATTAAACATATGTCGAAGTATCAATTTGGTAGTAAGAGGACCAAATGACATTTAATATTATTAATTGTTATAAAATCGTACGATTGAGCTGCACCAAACATCAACATGATTGTTTTTAATGACATCGGATATGAAAACAAATTAATTCGAGGGAGGAAACTGACAATATTTGACAAAAAATGGGGATAAATAAAATAAGCCAATGCCCCCAACCAAACAATTCCGTTCTCGCGCTCCGCATTGAATCCCGACCAAAGTTCGCAAGAATTGAGATCTGATCCGGACCGGGTTGTCTGCCAGATATTCCAGACAATGGACACAAATCCAGCATGTTGCAGTGCTGCTGTGTGCTCGTGTATTCTACCCAGCAAATCATGCGAACGCCAACTCCCAAACACCGCGCCGCCACTCTGCTCCCATTCAACCTAGCATTCCTCCCTGTGTCCAGCAATACAAACAATGCGAACAATTATACAAGTTATTATTTTGCAAATACCACCCACGCAATGTTAAAAAAAATAATTACGTTCCAACTCATGCTATCTAATCATCTTAATTGTCTTTAATCTAACCTCAATTGTCTACGAGAAACAACATATCTATGCCTTCGGTTCAACATCGGGACTAGGACTAGCTTTGTCCTAGTTGAACTAATAATTAAATATTTAAAAAATTATTAAATTAAACTTTTAATTATTTTTATTAAAAATAAAATTAATTATTTTAATTTACTATTACATTTAATTATTATAATAAATTAATTAATTTTGTCAATATCAAATTATTTTTAAAGTTAATTCGAAAAAAATTACATTTTTAATGGTGTTAGTAGTTTAACTAATAACTAAATATTAACAAAATAATTTAACTATTTTTTCTTTCTATTCTATCTATGAATTGAATTTTTCTAAATCATTTTTTAATAAACTCTTTTTAACTGAATTTTACCTTACATTCGAAAAATGAGTAATTACAATCATCAGAATTTACAACCTTTTATGGTTGAATATCTCGGCTATAAATATTGTAAAAAGTAATATATGCAAAAAAACACATATAAATATATATTTTTCTTATTTATTTATCGCCACAAACATTAAGGGACTGTTTGGATCGATTTCAAATTGTCTGAATTAAGGAAATTGAGGGAATTAGAGATCCAATTCTCCCAATTTTAGTGTTTGGATGTCAAAATAAATTCGAGAATTCAGTGAATTCGAAATTTCAGTAATTCCAAATTATTGGTTTAAATTTCGGTGTGAGAAGTTTGGAATTTGCAATTCGAGACTGAATTGAGTGGGTCCCACCAACACGTGGGAACAGTGATTTCCTCCAAAAATTGGCGAGGAATTGAGAATTCCGGCCAAATTTCGACCTAATTCGTAGCCCTAATTTCGGTCTTCATTCTCATCACCGTCCTAAGCTTCTTCTCCATCTTCACCATCCTGAGCTTCTGCTCTGCTGTGCTGTGTTTCCACCACCGTCCCTGGCATCGATCTTCTTCACCGCACGTCACCGTCCCGAGCATTTCTTATCCATCTCCGACTTTGATCTTCTTCACCACGCGTCACCGTCCCGTGCTTTTCTTCTCCATCTCCGGCTTTGATCTTCTTCACCGCGCATCATCGTCCAAAGCTTCTTCTCCGTCTTCACCGTCTCGAGCTTCTGCTCTGCTGTGCTGTGTTCCCACCACCGTCTTCGGCTTTGATCTTCTTCACTGCGCGCCACCGTCTCGAGCTTTTCTTCTTCATCTCCGACTTTGATCTTCTTCACCGCGCATCACCGTCCGGAGCTTCTTCACCGTCCCGAGCTTCTGCTCTGCTGTGCTGTGTTCCCACCATCGTCCCCGGCATCGATCTTCTTCACCGAGCATCATCGTCCCGAGCTTTTCTTCTCTATCTCTGGCTTTGATCTTCTTCACCGTGCGTCACCGTCCCAAGCTTCTTCTCCGTCTTCACCATCCTGAGCTTTTTCTCTGCTATGCTGTGTTCTCATCACTGTCCCCGACATCGATCTTCTTCACCGCACGTCATTGTCCCGAGCTTTTCTTCTCCGTCTCCGGCTTTGATCTTCTTCACCGCACGTCACCGTCCCGAGCTTCTTCTCCGTCTTCACCATCCCGAGCTTTTGCTCTGCTATGTTGTGTTCCATCACCATCCCCGGCATCGATCTTCTTCACCGTGCGTCACCGTCCCGAGCTTTTCTTCTCCGTCTCTGGCTGTGATCTTGATCTCTGCTATCATCTGATCTGCGCCGATTCTGTGTAGCATGCATCTCCACCGATGATCTCAACAAGCATCCTCGCCAGAGATCAGAGCAGGTGGCGAGCTCCATGTATTGCATCCTATATTCTTCTCATTTTCCCCATATTAGATCTTCAATATCTGATCTGCACTGATCCTCTACAGCAAGCATTCCCCCCGTGATCGCAGCAACCATCCTCGCCGAAGATCGAAGTAGGCGCCGAGCTCCAGGTACTGCATCCTATATTCTTCTCATTTTTTCCCATCTCCGATCTTCAATCTTTGATCCACGTTGATCCTCTACAGCAAGCATTCCCCCCGTGATCGCAACAACCATCCTCGTCGGAGATCAGAGTAGGCGATGAGCTCCAAGTACTAATCCTATATTCTTCTTAGTTTTCTCCATCTCTGATCTGCGCCAATCCAAGAGCATTGGACTTATTTTAGTAAAATGTTTATGACTTTAGAAAATACTCATGTATTAAAATTGGTTAGGTTCAGTTCATGTAAGTTCATGATTTCGAAAAGTAGTTGTGCATGAAAAATGGTTAGATTCAATTCATTTTAGTATTGTGAATCCATACATGTTTAGTTTTAACTATAATTATGTCTTTAGCTCCTAATCTATAGTGTCTTTTTTTTACTTGATATAAATTTGATAATAAGCATGTATATATTGAACTTAAATTTATTATTGTTCAGTAATTTCGATCGATAGATGATGACGAGGACTTAGAATTGCTAAACATTCAAGCCGGTGATTTTACTGTTATAGTAGTTGTGTGTATCATAATTCAATTATTGACGAGAAGAAAAAAGCTCGTTTATGTATTGAATCGATTGTCAATAGAGAGATGCTTAGGAGAGGTGTGTTTGAGCATATGCTACGTGGAGGGAGAAGTAATTGTCGGGAGTACTTGAGGATAGATCTTACAGTATTTTTTAATTTGGCCAACATGTTAGGCAACCATAACCTTCTGCGTGACACATAATATATAACTGTTGAGGAACAACTTGCTATATTTTTGCATTATATTGGTTTTCATTCAAGGAACAAGAGGATGAAGATAGTGTTTCTATGTTCGGGTGAGACAATTAGTCGATATTTTAACATGTGCTTGCGAACTATATGTGAAATTCGAGATGAATTCATGTCTCAGACAGTCTCCTCAACCAGTACAGTAATTCTAAACAATCCTAATTATTATCCGTGGTTTAAGTTATGTTATTGATAATAATTTGTTTCTGTCAGAAATGAAATATATGTTTTATTTTTTACTATTTATATCATGTAGAATTGCATTGATTTGATTAAAGGAACACATATTCCTGCAAAAGTTTCATATGACATGGTTGCACATTTTAGATGGTGTAAGGGTATCAAACAAAATGTACTAGCAATAACTAATGTTGAACTTAGATTTCTTTATGTTTTGGTTGGTTAGGAGGAATCAGCGAATGACTTTGTTGTTCTAAAAGATGCTATTACACGACCTGCACCCAGTGGACTGAGACAAATAGAAAGTAAAATATGTAAGTTATAACTAGTTTGACGTTTGATTGGATTTTATTTTGATCGTATTATGTTAGTTTCAGGCAAATGCTATTTTGTTGATGCCGGCTATACAATAATGGCTGGTTTTATAGCACCGTATAGAGGTGTCAGGTACCATATAAAAGAACATATCGAACGTATACCACAAAATACAAAGGAGTTATTTAATTATCGACATGCGTCATTAAGGTCCAAAATTGAATGTGCTTTTGGTATATTGAAGAACCGATTCAGCATACTACCCAAGATTTCATTCTTTTCATTCAACACTCAAGTTGATTTGGTTTTGCCATGTTGTGTCTTACACAACTACATCCGTATAGTTGATCCGTATGATGAATTGTTGAATAAGGAACCTGTAGAATCGATATTAGATAAAGATGAAGAAAGTTTTAATGAAGAAGAGGAGCCGTTGTATACAGGTTCCACCCTCAGGGAGCAACGAGAAGAGAATCAGAAGTGGATTTAGTTGAGGGATCAATTAGCCACTGAGATGTGGGAGGATTACAATAATAACTAGGTTTCTTTCTTGTGTGAACATGTCTTTTATTATATTATCTGTGTTTTAAACTTTCTCTAATGAGTTATTTGACAATCGCTTGTTGACTGTTATTGATATTACTGTTTGTTATAATTCTATACATCTTTATTTACTGAAAAGTTTATTTTTTTGTGTAAGTCGACTTCTAGTTAATGACTGACCCAATGAGTCAAAATTTGAGTCTTGTTATTGCTGAGACACAAAAGAATGCAGAAGGAATTCAGAAAATAAAATCATCAAGGGCACATAAATCTCATAAGATTTGGTCAAAGATGGAATCTCAGTTTCTCATTAGATTCCTTATCGAGCAAGTGCATGTTGGGCTAAAGCAAGATAAGGCTTTAAGTGCCCCGTGTTCATGATAGCTGCTACTGCTGTTAATGCCTAATTTAATAGTAATTTTACTGTTGACAATGTTGATGGTTATTATAGAACATTGAAAAAGTATGCAGTGATAATTATCAAGTTAAGTGACTACAGTGAGGTGGCTAGAATGATATCGATAAGATGATCACTGCCACTGGGCAACTATATTTCGACATCAAAAGTGTAAGTCAAAATAAATTTTTATTTTACAAAATTATCTTTGAAATATTACATATTTACATATTTGACCAAAATAAATTATGCAGAAAGTTAAAGACTCAGATCAATTCCTGAACAAACCAATTTCACTAAATGATGAGTTGCTCCTTATGTGTGGAACGGATTCTACTACTGGTAGTATGACAAAATCATGTTACGATGATTTTGGAGAGGAGCCAGATAGAGATATAGAGATGGAAGAGCAACAAACAACAGAGGATGATGATTCTGATGCTCCTGGTGGTTCTTGGCAAAGAACGTACACAACTTGGGCAGGAAACAATGTCATAATGAACTCTAAAGGCAATGCACAAGAAACTAGTTCTCGTGATAGCTCCAAGGCACGAAAACAGAAGGGGAATACGTTAAACGACGAACTAGTTACAGAGTTGATGGAGGGCGTGCGCGAGATTGCATGCGCCATTAAGTCAGCTTCGAGGGATTCGTAGAAGAAAAAATTTATACTTCATACTAAACCGATTCAGAGGAAGTTTTAGTGCATCATTCTTGAATATTGCCTATAGGCACTTACATGATGATGATGCCGATGACATGACTTTCGTGGAAGGCATGGACGACGATATTAGGATTGAATGGTCGTAAGAATTTCTCGACCAGCAGTTGTGATATAATATTTTATTATAAGTATATTTTGAACTTATTGACTTTATCTATACTAATGATGAAGCTTAATTATTGACTTTAGCATATGTAACTTTTAATATATTATGACTATCTATTTTATATTTTACATATTATGGTTCTATATGCATATGTTATATTCTCTTTTTAAAAACTGACTATATGTCTATTTATGAACTGTATATTATGTTTTGAAAGTCAATTGTGTGTCTATATATTATATGTTGTATGTGAATCTATTTTATGTTATATGTTAATACCTATAAATTAACTACTTCTATATTAAAAACTATTTTGTTGATTGAATATTATTTAAAAAAATTATCCTTTTTTTAAAAAGTTAGATATTATAAATATGTAATTCTAATATTCTTTATTTTTTAACCAAAAAATATGTCTAATTAATTTACTAATTTAATATTTATATTTATTTTAAAATTAAATATAAATAAAGTTAAAAAATGGAGATAATATCACCCATTTAGAATTAGGTGATTATATCTCTAATTTTAAATCCAACCAAATACCGAAATTTTAAGAATTAACGGAATTCGTTGATTTCTATTTACATTCCAAACAACCGAATTCACAAAATTGAGTGAATTAATAATTCTTTTTCTTTACTATAAAAGTATATTCAAATACTAAAATTTATCAATTCAATTAATTTCATTAATTTTTCAAAATTGGCTGAATTCATAATTTACCCCATTGATCCAAACCACCTCTAAACATTGGGGTTACAAAGTTAAATCGCGTATTCGTTCTTTCGCAGTCTCCTTTGACGCCGATGGTCTTGCGCCTTCAATCATTCAGCCTGGCTGTGAAGAGCCCCACCGTTCGCTTTCCCGATTATCGACGGTCCAGATCAGACACCGGATGCCTCGATAAGTTAACGTCATAAAAGAAAACAATATCCCACGTGCTTGCGGGCGCACCAATCCGACATCCCAGCTCAGAGGCGAATCCCGAGGGGCCTTTATTGGTGGGATTCATGCTTCTCCCGAGGATCTCGTGTCAATGCATGAGCTGCTACGAAGCTCAACCATGAACCGCAAAGCCGCCACGTTTTCCCTCATTCTCCCACGTGTGCTATTTGCCCCCTACTACTTTTTTTTTTCTGAAGTAATAAATTTAAAATTTTCAACAAATAACTATCTATTTTATTTTGAATTCACGGGAAAACCACATACTTTGTTATTATTATTAAAAATTATTTATCTTATAATATAAATGTATAAAAAATTACATTATAAAAATATTTTATTTTTTATTTTATTTTTATTAATTAAATTAATATTAAAAATTAAATTATTTTTTATTTGATTTTTTTTCAAAGATTCATAGTTAGAATAATTAGTTTAACAAAATTTGATTTTAATTTTTTAATTTTATAAAATTAGATAATTATTTTTTATACTAATTTAATATTTATTTAAACTAAAATTAAAGGAGAATAATTAAAAATTTTATATTAATTTTAATTAATAAAATCGAACTAAAATAAAATATTTTTTAAATATTTTAATCGAATAATTTATTATAAATTTAGTATAATATGAATAATTTTTTAGGTCGTAATTTTTTATAAATTTATAATGAAAAATTTATTTACTAAAAACTAAAAAATTTATCGCCCGTGCGATTCTGCTGCCGTGATTATCAACGGTTTATCCCAAAGCACATGGCTTGCTGATGTGATGCCTGACAAAAATATTTGATTAATTAGATTAAGGAAAATTTTTTAAATACCCCGAGAATTTTTCAAATCGGAAGATTCACCTGAATTTTGAAAGTTCTAATATATTTAAAGCTTTTCTTATTTATTGAAAAATTGAAGTGATAAATTTTATCTCACATATTTTTTGTATTTTATATTATCACATATATCTTTGTATATCTAGCAATATGTTTTTTATATTTTAGCAAATTATAACTCAAATTAAAATGTATAAGTAAAATTGATTGATAATTATTTAATTTATTCATATATATATATATATATATATATAGTTTTAATTATAATAAACTAATTTTAATTAATACATAAAAATTGTATTGATATAATGACAAAAACATATATTATAATACTGTTGCAAATACAGTTACAAGCATAGAAATAAATCAAAATATAAAAACATAAGTCGATTAAAAATATAAAAAATCATTAGAAAATTTTAGGAAATCCTGAAATTCTCCGAGTATTGATAATTTTCTCCTAAATTAAAAAAAGTGCAAAGTGTGTGATTTTTTTTTTTTGAAAAGTATGTGTCATCGTATACTCATCCCATACACGTCAAAAGCTCTTTTCCCTTCTTTTTTCTGGATTGTCTTCTGTCGATTAATAATTGGAATTTGCTAAGCATTGTTGAAATATTATGCATTTTGATCCCAATAACTTATATCCTTCGGATGTAGTCCTCATCAACGTGTTTCGTTGTATTGAAAATATTCGTTGCTAATTATTCAGAATGTATCAAAATCATATCAATTGAGATTCACTTAATTACATTTTTTTCTAAATTGTTTTATTTTTTGGTTATGAATTATGAATAAGAAGGTGATCGCTATGTCGGCGTCACTTTATTCGTTTGATTTATCTAAAATGATTTTGAATTTCTATATCAAATTTATTCTCTTGAGACATAGTCTTACACATTTAGAAAATATACCTTATTAGGATTACATCTGACACACTAATCATGTAATTATGCAATTAGATAATCTTGATTTTTACGCGATCATGCTTCCCAAACCTGCCCAGCCTTTTTCCAGATTTACCGCTATGCCATTCTAAGCCTCCCACCGTTCCCCGCCACGGCTCCAAAAACCGAAAAGCCACTCCCCACCGTCTCACAGAACCCCGTTTTGTGTTTCCCACGCGGTCCCACTCCGTGTGGTCCCCACACGTGCTGGAGCCCACATCCATCCTGTCACTCCCCCGAACTCCGCTACTGACTAAATCCATTCCTTATAAATAGCAGCTCATTTCTTGCTGAACAAGTAAAATTTCTTCGCGAACAAGTAAAAAAGCGCTCGGGAACAAAACGAGATCGGCACCTCAGGAGAATTCCAGGTTTCTGCAACTGAATTATTCGCTGGCGATGGGTATGTGCGTCTCCTGCGATGCGGCGACCGTGGAGGCACTGCCGGTGTTCGCGAGGGTGGTGATGCCCGACGGGAGGCTACGAGAGTTCGCCGGCCCGGTTTCGGCGGGGCAAGCGCTGGGGAAGGAAGAGGCGCGGACGAGCTTCGTCTGCGATGCCGACCAGATGGATTTCGAAGGTTATGTCTCTGCGTTAGCCGACGACGAGGAACTCCGGCAGGGGAAGCTCTACTTCGTGCTGCCGCGGTCGACGCTGCAGCGGCCGCTGCACGCCGAGGACATGGCGATGCTGGCGGCGAGGGCTAGCAAGGCGATGATAGACGCCGGCGACGGGAAGTCCCGGTGCGCGGCGGATCCGTGGGCGTCGGATGCGGGATCGACGGTGGAGAAGGGATACGTGATGAAGAAGAAAGGAGGTGGCAGAGGGCGTAAATATACGGCGAGGTTGAGTGGGATTCCGGAGTGAGATCTCATCGGCGACGGCGATCAGCTGTGCTGGAATGTGGCAAGTGAATCTGGGCCGTTGGATCCGTCTGAGAAAGGCTGGTGGCGGAGGGGGACTTGATCGTCTGATCTGAGTTGAACGGCTTGATTTGAGGAGATGGGAGGATGACATTCAGGAGAATCCACAATTTTGTGTCGTTGTAGTTATTATGCTGTGAAATTTTCATATTATGAGTTAAAAGCGTCTAATTGGAAGTCTGCGGAACAATATGAAAATCAACGGTAGAAGGAAAAAAGACAGTAAAATATGGAAAATTACAGTAGTTCATTAAGGGTTTGTTTGAAACGGGTCGTGATCAAGGTCAAGTCAAGAATAGTAAATTATTTTTATAAATTAATATTTTTTTATTAAAATTAAGACTTCAATAATTTAAAGTTCAAAAAAATATTTAATTTTTTATCATAATTTAATTTAATAATAATATAAAATAATAAATATTAATTTCACAAGATAAAAAAAAAAATTCTAAAAAATACTGATCCGATCCCTGACCCCAAATCAAACATGCCCTAATCTATCAAATTTTCTGGTTGTATCAATTTGTGAACACAAAATTGAGAGAACTACAGAACGCAATATCAAATTCAGTTGAACTCCGTCTACGCCTGCAACAACAAACAATTCAAATTCATAATTTGAATACTAACCATGACGAATATATGACCTGAAGCCAACATTTTGGCTCCCCAGAGAATTTTACGTGCATTTATGATTTAACGATGGGAGTTGGCTTGAGAACCAAAGATTACAGGGTTGAAAATGAAAAATAAACTTAAAAGAGCTGGCCTCATCAACTGGGCACGACTTTCAAATTTTCTTAAATTTTTAAAATTTTTATTCAATTTTTTAATGGGATAAATATTTCTAATTAGTTTTATTGTTACTAATCATATAATAGTACCTCAAACTAACATAAAAAATGAGATAAAATAATTAAATCAAATAGATATAATTAAAAAGCATTTATGATGATCAAAACTAATTATATATTATTAATAAAAATACTTTTTTTATTATAACAGTTAATTTCTAAATATATACTAATAATAATTCACATTTTATTTATTATTATTAAATATTTTATATGTTATTGTATTACTCAAAATATTATTATAATATCGTTACAGTTTTTTTTTTAATATTATTATATGTTATTATTACAGTTTTTTAATATTTCAGAAAACAGGACATGCCGAAGATTCAGCTCTCATCGATGGCGACAAAACAACGTTCTAATCCATCTCAGCAGCGTATGGGACGCCACAAAGAGCATTTTTTTTTCAGTTTGAGAAGATCCAGAAGACATTTGGTTGTTTCAATCGTCTGGCCAGCTCTAAAGTATCTGGTATTTCTGCGTTGGACAAAGCCAAGCTGTTCTACACTGCCTATATGATGATGTTCTATGTATGCACGTTGAAACCATCTTTCAATTGCTACTCGTTAGATCCAGCAGGCAGGGTCCATGCGCCACTGTTGCTCTCATAAGCGAGCATGACAACGACAAGCGGCACCTTCACAGGAGTTCAGATGCTGGGAAGAAATTTCTCGCCAGATGCTGTACCGTTGTTTTACATCGATTCTTCTGAATACGAAAGTCAAAAGTGCCGAATGGAAGTTTTTTGGCATCTTTTGATTTGGGATGAGAATTATAATTAGAATTAGAATTAAAACTAGTAAATTATTTTTATAGGTTAATATTTTTTGATTAAAATTAAAATTTCGATAATTTAAATTTCGAAAAATTATTTAATTTTTTTTAATAATTTAATTTAATAATAATATAAAATAAATAATATTAATTTTATAAGAAAAAAATGATTTTGAAATGAGTTGATTCTGATTCTGATCCCAAAACAAACGAGACTTTGAAGTCAAAAATATACCGGTCATATATATATTGAATCTTCAACTCACTTTTGGGATGGAAAAACCAAAATTTATGGGCAGATGAATCAACTTTCAGGTAATATTTAATAACTATAAAAATGATGGAAGTGGTTAAAATTATAGAAGCGATGGAAGTAAAAAAATAAAAAAAATTCCAAAAAAGTGTACTTCAGTTATTTGGTAAATTTTGTATGAACGGTGGAGGGAGTGTGAGTTCCGTAGGTTCCCTAGTTTCAGACATTTGGTAGGAAAATTTTGAAATAAGTAAAAAGTGAATTCAATAATTCTAACTATTTAGTAAAATACGTGCAAATTGAAAAAATTAACGATAGTTTTTTTAATTAGTAAGATAATAATTACAAAAAGTACTATGAATAAGATTATAAAATTAAAATTTAAATTTCATATATTAATATGTTTAATTTTATGAAAATAATAATAAAATAATAATTTTATGAAAATATCATAAAACATCGTATTCATTATTGCATGACATTCCAAATTTGACTGAACATGTGAGTATACAAGCAACAAGTTAGGGTCACAGATGAAACTCAAAAATCCATTGACAATTAGTGATATGATTGTACTTTACATGCCGTCCAAATATTATTAATACTATTATATGTCACATTTGTTTGTATATTGCAATAAAAAAATCCGGATGAAATAACAAAAATCGAAAATAATCACATAAACAAGATTTAGTTCATGCCTCCAAATTATTTTGAGTCATTATGGATGAGAAAAAACCAATATTATAAAGAACCATATAAAGACAACAAAATAACAAAAATTTGAGAGTATCTCGGAAATACCTTCACTACACTCCGCGAGGCATAATATGAGAGGAGAAACGATTGGAGTAAAACCTTGTGGAGGTCTGAATATGAGAGAGAGGAGGGATGGTCAAAGCAAATACCACTGATAGGGAGATCAATTGGCAGGATGCGTAAGACACCGGAAAAATATGAGCAGGGACTGCACAAGGCTGGAAACGGGCTCGGAATGGACACACAAGGCCGAAATCAGTCGGCAAGCCCTGCACAAAGTTGGATCATCAGACAAAACCCTAACCTGAAATACAAGCAGCCGATTGTTTTAATCAATTTTGATCAAAAGATCAAATTTAATTATAATTTAGTCAAAATATAGAATTGAATGTCTTTGAATTATAATCTAAATATAGATTTCAATTGGATCAAAATTACCATTAAATTTGATCCAAAATTAAGTTTGATTTGAATTTAAATTAAAGCAAGTGAATTGAACCATATATTTAAACCAAAATTTTGATTCAAAATTTATCGAATGTCTGTACCAAAATAAAAATTATCAAATTTTTACAAATAATCCTCTTAAATGGACTTTTATTGTGAATAAATTTCTAAAAGAAAAATTTTATAAAAAGGTCCTTAAAAGCTCTAAAATTTTAAATTGATTCCTACAAAATTTAAGATTTACAAATAAACCTGTCAAAATTTTTTATTCACAAATTAATTCCTGATTTTTGCAAATAAATCTCTCGAAAGTTTTTATTTGCAAAACAAATCCAAATTTTATTAAAAAAAGATTTTGAAGATTTCAAATCTTATCCTTCTTGCAAAAAAATCCCTGTAACTTAAAAAATTATATGTTTAGATCAAAATTTTCTAAAAATTTATAAATAATTCCCTAAAAATTTTGAGAAATGATACAAAATCTGAATTTCTTTATCATAAAAATAAAGGGCTAATTACCTACAACCCCCGTATTTTCGGTAATTACGAAAAACCCCACATAATTTACCTACACCTCCGGATTGTTATTTAATCAAAATTTTTTATTGATAAATAAGTCAAAAATTTATAAGTTTAAAAAAAATTTAGCAAAAAAGAGTTGAAAGTTTTAAAACCTTAAAATTTTAAATACAAGTTCAAAATTTTCTATATTTACAAATAGACCTGTAAAATTTTTTTTATTTATAAATAAGCCCAGCTTTTA